>JAFIDM010010028.1:40229404-40367327 GCA_023159025.1 Thereuonema tuberculata | reverse complement strand
CCATGTAACCACTGTTTCTCTGCTTATGTAAGGTGAAGTAACAAATTTCTTCACAAGAGGGAACAATTCTTACTGAAGACACCATATGATGATGCTCAATAATCAGTTACATAAAAACAAGAACGCATCCCAAATTTCTTGAATATCAAAAAATATCCCCACCCTAAAAGTTGCTTATCATCTCCTTCAAAGTACTTTCACATAACTCATATTAAGATCTATATCATTGATGGACAAGATTTAATATCAATTAAGGCTTCCTTCAGTCCCTTCCCTTTTTTGCAGATGATGGAATCGATGTAGAACCCAAAAAGTACTGGAACTGCATCCATTCCTCTCTCAATATAATTGTATGATTAAATTTCTCTTTATTATTTTGCTAATGTTTGTCAAACTGACATTCTTCCATTTTTGTAAAATATTTGAATAAGATAATAGGAAATTCTATCATAAAAAAGGATAGACATTTTGTTATAATTTCCAGATGAAACTGTGAACATAAGTAGGGATTGTGCAAAATATTAATTTCATTTGGTTCCCAGATCAGTCATTACATACATATATGCCTCTCCTTCCAATTTCATATAACCAACCCCATTGTCATGTTCAAACCTTCCACTAATCCTTGATTAGCTTACAATCCCATAGCCCATCTGTCATTGCTGTTAAAGTTTCCCTTTCAATCTCCCTAGTATTTTGTGTAATCCTTTGTGCTTCTTCCATCCTTTTTTTCCTCTCTGAAGATGAAGTGTTATGCGTATAACTAGGGACCCTATTTTTTGATAAAAACAATATCTGTGAAATGTTTTGTAAAAGTTGTATTTATGCTTATCTTGATGTAACTTACACCAATATGTAATTATAAAGGGTTTTTTAAGCACAAAATGTCGCAAAATGGGCTTATTAGCAGACACCATTTAATAGCTCAAAATAAAGAGCTAATAATCATGAAATCATCGAAACAAGTTCCTCATTCATTTGTTTGAGGCTTTAGTTGATTTAAATACCATAAGGGAGCACTAGTGAAGCGGCATATAGGTGAATATTTTGTTGACCTTGTGGAGTACTTTAGTCAACTCGATGATTTCAACAGTGCAGTGAGATATTTTCAAGGCATTTCAAGCAATGAGAAGAAAGCAATTTTATTTGAGGCTGCCTATGTGCTAGATCACTATACAAACTGCTTCTCTGATCGCTTTCCTAGAAAATACTGAGTACCCAACTGCTCACAAACTTGTCCCTAGAGTTAATTCTTTGATTGGTCAATTTGATTTAGCTCATAGACTAATTCTAAATATCAAGAGTACTGCTGCACTTGAGGCAATCCATGGCAAGAGAGAGAGAGAGAAGAAAATAAAATTAAAAATCTTGTAGAAAAGAGTATGAGCAGGATTAAAAAAATGTTATGAGAAGATCCGGTAGGAGAAATTTTTTGAGCCATCTCCTAAATTTTCTACCTCCCAAATTTAATGTCTTGCTCAATAAATGAGGACATAATGTGCTAAGTGCAGAAAATTCCTATGTTGAAAAACATTTCTTAACATGTTTTCTTCGTTGGTATTCCACTCTTCAAACCCAAGTGAAGGAAGCTGCCGGTAATGCAGAAGAAGGTGCAGTAGAACAAATTGTTCAGGTTGTAAGGGGTTTGGTTGAAGACTTAGTAACAATAAATGTTGACATGAGAAGGGATTCTCGGCATATTCCAACATAGTGACAAATCTTCACCCTGATAGTGCTGACTCATACGTATATGTACTCCGGACACAACTTGTGAAATTTGTTTTGAGTGTATGCTAGATGTAAATTCTTCTTGCATTTAAACCTTAAAAATTATATTTACAGTTGGATTATTAATAGTTAATAGTAGGCAATTCAAATTTCTACTGGATGTTATATATAAATGTCTTAATTGAAAATTAGACACTTGTGGGAAATGTGGTCTATGTTAAAAATTAATAATCGCGAAATAATCTGCTCTGGAGCCTTTTATGATACTGCTATAGGTCAGTTTATTTCGCCATAAAAATAGGGTCTATATATCTAACACTCAAAAACTACTAAAAACTCCACCTTTTCATATTGAGAAGTGGGTTTACACATTTCTACTTTTTTATTAATGCATGCTATACCTAATCAATCGAGTGAATAAATCATTCAAGAAAAATAAAGAGCATTATACTTGTATACCCATTTAAATTGTTATTGATTCTGATCTATAACATTACACCAAAATTGAGGAACATCATTGTGGGTGTAGATGAAAGATTTTACGTGGTTGAAGCATTTGCTAGATAATATGCACTGAGTTATCAGTTTAGTACTCTATCCCTCTTTTATATAAATTATAGTTGAACTTAATAAACTGTTAAACCTCTGCATTTGTAAAAATAAATATTATAATGAAAAACTGAATTAAGTTATTTAACACTGAAAAAATATATCTAACAATGAAAGTGTATGCTAGATGCTCAATGACACAGCACTGATCCTGAGCAAGAGCAGCAACTGTGTTTAATCCATGGTAGGTCTGGGATTTTCCTGTATTTCTCCTCTGGACTGGTCTGTAAGGTTTCACCCAGCCTTCTGTAAAATAGGTAGTGTGGGGTAATAGCGACGAGCATTGGACTGACCATCTAATCGCCACTAGTCCTGATTGGCCACTGAAGTTTCATGAGTCTAATATCTCAAATGTTCTTTAAGCAACTGGAGACTTAAAAAAGGAAAAAATACCCATGTCTAGAGAACTTAAAAGGGCCTTTTTTTTTCTTTTTCTATTCTTAAGATGAATGTTTCTTTTTAATCTTATCATAAAGATTAAAATGCTGAATTTTCTAAAAAATAACATATTTCATACTCGAATCCATATTACCACCGACTCCTTTGGATCGTCATCGCAGCCCCAAATCGCATTTACTCTTAGCAACAGCTGTGTATTTTGTTTAATGGGACTATGCTGAATTTATTTTTAAGTCTATCTCGTCCATTACAAATTTCCATGTTTAGAAAAATTTCGGGGGCAGGGGTTCAAACCCAATAGTAGGGATTTCTTAAAATTTTAGTTTTTGTTTGCTTTTTTTCCCTCCTATTTTACTCCATTACCTCTGTAAACTTATTTAACTTAACTTTCTATATATTGCTAACTAATTTTTACAAAAATATCGAAATTCCAAAGAAACTCGTGGATCTTGCAGCAATGCACAATCACCTTTTACAGCATGGCTCTGGTTTTGTTTTGTTTTTATTTTTTATTTTAAGGTTTGTTTTATAAAAGAGTTATTCAATGATTTGAAATGTAAAATCCAAGAAATTCTGAGATGAATTTTCATATTAATAAGCAACAGAAATATGAAAATATCATTAAATATCAACATAACAATAATAATAATAAAAAGGTTTTTCGAGGTTCAGGAACATCTCGACACACTAAAACAAAAACTCAGTGCACTTGCAAAAAGATTACAAAGATACAAACAGTGCACTCTGCGCAAACAACAGAACAACACTTTCCAATACAATGAGAAAAAATTCTACAGATCCCTTACATCTTCCTCTACTGCAACTAACACAAACACTCCCAACAGCGAGGCTTTACATGAATACTGGTCGTCTCTGTGGTCAAACCCTATCCCCCACAATGATAAAGCACCATGGATAACAGAGGAACAGCAACTCACTGAACACTTACCCTGCATGTCCTTCCATGAGATTACTCTCGCAGACATACAGACAGCACTAAAACATGCACACAACTGGAAGGCTCCTGGTGCCGACGGAGTCCAGAACTTCTGGATCAAGAGGTTCACGTCCCTGCATGGAAAACTAGTGCTTACACTCACTGACATAATCCAACACCCAGAACATATGCCTCGTTTCCTCACACAGGGTGTCACATACCTACAGAGCAAGAACACTGAAACAGCGCAACCTGCAAACTACCGCCCAATCACTTGCCTCCCCACACTTTACAAACTCCTCACCTCCTGCCTCGCAGACAAGATCTACACAAACATCGAGACATATAACATTCTTTCCAAACAGCAGAAGGGCTGTCGCAGGAATTCCTAGGGTTGTAAGGAGCAACTCCTTATTGACTCTGTAATCCTGCGCCAGGCATGTGCAAAGAATAGGAGCTTACATATCGCATACATCGATTACAAGAAGGCATTTGATTCTGTCCCTCATTCCTGGCTCCTACACACTCTTCATATCTGCAAAATACACCCCAAGATCACGGCATTCTTAGCTGCCACGATGAAGAGTTGGAACACAACATTACACCTACGCACCTCTAACACCTCCATCACTACAGATCCCATTCCCATAAGGAGAGGTATTTTCCAGGGAGACTCCTTGAGTCCTCTTTGGTTCTGCCTTGCCTTGAATCCACTGAGCCACATACTAGATAACACAAAACACGGTTATAGGCTTACCACAGGCACTGTGACACCATATAAAATCACACACTTACTCTACAAGGATGACATTAAACTCTATGCCACAAACAATGCACAACTTACTAATTTACTACAAGCCACCACACAGTTCACCAAAGACATTGGGATGGAATTTGGAATTGACAAATGCCGCAAGTTACACATAATACGTGGGAAGACTTCGAATTTGGAGTGTTTTGAACTGGACCATGGTTTGGCCATCCAATCCATGGAACAGGGAGAGACCTACAAGTACCTGGGCTTCCAGCAAGCGCGCGTCATTGACAACGCAAACATCAAAAATGCACTGAAGAACACATACCTTGCTCGAGTTCACAAAATCCTCAAAACACAACTCAACGCCAGAAATAAAATTAAAGCTATCAACACTTTTGCCGTTCCCACACTAACATATTCGTTCGGCATAATTCCATGGACAAACACCGAACTCGAAGCACTACAATGCGCAACACGCACTACATTCACGAAACACAACATGCACCACCCCAAGTCCGCTACGGAAAGGATGACTCTTCCCCGCAAGAAGGGAGGCCGAGGACTCATCAACCTCATCACCCTACACGAAAAACAAGTACATACACTTAGGGAACATTTCCACCAAAGAGCAGAAGACTCCTCACTTCACTCAGCCATTGTCAAGGCTGACACACCCCTCACACCTCACACACCTCACACCTCACTCGAAAACTCTTCTCCAACACTCACCACCCCTGATACCCACACTCAGCAGTTGCGTGAATCATGGGCTCATAAGGAACTCCATGGCAGACATCATCACGAACTCAGCCAGCCTCATGTCGACATGGAAGCGTCGAACAGATGGCTGACGAGTGGTGAGCTGTTTGGGGAGACCGAAGGGTTCATGATCGCAATACAGGACCAAGTCATCTCCACACGCAACTACAAGAAACACATTCTACACGATGCAAACACACATGACGACAAATGCAGGAAATGCCACACTACGCATGAGACGATCGACCACGTAATATCAGGCTGTCCCCTTCTCTCTCAAACAGACTACCTCCACCGACACAATCAGGTAGCGTCGATCGTTCATCAACAACTAGCAGACAAACATTCACTTATTAAGAGCACGGTCCCGTACTACAAGTACATACCACAAAGCGTATTAGAGTCACCCTCATATAAACTATGCTGGGACCGCCCCATTCACACAGACAAAACCATACATCACAACAGACCAGACATCACACTTGTTGATAAGGTCAACAAACAGACCTATCTAATTGATATTGCAGTGCCTATCAGCAAGAACATGCAGAAAACTCACGCAGACAAGATCAGTAAATACACTGATCTAGCACAAGAGCTCCAGAAGCAGTGGAGGCAGGATCGAGTACGTGTTGTACCCATCGTTCTGTCTGCCACTGGTCTGGTGCCTCACACATTGCACCACAGTCTCAGCACACTAGGACTTCACAAAAACACTTATGCACAACTGCAGAAGGCTGTGGTACTCAACACTACACGCATAGTTAGGAAATTTATGGACACAACCACACATCCCTAATCATTCTCGCACAAGTCTTTACACTTGGCAGTATGTGCTTTGGTCCTTGACCCGCCATATTGTTTTTGCTGGGGAAACCCAAGGTTTGAAACATACAAACATAATAATAATAATAATAATAATAATAATAATAATAATAATAATAATAAAATCTTACTATTATTTTTAATAATTTTTAGTAAATTGAACAAAAAAAAAGTTTTTACAATTTTTAACAATTAATACATTTAATTGCCGCTCTTTATAATATTACTTTTATTGTTTTATTTTATTTTTCAACTATGCATTACTGCATTATTCTGCAGACATTTTTCTTTATTTTACATTTGTCCTTTGATTTTTAGCTAAATATCAATTCTATATTTAGTATCATATTTCTCAAATCCACAGCGGATACATATTATCAGCCTTTTCATCGTTTCCTTTCACCTTTTACAAGATGTTAAAGTTCATTTCTGTTCCACAACATTAAACGGGTTCGAATGAATTGTTCTAAAATTCATCAGAGTTGGATTAAGATATTTAAAATTTAATGTTTTTTTGTTCTTTTTTTTAAAAAAAAAGGCACCAATTCATCATTTAAGTAATAAAGAAAGTTTAACGCTCAATGCGTAAAAAGCAAACAATTCTAACGAATTTGTGCATTTGATTTTTTTCTTCCCTCTTCATTTAAGTGTACTTAATTCCGTCTTTCATCACTGGGATCGCTGACATCGTTCTCAGAATTCGCACCCTGGTGTAACAACAAATAACGTCAATCCTACAATTCTTAGTCTGTTACTGACATCTTCAGTTGTATTTTAAAAATTGCTTTTATCTGTTTTCGTTATTGCTTTTTTGTTTTGTTTTGTTTTTTTTTCCAATTTATTTTAATAAAAACAATTGCATTTGAAAGCAAAACGAAAAGATTAGAATTTTTTATAGGTATAAAGTAAATCCCTATTAAAACACATTTAAAAACTAAAAAAATTAACGTCAAATTATTACTTGTTCAATTGTTCCTTATTAGCATTTTAATTTATTATTATTATGATTATTAATACTTCAGTTATCAATGCTTAGATGTCAAATAAAAGTGACGCAATAATGATGATTAATACGTTAGATTTTTTGTTATTATAACGTTTTATCTTTTTAAATTGTTGCTCGTAATAAATAATAGTATGAAAAAAACTTACGCTTTTTCAGCCGAAAACATTTAGTTTCATTTTTGCTTTTTATGATATTAATTGCTGTAAAAGTTTGTTCTGTGTTTAGATTCTTTTTTCAAATTTGAGCATTTTTTTTCTTTGATAAAATCGAAAATAAATTAAATTTTATTAAAGTAGATAATAATCATTAAAATACTGTGTATCATTTATATTTTTAACTTAATCCACTTTTCATTTTCTAGTTCTTTTATGATTAAAGAGTAAAACAACTTCATAATAAATATTAACAATGCAAAATGTTCAGAGGAAATAATTCGAACGGCACAAGAGATTGATTAATCGCAAAGGATTCTGGGAGCTCCAAAGTGCACGTTGGAAACTAATAGTGGGTCCTGGAAGATCGATAGATTGAAAAAAACAAATTCTCATATATTTGGAAAGTTCGGGGTAAGCTTGTTTGATTTTATTCAGGATAAAGAACTGCATATTCCGTATTTGTTAAATTTCCCGCTTTTTGTTTATATATGTGACGGGGACAAGTGAACGATGTCTAATGGCGGATATTATAAATGGCGTCCTCTGTAATTTTATTGTTGTAATTTTCAGATGAAAGGTCCAGGATCGATGCGGGGTTTCAAACCACCATTTCCACACAGGCTTCCTTTTCCTCCGCCGCCACCGCCTCGTCAGGCTGGGATGAGGCCACCTTTCGGGCCTCCACGTCCACCGATGGGTTACCCTTCGCGCTTGCCGGGACCACCACGAGGACCTCCGCCGCCTCCACCGCCACCCATGTTCCGCGGCCCTCCGCCACCACCAGGACCTCCACCGCCTCCATTCCAACGGCCTCCGCTTCGCCCTCCGCCAGGGCGATTTCAGGGGCCCTTTCGGCCACCGGGGCCCCCTTTTCCGCCAATGATGATGCGACCACAGATGAAAGGAGGGAAAATTAATAAAAAACCTACGGAACGAAAAGCAAAAAAGAAGGTGGTAAGTTGTAACAATAAGTCAGGGAAATATTTTGTAAATATCGGTATTATTTCTAAAAATTTAATAGATTACTTTTCGCTCTGTTGATAGATAACAAGAAAAAAATATATAATGAAATAAAGTCTAAGTAAATAATTGAACTAATAGTTGATACCAATTCTGAAATAAACATCCTTCCTCATGTCTATTCGACAGAGTTAATCTAAATTTCACTAGATTATTTAATTTATTAGATAGAGCAATTTAAATTTACAAAGTAGAATTAAAACTAAATTATATTAGCGCATAAGAATGTAATTACTCATGCAATTAAATAAATATGGTAATAAAGTTTAGAAGAAAGTATAGATAATCAATTCATAGAAAACAGAAAGATAAAAATTAGTAATATTCACTATAAAAAAAAAAAAAAATCTTTTCAAGTATTCCCAATTTTTATCTTTTGTTTTCTTTGAATTGATTATCGACACTTTCTTCCAATCTTAATAATTTATTATATATATATGTATATATAAATACTAGCTGGCAACCGTCGTTTTGCTCTGGGAGCCTTGCATAAAAAAACGCTTTATTTATTTAGCAAATTATTATTGAGATTGGAAAATATACAACATCCCAGCCCTTTGTGGCCTTCACAACATCCCTATCACTTAAAACCTTCCGCTGTTGATAAAAAAAATGACCACGGGTTCTTAATGTTTTTACGATTACAAATCTCCAATGAATTACCAGATTGTCAAAATCTTCAAGAGAAGGGTTAGGATGGGCGTAGCTATTCAACCAAAAAAAAAATAGTCCTTTTTCCAGTCTCGTATCCCAAGGGATGTGGATAAAGTCTGATTAAGAATGCCTACTGTAGACCATAAAACATTTTTGCACAAGATCTGCTAGCATAGTTAATAAAGGAGCTAAATATTTAAAAAAAAATTCACTTTAAAATTAAAGGATTAAAATGGAAACTCAGAAAGTTAACAATAAATTAATAAGATTAAGAAAATAGACTTTAGATATTTTTTGGACTATTGGCATCAGGAAAAAGTTTGTTTCTTCAATTGATAAGTTTATTAATTAAAGGCTAGTTCTGTGTTGGGTTGCGAGTTTATCAGTAATACTAATACATAGTAATGGTTTATAGTTAAAGTTGATTTGTGAATTTTTAATTACGAAAGTGATTTTATGTAATAAATATTTCCCTAAGAACATCATGTTGATTGCTCTTATATTTAAGAGATAAATTAGTTCAAAATTAAAAGTGATTTTTTGTGCAGAAACTTAGTTCAGTTTATAATTTAAAAGTAACTAATTAACTTCTTGATAAACATCTCTCATGGTATCTTTGGATTAGATCAAAAAGGTTTTAAGAACGCTATCTATTCATGTAGAAGGGTTACTAACAGATGGGTTCAAATTGCACAGCAATTGATTTCAGAACTAGCATCTTCACTTTTAAAGGTTATGCTATATGCAGGGTTGCCATTAAAATAAATAATTTTATATTCGCCAACAATTATAAAATTATTTTTTCTTCTTTAATCTTTCTTCTGAAATTAGTTTCGGTACATTAGATCAGTCGTTTGCTATTGCCGAGTAGCTTTTGAGTGAACCAATCAGAAGCTCTTGACATCGGGTGCAACGTGGCCTATTGCAGTCCAAACCTCAAAAATATGCAAAAATAAAAGTTTTTTTCATATTAATGTTGTCCCTTAAATTCTCAAAATAAGGGGGGGGGGGGAAATCCCCAAGGTGGGCTTTCTTGAAGTCTTAAAAATGCATTCTGATAATTTTTTATTATTTTTTGGGTCTTTTTCACAAAGAAAAACCATGATAAACACTTGCTTGACTGTGACTGTTCCCAATGCTAAAAACCCTAGCAACGGGCATTTTGAACTGTGACATAGGTTGTGATGACACACTTAAACATTCCATCAGCTGTTATTTTTCAACTTAGGTGATTCTGGCGACTTTTTTATGCAAAAAAACAGGCCCGAAAGTGACTATTTTCAAATAATGTCTGTAACAAAGATAGCAAAAGCGATTTCGAATGTCAGTAGCGTCCAATCCGATAGCGTGTACGTTTTCTCGGCCGCTGGACCATTTAAGTGGTGTCGTCACAACCTATGTCACAGTACAAAGAGCCCGTTGCTAGGGTTTTAGCATTGCGAACAGCTAAGCCGGTGTTTATCGTGGTTTTTCTTTATGAAAAAGAACCAAAAAATAATAAAAAGTTATCAGAACACATTTTTAAGACTTCAAGAAAGCCCATCGTAGGGATTTTTTTCCCCCCTTATTTTTGAGAATTTTAGGAGAACCATTAAGATGAAAAAAGTTATATTTTTGTATATGTTTGAGGTTCAGACTGCCGTAGGCCACATTGCACCGGATGTCGAGAGCTTGATTGGTTCACTCAAAAGTCACTCTTCAATAGCAAAGTACTGATCTGACGTAATAAACTCAAATTTTTGAAGTAGGATTGTAGAAGAATAAAGTATTTTATATTTGCCAACAATAATTCTTAAAGTCACATTCTAAAGAAATCCAACTCTGGTTTTGTTTTTGTTTGCTATGGTAGTAGTGGTTGTGAAGCTGTCCATAATGTTGCTGGATATCTGCTACTATTGCCTATTTCTTGTATACTTTAAAATATATATATTAAAGTACACAAGAAATAGGCAATAGTAGCAGATATATATTAAAGCCATAAAAATTTTTTAAATCATTTTAAATTGATTGAAATCAAAAGAAAGCTCTAACAAATAGAAAATATGAATTGTTACTAAAACTTTCCTTCCTGCATCCAAGAAAATAAGACTGTTGTTACATACATGAACAGTAATGGAAAAAAAATAAAATTGAAACACTGCTGTAACGCAAGATTGTTTATATCTTAACAGTAAAATATATATGTGCATACATGTAAAATATTACTTAAAAACTGCAAACGGAAAAAGAAAAAAAAAATACTAATCCATAATTTCTTGCAAAGCAGAGTGGTAGTGATGGTTAGTAAGAGCAGAATATTAAAAATGACAGATAATAGATTCCTATTCCACATTATTTACTCATTTTTACTCCACATTAATGACGTATTCACTTACGTCATTGTAAGTGAAAATTTGCATTTGGAAAAACGAGACGGGCTGAGTGGAAGATAAATTGAAAGGACTAATGTTTATTCAGTTGCAACATCTAGTTTCATTGATTTCAAGTAATATGACACTACACTGTTTTCAGCTGCAGCCTTGAGAAGTTCAGGCACTGCTATACATTCTCAAGCCAATCCTCCACAGACTTTAACTTAATACTCATGTGAGTCATCTCCCTGACCTCCATTCCAATCCCACTATCATTTCCAATGGTCTCCATTTTCTTCAAAACTGCTGAAAGTTATGTGACACATTGGCAGTCTTCCATCTGCCATTGAATAAGTATACACAACAGAATTGTCAGAGGAAACATTAAACACACTAAAGTTTCTATAGCAAAAGGTAGTTTAATGAGAAATAGGACACATAAATAAACACGGTTTTTTGAAATTTTTGTTCTAAGCGAGGTAATATTTTGATATTGTCTATGAAAACATTAATTGCCAAAATTGGGATAAAGATAATGGATGTTATAAGAAACAGGATTTGTTAGAAAAAGAGGAAATTTTATAAAATGCCCAGTTTGATTTACATGCAAAATCCTTGATTTTACGGACTTTAGATTTAATGGACTAGCTTGGATTATATATATATTTGAAACAAGAAAATTTAATAACCATCCAATTCTGTATTGTTATGAACTTCATCAGTAATTCGTCTGATAAGGAAGTACAGCCTTACTACTATCATCTCAGAGTTCTTATATGTAGGTGTTGTCATCTGAAAGCAATGCCAGAAATTGATGCATTTGAAAATGGACATATTCCTGCATTAATTGATTATCATAAATATATTCAATAAATAATATTCTATTTTATAATGCTATAATGTTTATTTCTTGAGTGTTAAAATGGTAAATAAGCCTGTCATCATTAAATTTATGTTCGTAAGTAAACATGTTTTCCTGTACACATACTTGTACAGAAATCCTTTGAAATGACTAAATATTTATAAGTGATTAAATGTATATTGAATGCACAGTATTCAAGCACTGTAATCTTTAAAATAATATTTTTACAGTATTGTTAAAAAGAAAAAAAGTACATGTATTGCCCCAAACGTAAATGTTATCAAGATATTATTGAAATTTTTAAAGCCCATCAGTTTTTTTTTACATTTCCAATACACTTTTTATAGTTGAATTGAAAATATCTTTAATTCAGTCAGTGTTGATTTTATAGTCTTTGGTTTTAGCCAGGGCTTTGTAAAGTAAACAATTCATCAAAGTATGTTTTTTTGAGTTGTAAGACAACATATGAATGATGGCATTTATTTCATCTTATTTATAATAAAATAAATAAATAAAAATAAGTCCTTTGATTAATATTTCTTTCCTTAGGAAATGGAATTTAATAAACCTTGGATTAATGAAGAATTGAAAAATGAAATACTGAAGAAACACAAGCTTTATCAGCGAGCGAGAACGTCCAACCAACCGGAAGCCTGGGATGCATTTCGGGAACAGCGTAATAAAGTTACTGCAATGTTAAGAGAAGCAAAAATGAGCTTTGAAGGAAAATCGCCAGAGGTAAATGTTGCTCTTTATTCTTCTATACATAACAATGTCACAAATGCCGTTTGTGCCCAGCACTATGCTTCCTTAGAAACCCCTTTCTCTCCTCTCCTTCTTTCCAGATAACATTCTATTGCTCACATAACGTTTCTTTCCTTTTTAAAAAAAAATCTATTATAGATTGACTGTGAATCTATGGAATAATCACTGAAAAACATTTAATATCCAAACTCAACAAAGGATGAGGTGAAATGTTTTGGCATTCATGCACCTCAAGTGTATAAAAATGCAATTACTTTTGATAAAATAGAAGCAGAGGTATATTATCCAACAGTGCTCCTAAACTATTCAGTGATATACTGCTGCTTCTATTTAACGAATAGGTGTGATTTATACACTTTCCTATGTTTCATCAATTCAGATTAAACTTTATCAATCACACATTATATTCATGATATTTAGTGTGTATGGAAGAGTTGATTGTTATTTAAAAGAAAATAGAGATCTGCCAGATCCTTAAAAATCTGCTTTTTAATGTCCTCGTATAAAAAAAAAAAAAAAAATTGGATGAATCCTAAGATTTACTGATATTCTTAATGTATAGCATGTACGGGATGGCATCAAGATTGAAGTTCTTAACCCTTCAGGCCGGTGAGTTTCTTCTCTGCACATGTCTCTCAGGCGGTAATTGTTTTTACCCCTTCCTTTCATTTTGTTATTCTCTTATTCTAAAATTTATTTCTTTTTAATGGAAAATTTTAGAACTTTGATATTTTTTAAATATATAAGTAATGATTTGATATACAATATAAACTATTTTACTTTAATTTTTTATAAATATTTACATGGAAAAAAATTGTAAATCATCAAAATTTATTTTTTTGTGGCAAATTTTAAAGCAATCCACTAAAAAATTTAGCGTTGGCTTTTGAATTATTGCCCTAACCATACATAATCCAAAATATACAAACAGCTCATTCTTGTTTGTCGATATGAATGAGTTATACCTTGACCTTGGAGTCAGCTGATGCGAATCTATAAAATGTTGAGCATAACGATATGTCTCTGTGATAATAATATCCAAAAGCATATCATTGAAAAATAGTAAAAAACTTTCTAAAATAGTACTACCTGTTTTTTGGGGTCCATTTTCGCCAGTAAAGTTAACTTTCGTGTGTCTGTATTGAGGCGTTCCCGGGTTCCAGTTGGGAATAATCCACACCTATTTCGGTCGGCAACTAAACACTAGTTATTCCGTCAGAATTAATTTAATATTGGTTATTTTCATTCTCTCATTCACTAACGTAATTACTGGAATCGCTATCCCTGTTTATAATAACGTCTTGAACATCAGAATCATCCAAAATTAATTGAATTTCATTGTTCGTGAGAGTACGCCGTTTTGTTAAAGTCCCCTTGTTTCACAAACAATCTGAAAGAAGAAAGAAGCTGAAAGAAAATTCTTTACCTGCTAAACTACAGCGCTAAAAATTTAAATTTGACCAATAAAATAAAAGCTTTTTTTATTGTCTCTCAGACAGTGGAAAATTACAGACTCAGCTGGAAAATTAGCCGCGGGAGACCGCCAATTATCTACCCATGCAGAGAACGTACCCCTATACGTTCAACCGGCTGAGAGACAGACTCTTAGGAACGTATGCATGTACGTTCTACCGGCTTGAAGGGTTAAAGAAAGAAAGAAAAAAATCATGTTCCTAGCGAATACTCCCAATATAATCACTTTCTTGTAAACTGTCATTGCTTTGTTTTAATTTGCCAATAACGATGTATTCCTAGTTTATATTAGATCCACTTAAACACTTTTTACTTTGTTTTGATTTTTTAATAATACAAAATATTTGAATTTATTACAGCCAAAGAAAGACAAGAAGTTTTTCTGTGATACATGTGATCAAGGATTCAAAGAGAGAGATGAATTAGATGAACATTATGGACAGCATGAAAAGGTTCGTTTCTTTCTCAGAATTTTGCTTTTCCTGGATTTATTTCACTTTAATTTACTGTATACAGTCTGTAAGTGTAATTTTAACTGTTTTTGGCACGTTGGATTATTGTGTAGTTCATTATACCACAGTTGGTTGTAATTATATCATTTTTATTTATTATTATATAAAAAAGTTTAAAATTAACAAATCTTTTGAACTTGCTCGTTATTGGTGCAGTGTTTTTTTTTTTTTTTTCAACAAGTAAAATTTGATTGCATCAATGTCGTATAATTTTTCTTCCTCTCTAATTATAGATTTGTTTTTAAGACCAGCTGTAGTATAACTGAGACTTTTGTGGTTAAAGATCTCATTAAATAAAATCAGACACAATCCACATTTGCTAATATTTTCTAGGGTTCTACACTTCACATTTTTGTATTTTGTGTTACAGTGATTATGATATGCTTCTTATTTTTCTTGAAAAATAAGATGCATATAATATAAACTGTATAATCTATATATATATATACACACACGTGCACACACATTTTTTTTTTAATATGGTTGATAATTCAGTGAAACCTGTCTAACTCAAAAAACTTGTATAAGTCACAATTACATTAAAAGCACACTCCATAGCTTGAAATATTCTTTTACTGAAACCAATGTAACTTGGACAGATGCAGGGAATTTCTTTGCCTTCTGTGCACTATTTCATACAAACATCGTCATTAAGTCATAAATTTTCTCTTGTTAAAACTAATATCCATAAATAATACTCTTGGCTATGTGATGAAGGCTAATGATCTTTCATCTCGGATTTAGACTATCTGTCTGATGGCTAGTGACCTTTCACCTCAAATTTTATTCAGTCTTCACCTTTTGCTCGTGCGGTCAGAATGACTCAAGTTAAAAAATGTTGAGTTTGAGTGATAAAGTTTGTATGAAGGAAGTGGAAAGTGGCGGTATAAAAAAAGGACAGTGCTGCTAAGTTCGGAATTCCAAGCAGCGTCTTGTCGACATTTTTAAAAAATAAGGAATAACTTATAAAGTGTGATTGTGTGTTCGGATGTAAAACAAGCAAAATCGTGTAAATTTGATTCTTTAAACAAAAGTCTCATCATATAATTGTAAGAACTGTACTGCTATAACTGTAATATGAAATATAACAACTATCATGTTTACAAAATTGTCTCTTTTGCCTGTAACTTTAATTAACCTCTGTAACTCGAAATTTTTCTGCCACCCCAGTGACTTCGACTTAGACAGGTTCGACTGAATTTTTTAAATAAGAAGTTAAATTAATTAAATATTTCATACCAAGAGCTTTTTGTTCATTGTGTTTTGTCTGATAGCCTTAAACATTTTTTACAGACTCTGTAAGCTTTTCTTCAGATCATTATTAGATATAATCAAAAGTCAGAGGTTAGTGCTTTCGTGGAGATTTTGTGGCTTCATGTGTCAGCATTTCAATTGTTGGAAGAATTCAGTTTGATTGAAATGAATTGCCAGTTTCACCAATTGGAGATTCATTCTAGTTCTAATCTGTAGAATCTGTAGTAAAAGTTTTAGTCTGTAGACTGTTGTAATTCACTCTTTAAATTATTACTTACAACATACAGTTGTAATTACTAATTTTATATTACAATAATAATAGTATCGTATATGCTCCAATAAACGCCGAGCCTCTTATTGTCGCCGGTCTCTAATAAGCCCCGGGCTGCAGAGGGGACACGGCCAAATAGTAGCCGGGTCTTTGATATTTGCTTATCGCTACTAGTGTAAGCGTCCGTATCTTTATAGTCGTGCGTAATACCTTATGGTACATTGCTTTACAAAATGCCGCCGAAACGGTCATTTGACATTGGCTTTAAGATTCGCGCAGTGGTTTATGCGAAATAAACTTCCGGTTAGGCGGCTGCCCGTCATTGCGGATTCGGACGACGAATATAGCAGTGAAAGGTAAGGTATAGAAAGACATTGCCATTTATCTTTAACAGTCTTGTGTAGCATGTGAAATTCAAATAAAGTAGCTGTTTGTAATATTAGCCCGTATTTATGTGTAAAAATATTGCGTTCTGAAGGTTTTTATTAATAATGGCCGGCCTCTAATAGCAGCCAGTCTCTATTAAGCGCCGGAGCCGAGGCTAGTTTTGTAAAATAAACGCTGGGGGCCTCTATTGGAGCATATATGGTAATTTTAAAAAGAAGAAAGCGAGAGAGAGAAATGGAAATATTTAATTGTTGAAAATCTGTAATGCTGTTTTCTTTCCAAAAATTTGTAGTGTTGAATTTTAAGAAAACATAAATCTGAAACAATTGTTTCTGCACAAAGTTCCAAAAATTAATTAATGAATTTTTGTGTCTAATTGATTTAACTGATTTAAATCAAATGAACTGAGAAGGATGTTATTTAAATTGATAATAAAAAACCTTTTCTGTTTTTCTCTAATTTGTGAATGACATAAAACTTGACTTTTTTTTTTTTTTTTTTTTTTTTTTGTTAGTGTGGAAGAGATGGCTGTAAATTTGAAGCACATGCAAAAATAGTTGAACTTCATGTTAAAATGGTAAGGTTTTTTTCCCCCATGCATTTGAAAAAATAATTATTTTAAACTTTATGGATTTAATTATTTATTATAAAATAAGAAAGATTGCATTCCAAAGCAGTAATTTAATTGGAACAACACAATTTAGTTAGCAAATTAAATTGTAAAGTGTAACACATCTCACAAAGTATATTCCAAAAAATATATTTATTCTGCAAATTTTCGGAAAGCGATGCTTCTTTCCTTTTTCAAGCTTCTCAATAAATGAAACAATTACAGATGTTAACCCTTTTACGCATATACAGAATAAATATATTTTTTGGAATATATTTTGATGAAGATGTGTTATACTTTACAACATGTTAAGTAGAAGTGAGATTAGAAAGAGGAATGGACTTAAGACAAATTAAATTGTGTTTATGGATTATAAAATCAGTTCTAGTGGAAACGGAATTTTCTTTTCCTCATTGAACTGATTTCCTACAAAAGATTTATCAAATTCTTGCCTTTGAGAGAATAGACGTTGAAACGCAGTGCTTGCTCCTTTGCTGGTTAATACCATTGAAGACAATTAAATAAACATTACAGAGTCTGTGTCTTGATAAATAACTGTTAAATCTACTACACTTTAGAGCACAAAAATCGCACAGTTGCATTTTTTTACTTTTTGTTTTATTTTCCTCGCGATTTGGAATTTTTTTGAATCAAAATAATGTCAAATAAAAGATCGTTTCATCATCTATCTAATGATACCACTTAAGTGGGTGTTGCATGTCAGCAGAGTGCTTTTTGGGTGAATCTCATAGGGCCGAGTGCACCAAACCTCCGTTAACTTTGATCGCTGCTAAAGCAACGATCAAGTGACATTTTCTGTGCACCAACATTCGTGAGAGGTTTTAACAGCCGCTAACTCGCTGATCAGATGCCAAATTTTAGCAGCTAGGAAACTGATGAGTTAAAATTGCGGCATCCAATAGAAAACTCCCATCATCCCTCCGCCATTCAACGTTTAAAGATGGCTGGCGTCGGCCTCGATTGAAACCGACTCCTGTGATTTTGACGATGAAGTAGCTTTATATATTCCGACAATAATGTTGAATAAGTTTACTTCCTGTGAAGATTCTTATCGGGACATTTCGTATCGGCAATAAAAAAATTCTGTCCACGTGTGTTTTTTCTACTACGTGGAGGCTTCCATTTTGTAATATACTGCACCTATCAGGGGTGTTTGTGCTCCGGGGATTTTGAACTTCGATACCCGGAAATTCCGGGGATCGTCGTTCAAAAGGAAGTAGGAATAATAATGAATTATTTATTTTGATCTGGGTAATTTTGTTTGCTTTGAAAGCAGAAAACGCAAGGTCAGTGTGTGTGGTGTAAAATGTAGTAGTTTATATGTTTGAAAATTTATGGTTATTAATTTTGCAAAAAAAGTAATTCATTGAACTTTTATAATTAGTTCATTCAATACTTCCTAATTGTAATTTTTCATTTCTCCCCCCCCCCCCCCCCCTCTCGAAACTCCAAAATGTCGGTAGTAAGTCCGTAAAAGTTTCAGGGGATTTTTTTGGGTCCCACAAACACCCCTGACCTATGCACAGACATCCGGAAGTGACGTTCATTGTTATTAACCAATCGCAGCCACTTATATAAACATGTTAGATCTTTAGCGAACTTCAGTATATGATTGACGAAACATTGTTGGTGCACAGCAACTCTTACTTGACGGCCGGTTATTCACTATCGCTTCCATAACTTATTACTGCTTCGTTTGTTGGTTTGTGCACTCGGCCCATAGCCTACCAGAAAACCTCATTTTCGTACAGCCTGGAAAATGAAAACAAAATTCAATACAAACACTTACAAAACAATCTTTATTAATTACCGGGCATTCCTTCCTCTAGCCTTAATTACGGCTCTGATTCGATTTTTCAGCGATTTTATCAATTTGGGGTGTTGTTCTATTGTCGTTATTGTCTTGGTTTTGAAGGGACAATACACACTTAAGTGGTATCATTGGATAGGTAATGAAACGATCTTTAAATTGACATTATTTTAATTAAAAAAAAAATTGCGAATCGCGAGGAAAATAAAAAAAAAAAAGTAAAAATATGCAACTGTGCGATGTTTCTGCTATCAAGTGTAGTTTTGTCGTGTTTACAATTAAGCAAAGAAAAACAGTAATATTAAAAAACTAACGTAATTCTTGGATTGGTAATTATTATTACTCGATTTCACATAAATTGTTAACAAGATGAAAAGAATAAGGAGGTTGTTGATTTTGTTATCTTAATGTATTTTTCTGTTTATTTGCAGCAACATGAAACAGGATATGCACAACAGATTATGCAGTTAACCACCCCTGAAGAAATAGAAAAGTGGAAAGAAGAACGGAAAAAGTAAGAATTATTCTACTCACAAAAAAAAAAAAGCTTTATTCTAAATGATTAGTTATGATTTTCTATTTTTTATATGATGAATCTTCTATTATGCTTCAGTGTGTGTTTATCTTAAAAGCGCCTCAATTTAATCAAAAGTCATTTAATCATGTGCCTTTGATTCAGCAACAAATCATTTAAAATGATATTTTATTAATAAAAACTAGTTTCAATGTGATGAAAATACACCACTATTTATATGAAGTGCAACATCAAGAAAGGCACAAGATAGTGAAATTAAATTGAAGATGTAGATACCTTACAATACAAAAAGTAAATGAGCCGAACATCACAATCTTAGGTCTATTGTGTTATCCTATAGAAAGAATGGTGAAAGAAGTGCAGGGGGAAATGGAGAACCCTGAGAAAACGACCAGTGCTGATCGTCCACCACAAAACCCACATGACTCCTATTTTATGGATTTAAGGGTATTGAGAGGTGAGACACTGATGTCTTCTGAACACAGCAACTGCCCTGGGAGAAAGATTGTTGTTTAGTGGGAGTTTCTAATTTATATGATTTTTTTTTTTTTTTTTAATAAGTCATTCAAGATAAAAACAATAAACCAGGAGGCTTTGCTTTCTCTTGACTTTATTTCCATTTGGTGAACCTGTCTTTGTTGAAAATTAGCTTCGCACATCAAGGATGCATTTATGGTAAAAAAAAGTAATAACTAGATATGCTATTTCCTATGCGTTTTTTTAAAATAACAATTACTCTCCCCACTTTCTTTCAGTGAGAAGCTGAAATTAATGTTGTTACTTATGAAGAGAATGAGCAGTCATGATCTAAAACTTGCATTGATGCTGTTTTAATTGTTGCTTAAATGTTTATACAGTAGAACCTCATTATAACGCTTATAATGGACAGTTTTTTTTAAAAATATAATAATAATAAAGGATGCATATGTTTATCTGACGAGTTTTACATTTCCAAGCAAGCGATTAAACATGGATCATTTAATGAAAAAAAAATTTTAACGTGCCCGATGATTCAAAGAATTGAGTAAACAAACGAAGGCACAACGCTACAAGGAAGGATTCGCAACTTTGTAGCGTTGTTCCTTCGTTTGCTTTCTCAATTCTATCGATCATTTAATTTCGTTATTGTCTGAAATTCCACAAATTGCCGCACACACTCATCAGTTTTTATTCAGTAACCTTTGAGTCATGTCATTAAGTACTTTTTATAGCTAACTATTGTCCTTTAATTGATGTACACCCTGATGCATTACACCGATATAGAATTATTTGTTATAAACCGGACTTTCATTAAAACAGACAACCTTCAGCCCCTATTAGTCCGTTATAATGAGGTTCTACTGTAGTTTTAAATAAATTTCACTTTTTATAAATAATCATTAGTTATTATTACTTCTACTTGTTACTATTGAAGACTTTATTTAATCTTAGTCAAAAATCTGTTTTCCAGCCATTTTAATATATTTTGCATTTGTGAAATTTTTAATGACTTGTAAGGGTCTTAATTTTGAAATATATTTATTAAATAGGAAATTTCCTTCTGCTGAAAGTATAAAGAAAAGGCAAAGTGAACAAGCTCAAGTACTTTCCAAAGAAGTTGAGAAAAAGCCTGCAAGGTAAATAGAAGAAAAAAGTTATTTATCTTTCTTTAAAAACAAGATTATATAGAAAGAGTAAGAGTATAATTCATTTATTGAAACTGTAATGCATCTTGAGAGGAAAATTCTTAAAACACTCAATTAAACAATAATTTAAACTACAACATTTCAGTGTTTCTAAATAGAGGTACTGAAATGTCAGTGTGTTCTTTTTAATTGAGGATGTTAATTGTTTTGTCTCAACATGTGTTAATATAATATTAAAAACTTTTATATTCCAGTTAATTTTTACATAAGTTTTAAAATTAATATTCATGATATTGTTATGCAATAAAATTTCAGTAGAGGCAAGAAAAATATGAAACGTGGAAGAGGTCGAGGTCGAGGCGGACCTATGATGCGAATGGGCCGAGGGCCATGGCCTATGGGAATGCCAGGACCCGGACCATTTCCTTTTTGCATGGGACCACCCCTACGAGGAATGATGCCAAGAAGAGGACGTGGAAGGGGTTTATCTATGAGAGGACGTGGCCATAGCAAAATGAATGGTGAAAGAGGAGGCTTGAAAAAATTTGGTGGCACAACGGTAGTCAAAGCTGAAGCAAAGCCTGTAAACACAAGCCCTGCAGTCGCCGCTAGCAATGGAACTGTGGAGCAACCTAATGCTGAAGTCCAAGACTCTGTTGAGCCAATGGCTACTGATTGCCAGGCCCCTCCTGCTCAAGAACCAACCACAAACTCAAATCCTAATGATTGTGAAGCTTCTAAAGATGGAGGTAATACTGATTAGACTGGATAACAAGGCAAAGGACTTGAAACAATTTATGGAAAATATTATGTATTAAAAATTAATGGCTATCTTATTAGCAAGTATTACCTGAATTTCTGTGGGTCGTATTAGCTTCATTAGCTATTCATGTTATTTATTTCCATTTCTATTGTGTGACGTCATTTATTTTTATTATTATTTTGGGATTTATTGTTATTAAAGAAAAGAAAAGGGAAAAAAAGCCTTTTCTTACAAAAATAAAATTTTAAATGATCATTTTACATATATTTACGGCGTCCCTCATAAACAGTCAGATTTTTTTTCCCCATGTAAAATGCACTCTTGACTTGGTAGTTTGAAAAATTTTAATATTTTTTTGTGTTTAATTTTAGGATGAATTTAGCTAATAGTATACAGAATAAAACATTTTTATCAATGTTTCTCTTCTTACAGTTTTTTAATGAAATGAAAAGAATGTTATCAACTATCATTTAAATGTAAGTGAATCGTCTGAAATGTTATATTTGTTAAAATTAGGTGATTTACTTATCATTTACTCTTAAAACATTTTTAAGCGACGAATAGAATACTGTTTTATTTTTGTTTTTGAAATGGTTAATTAGCTTTGCCTAGTAGCTAAAATCAGTTTATTTAATTGCTTTTTGTGGATTTTTTGATGAAAGCCTTATATTAGCTTTTAGCTAGTGCATTTATAGGCCTTTTTTTAGAGAAAAACAATCTCAGATCTTTTTATCAATCTTGTCAAAATAACATATTCATTCGGTTTTTTATAAATGTCGTATTCATTTAGTTTGTCCAAAAAAAAATAGTATTCTCCCATTAAATGTTTTGATAAAACTTAAATAAATAAGAGTATTGCCATTGCTGGATGACATCTATATTTTTTTTTAAAGTAATAAAGAATAAAAATAAATTCCACGAATAGAATTTCCGTTTGGACAATTAACGTTTCAAGGGTTAGTTTTCTTTTCTTTCTTTGTTTTTTGTCTTCATTTAATTCTCTTCAGTTGAGGACTCTTATGTTTAATGGCAGTTTGGTTAACTCTGTAATACTGATAATGTTTGAAATTTCTCCCAATCTCTTTACTTGCTCTACTGTGCATATAATGTCTTATATGTATCGCTTTCTTTCACCTGGTTTTTCCATATTGAAAAAAATAAGTAAATAAATAAATATGTTGGAAAAGATGTTTTTTTAACAATGATCTGATTTGTTTCTCTAGAAAAGAGAATTCCTGTATCTAATTTTACTTGTAAAATATTTTTCTATAAATTTTTATATTGTTAACTAGCAATGAATTTAAGACAATAATTGTTTTTTTTTTTATTTTATAATTTCCTATTGACTTTATGAAAAAGAGCAATTTAAAAAAAAATAAAAAAAAATCAATCAACATTTTATGTTGTTTACAAGAATAAAATTTGTAATTTTAAAGATTTTAAATTGATAGTTGTTTTTTTTTTTTATTTATTTATTATTATAATTATTGCTAAATTACCCTTCCTTCGATTTACTCACTGTCCTTAACTGATTAGAATATATTTTCCAGTGATTTTAACAAATTAAATATAATTGCTTTCCTTACGTTGAAGATGACTTTTGCAATCAAATTGTTCATAAAATAGATTTAACAGATTTCAGTTTTGCTACTTCACTTAAATAAACAATCAGGAAACACATGTAGGTAACAATTCTAAGCTGAACTGGATAGTAAATACAGTATGTACATACTAATATTTTGTTTTATTAAATATCTGTTGCTAGTTTGTATTAAATAATTAAACATGCTCTCTCACAATAATCATATGCTTAAGTAAAAATATATATATATAAAATCATTTAAAATTTTTGAGCCAGATTTGGAACTAAATATTGATCTATATTTTCTTTTGTATATACTTTTTATTTTGCTAAGAAAAAAAAATTACATTTTCAATTATTTCAGTTATTTATTATTATTATTTATAATTGGAAGATTACTTAAATTACTTTAACATTTAATTTTTAAATGGCTACTAAGTAGATTAGAAAATAATTTTTTTTTTATTGAATTTAAAAATTTATAATTTTGATTTTAAAATGGTATTTGCCAGTTTCTTAAAGCCTGAATTTTACAGTTCATCATGAGGGAATTATAATATTAAAATCAGATTACAAAATCAGCTCTTGCTGCTGTCATGATTGTAACAGGAGCTTTAATAAAGCAAGATTTGAATAATGGAAATCATAACGTCAAGAAGCCACACACTGGCTAATTTGGTTAACGTTTGTGGGTGCTTGGAAATTACCTTCCGTACATACTACCAGACTAACAGGTAGGACTCTGCATTTGCAGATAAACAGTTTCATTTTAAAAGCTTAATATATCCCGGAAATTAGAAGACTTCATGAAATATTTACACATGACTGTTATTCAGTTCCTCTAGTGAAATATGATATTTATTAATATTCTCATACTGTTCTAATTAATAATTTCATTAATATTAATAATATAAAAATGTTTTGCACAAATTTAAGTTTTCCTTGAAAAGTTTGCACTTAAAATTTATCTCAGCTGGGCATTCCTGCATGTGTTTTAATTTCCTGGTATCTTAAAAAAAATATTCTGGAAATGAGATTAACAAGTAATAATAAAATAGTACAGTTTAACATATTATTCAAGATTTCTGTATTTTAAATGTTTCACCCTCCATTTTTATTGTTAATTTTTTCCCCAAAAATTACTTTTATTTTCATTTATCATGAAATTCCCAGCATTAAAAAAAAAAATGAAGATAAGTGTTTTCTTCATTTTTTTTATTAGTTTAAAATAAGCTATTCATAGTTATAAATTTTTAATTTCTCAACATTCTAACTTTTTAATGTTAAAGAATATAAGTCAAAAATATTAATTCGAAGTAGTATTTCATTTTGCTAACTGTTCACTGGAGGTTTTTATAATTGCTAAAAATATTTATTAAAGTTTAATATAAAAATTATAATTTATATCAAAGTACCGCAGTCTTGAAATTAAATGAAAATGGGTCTGTTTCTGATTGTATATTTATATTTAAGTTTGTGTAAATGTTGCATGCTTACATTTAAGTATTCAAGTATGCAGACATTTATTTTTTTTTTTTAACCTTGTTTTTGAAAGTTTTTAATTTTTGAGAGCCAAACTTATCATTTACTTTTGTTATTTAGCAATAACGGATAGTGATGAGGGTCCAGATGAACTGCCTGTTTGTCGTCCTCCTCCTCCTCCTCCTCAGAGCATTCCTGTACTTGGTGGTGCTTTGGGTTCTCTTATTAATGATTATGCATCAGAAAGTGAGGCAGAATCCAAAGGTATTTTGTTAAGTATATTTTTAATTCTTTTCTTTTTACAGGCCCGAATGCTTATTCTTAAACTCACACTTTTAGGAGATCTCCAATTAATCCTTAAATTTTGCTCTGAATATTCTTCAAAAGTTGAAGTTAATCATTGACTTTAATGGCGCAGTAACAGCTGTGATCATGCTGTTCCATATTTTATACTAGAATTGTTACAATAGTTTTAACAACTAAACAGATATAGTAAATAGAAGTAGAAGTCATCAGCTAATTTATCAATAAATTACAGTTTGATTTCAGTTTGATCTGAATTATTCTCAAAATATTACATATTAGAGGGGAGATTTTTTTTTTTTTTTTTTTTAATAGTTGTTTAATGCTTGGTATTTCTGAAATCATCACTTAGGTTGGGAAATACAATTTAAACAAAAATTAATTTGATATAGCAAATAAAATTTTACATTTATATAGCACATTTTTTTTTATTCCTGTAGTATTGCTTAAGTACTACATTCTCAAATTTATCTTTATTTAAATATCCTTAAATATTATTTCTCAAAGGTGTTTTTGTGTCAGTACGCCATATCTTCCTTAATACTTCACCAGAATCAATGATTGAGACATTATTTTGAAGATTAAGTTCATCGCTAATGACAAAAAATAAACAAAGTGTTGAAAATTAATGTTTTCGTTAAAAAAAATTGTATTTTAAATACCTTTTTATAAATATGGAGAAGGCGCCATCTATTGACAATGTGTGTAACTAACATGCACAACAACTGTTGTAGTTGTTTATTAGAGGTGCTGGATGTGTTTTTGGTTGCAAATTATTCTCACGGGTCAACTAGTCTTCGTTATTTTTTTAAAATATTTTTTTAGAGGTTATTTTACTCATATTTTATGAAAAGCAAGAAGATTGATTAGAAAAATAATTACAGACTTGATTAAAAACAAGAAAGCTATGATAAGTTACTGTATTCCTTCTGTGATTAGAATCATGTTACAGCAAGATATTATTTGAATTTTTCATATCTGGAAGGAACACTTAATCAGTATAATGTTTCATCTTTTTCTTTCAAGGATTAAGTCTTTGTTCTGTTCTGGCATCGAAGTTATGTTAGTATTCATTCTTGGTCTACTAAGCCTTTTGGCTTATTTGTAACTTCTTTTGGCATTCTTCCATCTTCCATTCTGTAAATGTGTTGTCTCCATTTTAAATGGGCTAACACAAAGGGATATTGCTACTACTATTCCTGAATGGACAAGACTTTATCAGACACTAACAGTTAGCACAATTTGAAAGTAATCAATTAAAGAAAATAGGGTATCACTGACTAATACACAGTTGTCTTTGATTAATGGATACTGTAAATTTTTACTGATTGACTGTTGCACTTAATCTTTTATTTAATAAATGAATATTTTTTTTCTGTATACTGACAAAGGAAATAAGAAGAACACACAGGATTACCCAAGACGTAGGAACGAAACAAAATCAAGTCAAAAAAGTAAACCTGCTCGTCCTCCTTTGTGTAAGCGGGAGATTACTCTTCTGGAAAAGGTATGGATTTCATCTAAACTTTATATTTTACTTTAGATATTTCTTCGTTACGGGGAGGAGAATTAAGGATATATTTATTGCTTTAGATTTTTAATTTTTGATTCATAAGTCCTATAAAACTTAAGTAATGACTATAGAAGATAATATCAGATCGCTTGCCGACTTTGGTTTCAGAAGAAAGCAGAGAAAAAGAAAATAGTTATTTTCGTGACAGCGTTGATTAATGCTGAGAAAATGCTTTTCTTATATCAGATTACCTTCAGTGTGTTGAGAAATCCAAATTTCTGTAATTCTCTATGTACAGGGAAGCATTGAAGGATTTGTATTCTCAAATCGTGTTATGATTAATATTTAAAAAAAAAAAAAGACAAATTAAAATATGATGCTGATAATGTCTGCTACCTACAATTTCACTGAGTTTAGTATTTTAGCATTTTGACTCTAATACTGGCTGTTTATTATGGTTAAGAAAAAGATGTTAAAAATCCTTGAGATCTTTCTTTATCCTTCAAGCTGAAGGGATTGTTTATAGAAGTTAATGTTATCAAATCAAAATATTTTGATTTCATGTTTCATGAAAAAAATTAAGGTTAAATCAAACTCAGTTAAGAAAGTTTCAACAATCTTTTGCATCTTGTAATGGCACAAAGATCTTTATGCTAATGAGCTAATGCAGGATAAATCGGCAGTGATAGTAATTACATTTCGGCAGTGCATATTTCAAGTCAACAGCATAAATGTATAAATTTTTCCAGAAAACTGAAACTGAATAAGAACTACATAAATAATTTATTACCACAAACTTCTTTAACTACATCATCCTCCTATGCAATATTTCGAATAGCTTAATCGGCCTATTCTTTTTCAAGCTGATTCGGGAAAAGGAACATCCTCCTTCTTCCCAACTCCAAAATAAAATAAAATTAGTCACAGTCAAGAATTTAAACAAACAAAACGTGAGAGATGAACTGTAATGCTCAAAGCATTCTTACAAAATAATGTTCAAATCTCGGACCCAAATGTCTTTTTTATAAAAAATCACTAATAAAACGTTCCTTTTTATTGAAGACAATTTTTTGTTTTATTAGTGATTCTCTTATAAAAAAGACGTTTTTATTAGTGATTTTCATGTAAAAAAGACATTTTTATTAGTGATTTTTTATAAAAAAAAGGCATTTGGGTCCGAGATTTGAACATTATTTTGTAAGAATGCTTTGAGCATTACAGTTCATCTCTCACGTTTCGTTTGTTTAAATTCTTGACTGTAACTAATTTTATTTTATTTTGGAGTTGGGAAGAAGGAGGATGTTCCTTTTCCCGAGGTAGCTTGAAAAAGAATAGGCCGATGAGGCTATTCGAAATATTGCATAGGAGGATGATGTAGTTAAAAAAGTTTGTGGCATTAACTAATTTACGTTAATTATGAAGTATTTATTTATTTATAACTACATAAATTGTTTGTTCCCAAAACTTTTTTACGGTGTTGTCACATAAAGATGTAAAATGCACGAAATAGGAAGATTAGCTTTAAAATTTCATCTTTTTCTGATATTGCTATTAATAACTTTAAACTTTCTTTTATCATGTTGTTATAACAATTTTAAAAGTGAAAATGTAGTTCAAATATTTAATACTAATTTATTTTTTTTTCCTTTTTCTTTAAAATCCTTGTAGCTACTAGCTAAGGAAATTAAGCAAGAACGTAGTGCTATTCAACAGTGTATTTCATACATAGTCAAAAATAAGTTTTTTGGAAAGGAAGAAGTGCCTGGATAACTATTAACTCATGGTTGTGAAGAAGGTAGAAGCTGACGAACAGTACAAACTCTTATGAAAAATGCTAGTCAACAATGGTGCTTGATGTTCCAACGCATCATTTCAACAGTGATATGTAAATATTGTTGTTAATAAATTATTTGTTGTTAAAGTTGCCAGTGTCTTTTACTAAATTTTTATTATCAAATCTTATAACTTTACAAGCACATAATACACTGTTTCTGATTTTGTTTCAATCTGCCTCAACTGAGAAATTTTACATTCTTGGTGTAATTATTCCCCTCCCTCCCTCTCTTTTAACTACTCTATGTTAAGATAATTTAGAAATTAGATGTTACACTAAGCTTTAACCTAAATCTAAGTGACAGAGGTATCGTAAGTTTCTGAATATTAATTTCCTTACTGCAAAGTTTTCCTGTAAAAAAGGTTTACATGTACAGTAATAAATGATGGTAACTTTAACTTTGATTGTAGCATCCAATCAGTTATCAATTGAATAAAAACATAAAAAAAAAAAAAAAAATTTTTTTATTCCAAGTTTATAGGGATGACCAAGATAAAAAATTACAAAAAAAAAATCTGCAGTCATTTTTTATTTATTTATTTATTTATTTTTATTTTGAAATAGTATTGGCATTACTATTGTATTCTAATAGCATTGTAAAATAATGATTACATTAAGTGGGTTGAAGTGAATTCAACATATATCAACTGGATGGTCAATTGATAGAAGGAAAGCAAAACTTAGCAGTGGATTTAAACCATCGATTTGGAAAATGTGATGATAGTGCCTTGTTCATTTTTTTAAGATTAAAATACACCACTTGAAGCGTACATTAAAAACAGAATTAGCATGACAGCAAAATTGTTTGAGCCTTACAATTTTCTGAATGTTTAACCTTAAAAACTTAATTTTGTCCTTAAAATAATTGAAGTATTTATTTTCTTACATGATGGCTATTTTATTAAATTACATCTGTCATCATCGTTATTGTCTTTGGCACAACAGCCCTATCAGAGCCAAAGCCTTCCTTAAATATTTCTCCCAACTTTTTCTGTCTAATGCTACACTTGCAGTTTCTTATACTCATTTCTTTCACTTCTATGTTGTCCTCTCATCTTGCTTTCTGCCTACCCTTTGTTCTGCTGCCGACTGAATTGCTATTGAGTACGTTTTTAGCAGGCCTTCTGTCCTTCATTCTAATAACATATCCTGCTCATCTCAGTTGTTCAATCTTGAATAAGCGTGCTATCCTCTTTTTTTATATAGATTATAGATTTCTCTTTATCAGTTATGCAAAACTTACTGTTTTGCTTTATCAGCCATTTATTGTCTAAGTATTTTTTTTTTTTTTCAAACATAGCAAGACTATTTACATGTTTTTTGACAGGACCTGGTTTCAAAAGTATATATTAAAACTGTCTCATTAGGATCTTACATAACTTACGGTGTTTAAGATATTTTAATCTCTGGTATTTTGTAAGTCCATAATGCATTTATTGGCAGTTAATATCCTTTATTTAATCTTCAAACTCTACATTATTATCATGGATTAGTAATCCAAGATAATTGAAAGTATGAATACACTGGAATACACTTATATTTCCCAAAGATACAAGGTAATTCTTAATTTTCACTTTTACCAGACACTATATTTTTAGTTTTTTCTTGTTGATTTGGAACCCATCTTTTTAGTTTCTTCCTCCATAAAGTGAAATGCTTTTTTTTAGAGCTATCTGATTTCATTATTAACTGCATAAGAGGTAAATGAACTGAATTGTGGCATGTTGTACCAGAGCTATGGATTAAATAAAGGACATCATTTATCGTCTGTATCTCTCATAAATCTGATAGTATCCTAATTTGACATTTATCATCTGAATCATTTTTATTAACTAGGAATATTCAAGTCTGCCATTGCCTTAGGCTATAAGTTCTTTTCTATTAATTGTATTTATTATAAGCTGAATTGAAATTTATAATAGATAACTTTAAATTCTTTTGTCTTTTGTAACATTTGCCTCAAAGTGAAGAACTACGCTGTTGTGGGTTTGTTTTTTCGTAATTCTCATTTTTTTCTTTCTTTCTTTATTGCATTCTGCATTCACTAAGATTAGATGTATGAAATTCATTTGCTTCCTTTGTATGCAATGTGTCTTCACTTCTCTTGCCTATGGGATTCCTTGGTTCTATTGCTGTGTCTGATGATCATTTATGATTTTGTCATGGTTTTCGTAGGATAAGCTGTAAATTAGGATGAAATCCAAGACTTCCTTTAAAGATAATAAGATGATAGGTAAATACCGAGATAACAAGTTAAGGTCCCTCTAAATTAGATGCGAACCTAATGCGCTTTTGATAGCTGGGCCCTCAGAGTTATATCTCAGCGCAGGTAGGAAGGGACAGGTAAGGAGTTTTAGTCGGTGAAATGACTCCACACTAATTAATTTATTTTTTTTTTTATAAGGTATATATTTCTTAAAGCAAGAGATAATAAGTTTACATTGGATAAAAAAAATAATAAAAGTAATAAATCAAAATAGTTCATAACCGGTTATTGAGTCCGTGAGAATTCTAATAAGTGTATTTTGCGTGCATAACGAGGTACGCTGGTTTCCCCATACTATGCTAGCATGTATGGAAGATAATGTAGGCCTACTTACAGTTTTTGTCCGGACATTCGCATAATATGGTTGGATGTTAAACCTGTACAGGTCGATGCACTGCGCACTTATTTAGATTTCTTTATTCTATTCTCATCACCAGGCTCTTGACGGTTAATTCTGCCTCGACACCCGTTCTCTGTCTGTCACCCTCCCTCGGCCGGCTTGCCTCCAGGAGCTGCGGTGGGCATTCGAGCCGCCGATGGCGGGTCGTCCCCGCAATTCGCACTATTTCACGCAGCTGACTTTACAGTTCTCTGAAACATCGGTGAATATGCTGCTCCATCATGATTTGTTCGAGTAATATCATCCTCGAACGTGTTATTTATAATGCACTTTTAGAGTTTTTCATTTTCCACTGCTCTATCTGTACCTATCAGTATATTATTGTTGGGGTTTTATGGGGATGAGGAAAAGCCATCGGAGAGAGGAAAATGAAGTCAATCATCCAATGTTTAAACAAAATGTCAGCTGGTGACATAGAGGGCAGGTGAAGGTTCAGGTCGTCCTTTAAGTTACTAGAGCAGATGTAGCCCTTTGATCCAAGATCGCTCGGTTCTTCATGTTTAGAGAGGTCGACCCATGACCCGTCGTCTCGGGGTAGATGAGGGGGTCAACGAAGGGTCGCCACGCTGGCTGCAAATTGTTTACTTTTTGGGGCTGATGAGGGATAGCTGGTCCGGGACAGGGGAATTTAGCTTAAAAGAATTCTCTCGTGTTTGTGGAGAAAACACAAAATAAAGAAATTACAATGAAAAGAATAATATTAATTGAAATTCACAGGATAAAAGAGGGGGGGGGCGAATATACGAATAAAGATCTTTAAATAAGGGATAATAGTGGCACGGTTAATTATATAGAAATGAAAATATACCGTGACAATTTCATTATAGTATCTTTGCTATCTAGCCAAAATCATCTGCCTATCCTAGTTCACCATTTTCATTTTTACAAAAAGTCAGTCATGGCTTATTTTCCATACAAGACTTATCACTTTGTAGGATAGTCTCATCTGTGGTACCTACTATCATTTTTATAATCGATTTCTGGTGTTTTCTTTTCATTTATTTTCTGTTTTTTTTTTTTTTTAAACATGTAGATCTTGTCATTTATGGCACCGCTGATCATTTCGAAACCTAGTGTTAATTAAAAGGAAAATGTTTTTTTTTTTTTTTTTCCCAAGATCTTTATGCTAATGAGCTAATGCAGGATAAATCGGCAGTGACAGTAATTACATTTCGGCAGTGCATATTTCAAGTCAACAGCATACGTATATAAATTTTTCCAGAAAACTGAAACTGAATAAGAACTACATAAATCGTTTGTTCCCAAAAAATTTTTACGAAAAATTTTAATATATATCAGGTAATAAGTAAGTGCTTAATACTTTATTTTTATTATACATTTGGAAGAGTTCATGGTTTAAATACACACCAGAAATTGATTATAAAAAATGGGTCCCAATTGCAAGTACTGCTTTCTGTTATGTAGATTCTTGTACTTTTTATCTGGCTGCTTGATATTTTTCGCTGATGCTCTTGTGTATTCCTTCTATAGCATCATACTGTAGGCTTTGTTCTTTTCTTTTTTATAATATTTCTACATTCTTTGTGGTACCAATCATTGATCTTTGTTTTCTCGTTCTTAGTTTTGAGACATTCTGGTGTGTTACCAAAACTAGTTGACAGTTGATTCCATCTTTCATTAACTGAAATATTCCTATTAGCTTTGGCATTTAAAAAGTTATTCACTTATTTTGTAAATTTTTTTTCCTTAACAGTTTTTAATTTTTCTAATCTTTATACCTTGTATCTTTCTGGCATTAGATAATCTTGCTTGAATTCATGAAAATTACTGAATAATGGTCTGTATCAATGTTTGCTCCTATGCAAGTTCTCACATTCATTATGTTGGAGGTATTAATCAAGTGGTTAGTCTAATTACAGTTCAGGCGATTGGAGTTTCTCAATTAGCTAGATTTAGATTTTTATGTTCAAATAATGTAGAATCTATCACCATGCCTCTTTAAGGTTGCAAAATAAGTCTCTCAATTATTTGTATATTAATGAAGTCTGTGTTGTCTATGGTAAGTTCGCTATAGTTTTCGATTATCTTCCTTTTCTCAGTGGGAGCTTTACATTAATAACTGTTATTTAAGAATCTTTCCTTAAGCCAGAGGAAAGGACTACATCCATCAAAATGAAACTAAATAAAAATGAAATAAAAACCTATTCCCAATCCATGCTCATATAAAAAATTGTGTAGTTATTCTCTACTAGCAAAAAAAATCTAAAAAATCCTTTTATTATCAACTATCAAATATAAAGTAAATGTAATGTAAATACTGTGCTAACTTGTGAACGAAGCTTCTACGGCAAAAATGGTTTTGACTTTCGAAATCAGCGTAAACAACTGAGTAAGTATGCCAAATTTCATTAAAATGGATGAAGTGGTAATAAAATTATTTGGTTTTGAATGCGTTTTGTTAGAATTTTAGTTAAAATTTCATGGAAACAACATGGAATGACACAATAAACTAATATTTTCATTCAATTTGAGTACTTTTGATTCAGTGGTACCATTGAGAACCGTTGGATCTATCTTAATAGCTTAATTATATCGAGTTACAGACAGACAGACGAAATTAGCCAATTATATAAGTTGAGTCGTTGGATTTCATGCAGACATCAATTTTCTATGGTGCTCTTAACATTTTATTAACTTGTGGATTTTATTAACTTATTAACTTGTAGAGAGATAGCTGGTTCCAGCATCCAGTAATCAATTCCTTAATGTGTTTCCAGTTCCAGATTCCATCATATTTGAAAATGTGACAATTATGTTTTATGTAGTTGGATAGTCAGTCTTTATGTACAACTCACAGCAATCCTGGGGGACAGATTAGTTTAGTTCCTTAGCCACAATGTTTTAAGGCACTGGATACTCCTTTCATCTTATTTCCACAGCTACATTCTGGCTTACTGCCATTGAATGATTACATTGAGTCACTGCTTGAAGATGTAGGTTTGGATTTTTTGACACAGCCCTATAAAACGAGAAGGCATGCTTGCATTTAATGGTGTACACCTAGTGCCTTATTAGATTATTCAACTCCAAATTTCAACTAATTTTACAAATTTATTTTTACTATTATTATCATCCATCATCAGCCCGTACAATCCCCATCCGCAGCAAGGGCCTCTCCTAGTTTTTTCCATCATTGTCTATCTTGGGCAGCATGAGTCCGAAGTACCCCCTGTGTCTTCTTGATAGAATCCTGCCATCTTGTAGCTGGGCGACCACGACTTCTTTTACCATCTCGAGGATACCACTCTTGAATCAGTTTAGTCTATTTCTGTGTTGACATTCTGGCCACATGTCCTGCCCAAATCCACTTTTTCTTCAAAACTTCTTTACCGACATCCTTTATTTGTGTTTTACGTCTAATTTCCGTGTTTTTCATTCGATCTTTCAACTTAATGCCAAGCATGCTCTTTTCTATTCTTCTCTGGCATACCATTAATTTCTCAGTCTGTGATTTCGTTAAAGACCCCGTCTCTGCGCCATACGTTAGAATGGGCAGCATGCACATATTCATTACATCCCTATTGATGCCCGTAGGAAAGTCACCTTTGAGAATGAAGGCAAGTGTCCAATATTGACTCCATGCATTTTCTGTTCTTCTTTTAATTTCTTTGCCTTGTCGATTTGAGAAGAAGACTAATTGTCTAAGATAACAATAATCTTCAACATACTCAATGGTTTTGTCATTCAGCTTGATTTCATGTTTTTGGCTGTTTGTCATGATTTTGGTTACTATCATTTTATGAGTGGTTAAAACAAAGATATGTTGAATTACTTCAGAATTCTATAAAATAAATTACTATTATTTTTTATAACTTATTTAGTTTTGCAAAAAGTGATTAATCTTTTTAGTAATATAATTAAAAAAATGAAACCAGTTTGCAAAATTTAGTTATTTTTTTTGACAAAATATGCTGCATTTCAATAATTTTTCCAAGAAAAAAAAGAATGAAATCTAAAGTTAATATTTGATTTCACTAGATGTGCTTAATGTTTAGATTCTTTTAAATGTGTTAAATTAATTGTACTACTGACATGTTTACAGCAGTTAAATCTAACATGCATGTCGTGCATTACAATTTATTAGACATGTCCATCTTACCAATAATGCATAAATATGTGAACTGTAGAAGTCCTATAGATCAGCAGGAACTTTTAATTAAAAATTTATATTCTTTGGAAAATTTGTTGGAAACATGATTATGACTAAATGTTTCTGTCATGATGAGAACTGACAAAAGCCATTTTGATATTATTTGTAAGCATTCTTATCAAAGCTAAGACTTTATTTAAATTTAAAATAAAAAAAACTCAAAATAATGCTGTGTGTGGAAAGTTGAATATAATATCTAAATGACAACACACTTTGAAATAACAGTATTTAAAAATTAAAACATTAAATGGTTACATGGTTTGAAGCATGTAACCGTTAACAGTATTTAAAAATTAAAACATTTATTTAAAAGTGTGTCATCATTTATAGTTTATATAAATCACTAAAATGTCTTTTCATTACCATTAAATATGTTACATCACTGTATTTCAATATACACAGAAGTTCTGTTATAACGCGATCTTTCGGATCCAAGATCTCGTTATAACTGAACTTTTATTACTTAGCGACGTCAAATGTCGTATATTGCACCCTATTATCACCCACACGATTCCAAATCGATTTAAAATGATCATTTCGTGATTACCTACATCATTCAGAGCTATGTGAGAGAATTTTATATTTATAAATACATAAATCATAACCTCTTCAACACTTTAATGGGTTATATTAGCTAAAATCGATTTGGCGCCGCCATCTTGGCATCTTGTACAAACGAGTCACGTGGATCGAAACTAGATATTCATACGCCTATTAGATTACATGGGCCTCTTTACTGGTTGTCATTGGCAGAAAAATAGATCTTGATATTCATTTTGGTTAAACGAAAAAGTCCGGGATTCTGGTATTTTTTTAAAAATATATTGTGTTTGACGCATTTTCGTGACATTAAGGTGGGTATAGAGTCTCATTTACTGTAAATAATAAGGAAGCAAGCATATTAATTTACACCTTTGATTTGATTTTAAGCCAAAAAACGGTAAATTTTACAATTATACACCTTTTCCAAAATAGAAGGGGTCCAAGACCAAATCGCGTTGTATCCGAATTCGTGATATAAACAACCGCGTTATAACCGAGCTTCAGTGTATTAAGCTGTTGAAGTTACACATCCTCATCTTGTGTATACCTTTGATGCAATTCAACTCGCTTTGGATAGTAGGCTATAGTGTAATTACTGAATCTCCAAATCCCATTTCAGGATTTAAGACATGGTAGCTATTAGCAGTAGTAAGATTAATTTTATGTAGAAGGCTTGGTAATGGAACAATTAAAATGGAAACAACACACATACAGGATAATGCAAAGGATATTATAACCAGTATTGGGTCCTTAAGTGATCAACCAAACATTTCCTGGTAGTCAACTAAATGGACACTTATGAAGTATTACATTACTTGGATATGTGAACGGTTGATAATCTGAATTCCAAAACATATTTTGGTTAATATTAGATCGCCGATTGTGCAATTCATCCTATGGTAAGTCTTGAGGCTTCTTGGTACAGTTATCCTTTTTATGCAAATTGGGTAATTAAACACAATTTACAGTATTCTATTATGTAGTTTATTTTGAAGAGAAACAGTCCCCTGAATAGCTATAAGAAAAAAGTGAATACAGTGGAACCCCGCCATTCGTCCGCCTCGCTATTCGTACAACTCGTTATTGGTCCAACTTTTTCAAGTAAAATTGAACTCGCCATTCGTATGCTTGCTCGCGATTCGGACAGCGTGACCACGCGGTCGCTTCAGTTCAGTATCGTGCTAGCTTCTGTACGCTACGCATCATCCATGCAAGCTTCATGAAACATTGTGATTTTTTAGTGTTATTTTTATTGAAAATAGTGCAGCCATGGGTCCAAAAAAGATTACTGATTCAACTAAGCCTAAAAGGAAAGCAGTAAGAACGACAATTGAATTGAAAAAAGAACTCGTTGCGAAGTTTGAAAGTGGAACTCGTGTCTCTGACCTGGCAACTCAATATGGCATGGCGAAATCAACCATATCGTCTATACTGAAAAAGAAAGACATAATAAGAGAAGCCTGTATATTTATTATTTTCATAGTTTTTATGTATTTTACGCTTAAAGTATTATTACAAAGGTTTAAATAAGCAATCATCTCTGGGTTCTGGAACGGATTAATCCAATTTACATTATATCTTATGTGAAAAAATGATTCGCCATTCGAACTGCCTCCTGGAACGGATTGTGTACGAATAGCGGGGTTCCACTGTATGTTGTTATATTTAATAATAATTTACCTCATTTAACTTTATTTTAGTTATTTATATGACAACAAAATGTATATTGCTGAATTTTAAATAAATAAATAAATAGCAATATCGCTGTATATTATTTTTTTCCAAATCTTTATTGATTTTTTTTTTTAAGTTCTTTGCGGTATTCGTCTCCATCAAAGGAGTTTAGAAAAGCTCATGCTCACTACTGAAAGATGTCGTTGGTGAAAATTATATATATATATTTATTTATTTATTATTTTTTGAACTTACAATTAAGATGATTTAAAAGTTAAATGACATTACATAAATCTGACTGTTTCTGAAGTTAAAAAATAAATAAAAATACAATAAGATACTTTTATTACTTTGTTCAACTAGGATGGTGTACCCTTGAAAGTACAATAATCAAAATATAAAACTGAAAATTTCTGTATTAGTATAAAATGTATGATGATATCTTATGTTTACTGTCCATGACTAAATGACTTTCATTCATCAACTTGTATTCATCGACTGTCTCAATCCTGCCTGACGAAGCACAGCTTGTGCATGCTGATTTTTTAATCGTTCAAGTTCATTAACTTTGCTTCTGGCATGCTCTAAGCGATGCCAAGCCATCTGCAGTACTTTTTGCGCTGCATAACTTGATCCTTCATGAGGCTGACCTAAAGATAAACAAAAATGAAATCATGTTTTCTGAATCATGTATTTAAAATAAACGCACTAAAAGTGAATTGTGCAACACTGTTATAAAACTGTCTAAGATACAGACATTTAAGCTTTTTAATATCATTAAATGAAACAAAATGCATTCAACATTATACTAAATAGACAATCTAATTATATAATCATTGGAGATATTGTCTAGTTTCTCTCCTAACAATGAAACTAGATAGAGTTTTGAGAATGTAATGAAGAAAAAAATAAAAGATAGACTTTACAGAGTATGCATATTTGTAATGAGATTGAGCTCTATTACTGCTAGGTATTTCATCGAATGACTGAAAAGATATAGGAAAATTAAAGCAGTTAATGATGCATTCAGCACGAGAGGGATAACAAAATGTAGATACAGAAGGGGAAGTCGAACAGTCAAATTTGGGGTCATCTCTTTCACTAATGATAGAGTATAAAGCACTCAAAAACAAAAGGAAAATACTGATTTTAGTGTATTTTATCTTTTTATTCATTCTTCTGCTAGCATACATTAAGTCTAATCTAACAATGTATAATAAATTCAGCACTAAAAGAAATTTTCAAATTGACAGACTATTATTATTTCTCTCCAAATGAAATCAAATCATTATGCTGCCTTTAGAGAAACTTATGAATAATAGTTTGGGTCTGAATTTATAGTCTAAAGTAAGGTTTAGGTATTTCTTTCACCCTTAATGTTTTTCCTTCCCAAAGAAGAAGAGGAAACATAATTGGAAATTAAATGAGTGTTGAAACTGAATAAAGTAAACGTTTCATAAATATTTTCATACAAGCTGGAAAAACATAAAAGGTTATATTCACTGTTCAATAAAAGAAATTCTACAAAAAGAGGACAGAAGAACCATCACTTGTTGGACAATGGTAGTGGAGTAGTCGAGACCCTTCATAATGTTTCTCTGTTAGTGTGAGCTTAATCCTAATGCCAACAGAAACGCAAAGAAAAAAAATATAATTCAAAAGATGACGGGTGTGAAAGTCATGAATGAATTAATTAAATATAAAAACCTGCTTGAAAATGTGCAATAAAACATGAATCCAAAGAAACTGATCACTAGTCAAAACTAAACATTGTAATGAGATGGGAGTGGGTTGCTCCAATTTTAAGATAATCATAGTAGTACTAACAGAAATTTCTGCTCCTTTTTTCAAAAATGTCTTGCATGTTTTAATCAGTTATGTTACAAAAAATTAAATTAATAATAATTAAATGAAAAACTTTCTCTGGGCTTTCATTAACATACACTGTCATTTAATTTTGCAAAATTTTAGAATGTATCAATATAACCTTTTTATTTGTTTTTGAGGCTTTCAAAGCATCACAGTTGTAAATTTACAATACGTCCACCCTGATTATTTTTATAAGAATTCAATACAAAGCTTTATTTATTAACTCATTTGAAAAGACATACCTGTTGAAACTTGAGTTAGATAATTGATTTGCTTGAATAGGCCATTTTCAACACTTTCCAGTGCTTTCAGAAAGTTTCCAGTGTGGTTGTCGGCAATCTTTGAGTTTGGCTTGTCTTTACTTAACTCCTGAATTGCTTGTCCTGCAAAATTAAATGGATTTATTGTTTAAATCGAGCTCTGGGTTTTGACATTAACTGTTATTTCAGGGCTTCTTTTTACTAGATGAAACAAATCAAGGTAAAACAGAGTTTTCAAGGAGAAAGTAAATTAATATCTTTCAATTTTTATAATTACCTGCACTTTGAAGTACAGTGGCAATATCCTTTTCAATGGTTTCTAATTGCTGAAGCTTCTCTATGGGAGCCGCCATTTTGATTTCTCGATCTTCATAAATGACAGGAAGTAACGTCATTTGTAGATAGACTATCTGACGCCATCTATTAACGCTCTTTGTCACTAGATAACGTCCCGTCTGGGTCTGTAATGACAGGTGGAAATATACAGAGGATGTTTTCTTTACCATCATGACAGTGGTTGACAGTAATTGACATTTATTCATCTATACTTTATGTAATTTTGATGGTATTTACGTTTCGTCTTCATTTCTTTTGCTGTTCTTATTCCATTTTACTTTGCACAAATTATCCACAGTAAATTTAGTGTGAAGTGAACAACAAATCAACTTCAAAGTATTGTTAAGCGTTTAAAAAAAATTTGTTTGCGAAAAATTTCTTTCATTTTTCTGTAATACTTCAGTTAAAAAAAAAAAAATTGATAATAACGGAGTTGTGTAGGCGCTGAAAATTACAAAGCAGGTGTCCATTTGCCGCGGACATAGAATTGATTTTCCAGTTAAGACATTTCAATTACAAGAAATATATTCAGTTTTTTTAACAGGAAACTGAAAATAAGTAATGTTTATTACTACTGTATTCCTTACATATTTTTCATCCATTTTTTTTTATTTTCTAAATTAAAGTGAGAATGAACTTTTTTTTTTTTTTTTTAAATTTTCTTTTTTACAACCATTGTTACTTTTTATCACCCCCTCCCCCATTCGGGAAAAGGACACTAATATTTTTAATTTTTTGTTTGAATGACTGGTAACATTATAAACCCCCTACCCTCATTCCAAATTCTTTGGCATTTCTCTCTTACGGAAAGGGGCATTTTGTACCTGAACATTTAAGGTACACTTGAGAAAATCTTTGTCGCCCAATTTATCATAATAAATAAAGGGTTTACTAATGAAGATAGACATTCATTATTTTTACATTACATATTTGATATTGAATGCATTACAGACCTTTTATTTAGTTTGATGGTCTTGTAGATCATCTTATTGCAACAATTGAAGTATGTATACAGTATATGTATTAGTAAGGAATTTGTTTAATACTGTAGTTTGTTTCTTTAAAAATAAATGTAAGAAAATACTAACTATACAAATTTTCAAAAGCTCTAAATCATTTAAGTTCTTGTACTGTTGAAAATAAACTAACCACATATGTTTGTATATTAATACATCCTAATAACATTTATTTCTTGTAGAATAATAAATTAACTTTATTTGTATTTTCATATATTCTAACCATGTACTTTGTATTTCTTGTATAGTAGATAAATAAACTAATTGCTGTGTATTTGTTTTCATTAATAAAAATAAAATCAACTTTAATAATGTATTCTGAAGTTTTCTTGTAGTTTGTCTCTTCTATTACTAAAACTAACACTTCCCAAAATTTTGTTGTGACTCCTTGATTTTGATTGAAATTGAAGCAAAAAAAATAATCAAGATTTCCATTTTCCATTAGAATAAATTTACTGTAAATGATCTAGCTACTTAAATAATTAAAGTATCTACTGACCATTGTGTATTATCTATTCTACATCTCAATATCACCTGAATTAAGGTTATTTGATCAGTACTTAGTAGTAAAAATATTAGGATTCTTGACATTTAATTGAGATTTCTGATCGACATCCCAGGATCTGTATTTTTAATCCTGCTGCTTCTAAACCGAGTTTAGTTGATTGTAAATACCTAATGGTTTGGTGTAGAAATTATCAAATGCATAAGTCATTCCTTCGGTGGTACTCCCAATGGAAACAACATCCAGCATTACTTGACACTTGAATCTTTCAGTAGCTCTATGACAATGTTTTTTTCTTATGTTTGAAAGAGATTTATTCCTATTTTGTTTCCTTATTTCGGTCCTACTGAAGAAAGATTTAAGGCATTTTTTTTTTAAATAAGATTTTTTTAAACCTTTCTTAAACTTGCAATGAACATTGTGCTTGGACAGAGGACCAGTGGGACTTTGTTTGTTTGCAGACAAGTCCTGTTCAGTCTGCAGAGTGATCCTACTTGAATTCATGTGAAGAAAATCTCTCACTTGATACAACCCATGCTACATCTTTGAACGAGATAATTACAGCAGAGGTAGTATTATGGTATGGTGCTGTCACGGTATATTTTCATTTCTATATAATTAACCGTGCCACTATTATCCCTTATCTAATAATCTCTATTCATATATTCGCCCCCCCCCTTTTTTTATCCTGTGAAGTTTAATTAGCATCATTCTTTTCATTGGAATTCATTGAATTTCTTTATTTTTGTGTTTCCTCCATAAACACGAGAGAATTCTTTTAACCTAAATTCCCCTGTCCCAGACCAGCTTTCCCCTCTTTCGGCCCCCCAAATGTAAATAATTTGCAGCCAGCTTGGCGACTCTTCGTGGACCACCCATCTACCCCGAGACGACGGGTCAAGGGTCACCCTCTCTAAACATGAAGAAACGAGCGACCCGAGTGACCTTGGATCAAAGGGCTGCATCTGGTCTGGAAAATTAAAAGACGGCCTGAAACCACCACCTGCCTTCTACGTCATCAGCTGACACTTTGTTTAGAGACAGTGGATGATTCATTTCCTTTTCTCCCCGACTGTCTCATCCCACCGGGACCCCAATAACTAGTTCAGAGGTGAGTGAAAATGATAAAAACCATGAGGCAAAAAAAACAAAAAACCTCTGAGATGCATCATGTGATATAAGTTTGAGGATGAAATATAATTCGAAAAACACCGAGCGGTACATCACTCGGCTGTGCTCCGTTTGAGAACGCAACCAACTGTATAAGATGATGTAAATCTCCAAGACGACTGGACATCGTTATTTCGACCGCCCGTTTGCGGCCCCCGGTTGTTTCTCGGGGCCACGGCCCGAGGGAAAGCGATGGGCCGAGAGGATGCTCTTCGGCAACTTCGACTCCGAATACCTTGCGACTGCCAATCCCAGCTTCAACTAGCTCTAGATATGCGGAGACACATCGACCGCAAGCTAACGGAAAAGGTGATATAGTGATAGAAGAAAGTGCGTCGTTCATAAGCGCTTCGTATATCGTCCAGTGCAGGTTTAAAATCCTAAAATTACTGCGAGAATTGTCCGGACAAAACTGTAAGTACTCTATTCTATATCTTGGCCATGACTCGGGGAAACCGACATATTTTTGTATTCATACAAATGACACGACTAGAATTCTCAAGAACTGAGTGACCAATTCAGCACTCTCCTTTTGATTTTCAATATACCCCATATTATCTTGTGTAACCCGTCATACTTATTTTTAGAAAATATATATAATCCTTAGAAAATTTTTATTGTCTTATGTACTTTATTAACTAAAATTTTATCACCCCTCAATTTACTGTCCCCTCAATTAACCTACTCGTGCTTGAGAAGAACTCTGTGGGCCCGGCTATCAAAAGGCGTGTTAGGTTTTATCCTTAATTTATAAGGATTTTAAGTTAGTTATTTCAATATTTATCTATAATATTTTTTTTCTTTTCCTTTAAAGGAAATTATCAAAGTAGATCGCGGGTTTCTCACAACTTATAGGAAATTAACAGGAAAATCCGTGACAGTGCAACATTTTTCTTGATTCATGTACTTATGAACAGGAAACCCTAACAGGCCAGCAATATCACAATGCCATTCTGCAATGGGAAAGGGGGAGGGAACAGGAACCTGTATCCTTGTTTATGGATGACAACACACACCCTCCTAGAACCATGCTAATGGTTGACTATCTGAAAACAGAACATATGTGGCACTTAGTGTAAGGTGACCAGATGTCCCGATTTTTAACAATTTGTCCCGCGTCCCGCGGCGTTTTAAAAAAGTTCCGATTTTTTTTTTTTTGGTTGTTGAACTGGAGATTCCGGGTTTTTTTTTACCCCCCCCCCCTGGTCAATGGTGTCCCGTTTTACCAATATTAAAATCTGATCACCTTAACTTAGTGGCCAACTCAATCTCCTGATTAAACATTCACGGGACACACCAAGGAAGTGTTTGACATATTAGTGGATGTTTTACACCATACAAAACTTGAGAAGCTCAGGAGAGCTTTGATGCAAGAGTGTGACCTCATTCCACATCAGCAGCTTAGTATTGTTAAAAATATGAAGGAAAAAAAAATTGTACTGAAGCAAACGACAAAGACTATGCATGTAGATTAGAAATATTAATGTATTATGTTAAATTTATAATCATAATATAAAAATACTTTTATATGATTAAAGTTAGGTTTCTCCAATGAGGTCCAATTCCTCCCAAGTTTTATGGAGAAAGGAAGATAGATTGATTAGTCTAAATTCCTTTGCTGCTTTTAAATTCTTTTTAAGTAGATTTTCCAGGCTTGGTATTAAAAATTACCTTGATTTGCCTCTATTTCAGTGTGAGATAATCCAGGCTTGTTAGGATAATAACAAGCCCTAAAAAGTTTACACTAGATAAGCAAGGTGTATTCTGTTTTTTATAAGTGAGCAGGGATAATGTCATCATTCCTGCAGATTTAAACCATTTTAATGAATCACCGATCATCTAATATTGGTCTAATCAACTTTCTGAGCTACCTTCCAGTCATTTCCGTTGCCACAATGGGTTTCAGAATTGAACATTGAGATGTCTTCAGATATAATTGACTTTGACTGGTAACATTTTATTAGTGTTTCTTTCACTGACATTTCTTTGTTACTTTTAGTGTATACAACCGTCATTCAGTTTCATAGAACCAAATTGATTATTATTACTTTTTGCCATTATCTTCATAAATCTGGCAGTACTAGGAATACCTATATATTATCACAGAAGTTTTTCCATGAGATTATTTTTCATCTCTTATTAGTATTATTGTAATGTGTGATAACAGCATGTTGCATTGTATCAACAGTCCATCACAATGCCCAACACCTAGCTTAAGTTAGAATTTATAGCTCCAGAAATTCTTCCAAGTCCATTTGGTATCCCTTCCAGTGGTTGTTTTTCCTACACGAACAACTGAATCTACGATCAAAAAGAGAAGGGTCATTAGATATATACCAATTATTGATAATATTAGATGTATTAGCCACACTAAGTTAGATCAATAACTTCATTCCTTTTAGAAATAACAAATGTAGTTTCCTTTGATTAATAATAAATAACCTAGTACATACGAAATATTCCATTAATTTTCATGCCTTTGATTGCAACTGCTGCATGAAACAAGGTGAGCATTTGTATCATAGTAAATGATGGGTACTTTCACCTTCACATTGATTGACGAATTCTTTTATTTCCTCTGATGTTATCAAGTTGATCACTTTGTAGGGGAAGTAAGCTGACACTACAAGTTCCCATTTTCTATCATCACATGCAGGAATAAATTGAACCACTGTTGTGTTTCCTTCAGAAAATTGTATAAAATGATGGCATTTGTGCCATTGTATATGAGTTCACGGTTTTTGGCAGGATTTGCCATAAAAAGTGTTCCATCCTGTTTTTATAATCCTAGAATATTATTATGATATCGTGGTTCTTGAATCGAGGCCAGATCAAAATCCTCCACAGCTAATCTGCATCAAAGACCTGCAGAGGCAGATCAGCTGTATTCTGTTTACAACCAAACCGGTTTTCAGATATGCAGTTTCATAGGTGTGAAGAAGACTTTAGGTGTTTTTCTTGGAGTACTGGAATCAGATATCGACAATATCGGAGAGATACCACCCAAGTCCAGCTCCTCCTCTGAGGTGTGAAGTTTTTCCAGTTCCATAGTGTCATCAATACGTTTCTTCAATCTGTGCCCTAAGCAATTTGGTAGTTGTTTCCTCTTGATCCTTCATAGTAGCAGTCAGAGTTGCCTGTGGTTTTCTTATGATTTTCATATTTTCAGCCGCATGGAATTTTTTAAATATTCCTTCATCTATGTTTGCTAGACATTTTGCTTCTACAATAACCTTTGCTGATTCTCTATCAATCTGAAAGATCTATCTAATATTGAGGATCTACATAATGGTTTGACATACTTTATCAATTGTTTAATTTATTGTTGTAGGTGTTCATACATCATAGTAAGATTGTGTAGAATCAGTAGTCCAGATATCTCTGGACGCCACTTTTACAAGTTTTAGTAGGCCACTGGCTTTGACCATTTTCAGCTTTGTGCCTTTGAAAATGCATTTGCTATCATTAAATGCTTTAACAGCCACTGCAGTGATGCTTGGTTATTACAGTATAGAAGAGAATCCCTTCATTCAAACTGAAATTCTTTAATAGTTGTGGTGGTTCTTCATTTGGAGTGCCATCTGTCCTCCTAAGAATGTCTGTCTTTATTGAAAAGTTATCTTTAATGATGGCCATCTTGATAGTTGAGTGCATCACTATGATTTATGTACAATTTCTTCTCTAGCCCTTTCAATAGACCTTGGCTTGAATTTAACAATGGGATGGTGACTTCAGGTCTCTTTCTTTTGATAGTTGTATCCTTTTTTGAAGGATTGCCATTATCAGTTTGGACAACTGGAGTGCCAGCTTCTTTCCTGCTTTTTTTACTTTTGTATTTTTCTTCTTAGGTTCCTTTTTGTGGTTTTAGAAAGGAGTTGTAAGTGGATTCCACCAACTCCTAATGGGGTGCATTTCACATCCTTGGATTTCTAGGTCAATTTGGAAATGCTTGTTGTCCTGGAAGGTATCAAGTACTGTTGACGCACTTGCCTTTTGTGATTGGAAACTTTCCAAAGAAGACCCTAATCCTTGTTTTGATTTTTGAATGTTCATACACATTCATTGATAGTGACTAAATTTAAAAGATCACCACTAGATTATCGCTGTATCATCTGCGGAAGACTCAATAAGATGGGGTTTCGCCTGGTGCCCTGAAGGGGATCATTCATGATATATTTGTTACACTATCCATGTATCAGTCCTCAGCACATTACCTCATACCTTTTCGTAGAATAGAATCATAGCCCCATTAATCAGCATGTTTCTGGATCACCAACTGTATGTTCCTTGCTACATCTGTTACCACCCTCTGTGACGGATGTAGGATTGGAGTTTGTAAAGAGTGAGCTGAAAGTTGGTGCTGGATGGACAGACAAAGCAAGAATATAAAACTTCTTGCTTTGCGTAGGTGCCTAAAAATTGCTTGATGGCCAAATTTGAAGTGATGTTTGTGTTTTTGTTTTTCATATTTTACCAATTATTTGTTAGAATGAAAATGTATTGCATAATTTTTAAAATTATATATAGGCTACAATGCAGCTACCAAAATTTAAACTATTCAAAATACTTAAAATAGCTGTGTGTTTTTTTTTTTTAAAGTAACATTGTAATATCAGGTTTGAATTACAGATGAATTAGGTAGGATCTTTCTTTGCTCTGGTTTGAAATTGTTTTGTTTTACAATAAATACAGAAACATTATAAGGCAGCTGCTTTTCTAGTAACATTTTCCTTGAAATTTATCATTAAAAAAATGAATAGCAGCCAAAAGTTAATTGAAAAAGAAATACAAAAATTAAGTATACATTTGTATTGTTCTTAATCTTTTGCATAAATTCATTTGATACCTTTTTTTTTCCCTTCAAATTTAAATCTTAAGTTCATGGAAGTAACTGTGCAGTGCATCGGAAAGAAGCCTTTCTAATCGCCATGTCATAATAAATGGTCTCATTTTATTAAAACAAAAGACTGGTTTAAAATAAATTTAATTTTTGCAGAAGTAAAAAAGAAAAAAGTTTTTAATAAAATGGTAATTTTCTTTCTTAGATTTATTCTGTAGGCTGTGGAGTTTGTATATTTCTGATGTGAAGTCATTGAAATTCATTGGCCACTGTACTACATTCTGTCTATTGGTAGTTGCATTTTTCATTTAATAGAGGAGAGCAAATCTTCATTTTGATTTAAAATTTTTGACATGTGGATCAGTTGAGTTACTTCTGCAAACCTACACATCTTGAACAAAAAACTAAAAACTTTAAAAATTAAAAAAAGAGGCACAATTGATTTCACTACAATGCCAAGCTTCTTCTGGTGGAGATGTTGGCGAAACGTCCTGTTTTTAAGGATTAGAGCACAACTCCAATCCAATGACCTAATGACCTTCGAGATTCAAATGAGCCAAGTCCATTTCTGCAGTAGGGAGATGAGTAGGAAGCACAGTCCATTTGAGAGGCAAGGTATAAAGGGAATGAGGAGGGAAAAAAATAAAACCTATTTAATTCATTATGGCATACCTATTTAATGCCATAATGTGTTATAGATTTTATAGAAATTTTGCTGTTGTAACAGCTATTATTGAGGAGGATTCTTTGACATCCAGTTAAAGAGCATACAAGAGCTGTTTGAATTGGGGATGTAAATTATGCTGCAGCTATGCTATGCAAACAACAAACAGGACATAGCCTGAATTTTGACAGCACTAGAATCCTGGCCAAAGTAAATACAACATTTAGAAGATGATTCGAGTTATTATTGATTTATCCTGTTCAATAACTGTTAAAATAGCAATATTTCTAAACAATCTACAGCATGTAATGACATTATATATATTACTAGTGGTTCCCCGCGGTTTCACCCGCCTTAAATTAATATCTGTTTCATACACATTATGAGTACATAACTAAGTGCATTGCATTAACTATAAATACCATCTGGAAATTATGTGGAAACAAAAGGACCAATCACTAAAAAATAAACCGACTTGACAGAAAGTGTCTTCAGTTTGATGGCTATATACTAAGAAATAATAAATTAGATAATGAGGTTTTTACGAATACCATATATTGGGACACATTGGCCCCGGTGTTGTCTTCCACCCACCCAAGTGTGGTCTCTCTGCCTCCCATAGGGGAACGGATTTTTCACTTTTCTCAGTACCTAGCAAAGTACGGGAGTTGCACGAATTTTGAACGCCGATGGATCCGTTCCATGAAGCTGTGGAACCAAGTACCATGGGAATATCTCAGTTTTCGTGCCAGCATGTGTGGAATCCGGTACCGCCGGCTCTCCTGTCGACCTAGGCGCACCGTCCGCAACAGAGAGCCGGCCACCAATGCCGGCAAACTTCAGTGCCCGACAAAGATGCCCTAAATAAAAGGGCCTGGTGTTCATTGTAGACGATATTTTTAGTTTTTTCTCCTTGTCTATAATATATTGTTATCTATTCATAACACGATCGTTGCAACGTATTAAAAAAAACTACCTACAAATTGATTTTATTAAACATAACTAAACACTAAAATTTATTTAGATTAGGTCAACCGTACGCTTACCTATTACGGTTAGTACCTATTATATAGGAAACGCATAGAATTATTCAATGAAATTAACCAAACACATCCACAAAAATTAGTTCGTCGAAGCAGAACTGTTGCTTAAGGGGCCAACCACATGACTGAGCTGTATGACGTTGAATTTAAGCCTTTATTTAAATATTTTCAATTACTTAATTAAATTTATTATCTGTATTTATAATGACTATTTTATTGTATTAATTTCATTATATCATACTATGTCCTTGTTATTATACATAATTATAATTGTAACTTATTTTATATTGTTTTTTGACTCATTCTTCCTTCCCTTTCCCCCTGTTAATAGTGTGTTGGACCTCTTTTTTTGAATCTCAGATTGCCAGATTTGTTGATGTTTATGTTTACTGCTCCGCTGCTATTGATCATAGGGTGATGTTATATAGCCTATAAACTTTCTCAATAAGCAGGCTCTCTAAAGCAAAAAGAAATTTTCAAATCGGACTGGTAGTTCCTGAGATTAGCGCGTTCAAACACACAAAATCTTCTGCCTTATAATAGTAATATAGATAAAATATATATTTTCTTCTCATTTCCTTCACCACTTACCTCTCAAATGGACTATGGTTCCTACTCATTTCCATACTGCAGAAATGGAATTGGCTCATTTGCATCTCAAAGGTCATAGACTTAAAACTGTACTCTAACCCTTAAAAAAAAAAAAAAAAAAATGGAACGTTTAGCTAACATCTCTACCAGAAGAAGATTGGCAGTGTTTGTGGTGAAATCGATTTTCTCTTTTTAATTTTTAAATTTAATGGTTTAGTTGTTTCAATATATGTGCGTTGGCAGAAGAACCTCATTTTGATGTTGCGCAATCATTCTATTGAGAAATGTGCAGTTCTGTTAACTAGAAGTTGGTTTCCTGTTTAACAAGGGAGATTGGACATTTATCTGAGATGAAATGGAGAAAGGCAATTGAGTCCTAAAGCAAGCCAAGGCATCAGTTTTCTCTTTAATGCATTTCCAGATGATCGTCATTAAACTGATTAGAGAACATTACTAAAAAGTAAGAATTAAAAGTTTTGACTAACAGCTGAAAGACTTAATTAAAATCTTGTCTCAGTGGGACAATTGGAATTATTAGCAGGAGGCTTAGTATAGCTGATATTTATAGTGTTGACCTACGTTTTGTAAATCTCACACCATACTACAATTGAAATTGATCAGATAATGTTGTGATGCTTTAATGCAGGATCAGTATCATTTATGGTTTTTGATTGATAATATAGTTTAAAAAATAGAACACACTATGGACATTATCTGAAGGAAGAATGCACAAATCATCAAATATCATAAAAAATACTTATGAAAAAGAAGTGCTATTTATTTAAGGTAATACTAGAAAATAACGAGATTATAATTGCCAAAATCTCAACTTAGTTACTGTAGTCATAAGTTGGGGTGAAGTCTTCAGTCGTAGATAATAATTCTTAGTTTGAATCATTAAGTAGTTACTGTACTGAAAGATGAATATCATCCATCACAATAAAAATGGCTGACGGTCTCTTCAAGTGAAAATATGCTTGAAATGTAACAGCAAGTTATTTTGCATTCCTTCACTACGGGTTTTAGGTCTGCTGGGAACTATCAGTATTTAAAAAAAATATTACTATTAACTAATCTCAGTTTGCACCTTATTATTTTTTTTTTATTTATAGAGAAGTAAACAGTTGATAGGTTCTGTCCCAATTTGAATGTAATTTTTGACCTTTCTGATCAGCAAAATAAAAATGCATGGAAAATTCCTGGGAATTTTAATCTTTTTTTAACAATTTGGGAAGATTCTACTGAAGTTAATGACTGAAAGAATGAATATTGTCAACTGTAAGGAATAAGCTAGGTCCCGGATTTTGATGACCTAAAAGTGTTTAAAAAATGACCTATAAAATGACTGCAAATATCTCATAAAATGACCCGAAAACTTAAAAAAAATGACCTAAAAATTTGAATGAAACTGACATAATTTCATCACAAAAAAAAATGCAAACAGACTACGTCATTGTATGATGAAATGATTTTAATAGGTACCGAATATAATTTAATTATTATTTGACAAATACGAATTATTTGCACACAAATACTGGTTATTATTTCAGTCAATTGTTTGGCACTCAAAGTTCTGTTTTCTTTTCTTCAAGGGTTGAACAAAGTTGTGAAGATTCTCGTCTTCGTATTCATCCTCACTTTCAGTTCCATACGCAAAAAATGCATCATAAACCATTAAGAATGTGAGAAAATGACTCAAAACGTATAAAATATTCTAATAAATTCCATAAAATGACAATAATAATGACGCGAAAAGCAAGAAAATGACCTAAAAATAAAATACTTAGAAAAATGACTTAATAAATATGCATTTTTGTAAGATGGGCACAAACAGGATTTGTATATAAGTTAGAATGTCTGTGATGAACCATTTAAAAGATGACATGTCATCAGAATCCTAGCCCTGCTGATCAGGAAGGTGCTTTAGAAATCGTAAGACTTTCATCAATTTACCAATAAAAAAAAATCAGGATGTTTGGTTTTGTTAGCAAAACAGTAAAATAAAAAAAAAATCACATACGGTACAATCAAAAACAGCTTAAGACAAAAACAGTCTTTATTATTATTTATTCTTTGTTGTATACCCATCTCTTTCCCTGGAAATAAGTGTGCATAGCACTGTGGATATATTGGAAAGATTCACTTTTTTACGATACCTGTTTTATCTATCTTTTCATTCACTATTCTATAAATGGGAATTCAAAGATCACATTTACTTGCATGTGCAGTATTCATATGATATGGTGTGCATATTACAAGATAAAAACTGCAATATGCTTTTTGCTGTTGTTGTTTTTTTCCAGCTTTGTTTGAGAAGATAATTATAATAGAGAAACTTTAAAAATCTGAATGGCATTCTAAACATAAGTAGACAGAATAATTATCTGCTATCAAAGATAATATTTGATTTTGTTGCGATGAAGAGTGCTGAATGTTAAGTATGCAGAAATATAATTTCAGTTGATTCAGTTTACTGCATTCCCTCCATTACAAGATTTTTAATTAGAAACTATTCATTAAGGTAGCGCTTCCCAACCTTTTGTGCTTCACATCACACTTATGTATTTTAAATCCCATGGCATACCAAACTTTTTCAGAATCATTTGAAATACTTCAACTGGATAGAATCACTTGAAATTCTTCGACAGGATTTCTACTTCTAAAACAATATTTTAAGTTTTAAAAAATATTCTGAAATAATAGGGAAAGAAAAGAATTGTTAGAATGATGCAAAATGTGTTGAAATTTCTGTTTGCCCAGATTATTTGAAGTCAAGAATTAATCTAAATTAGCATGTTTGTGTAGCTAAATGTCTCCACAGCATTTTCCTGTATTACATTGGTTGAGAAGCTTCAGATCAGATTTTCAGTTATGGATGTGTCAGTTGCAACAGTAAAATTTGGAATAATGCTTAAGAAATTATAGCCTTTATTTTCACTAACCTGGGAACACATAGATTTACTGAATTACTTAAGTGATTAGTTTCCCATCAATGTTTTAATAGTAGTATTAAAATAAATTGCATATGGTTATTGGTATGACAAGAATAGGACATCCTGTGTATCTGCAAAGATCAGTGTCCGATTTCTGTAAATCGTTTCACATTAAGACATGATTATTTTTTATACATTTACCCAAAGTCTTATTGGTTAGGATGCCCACAACAATTAGCCATAATGAAGAAATCATCTGATATATTAATTTTGTAATTGATGGTTACGTGTGTGGCATATACCATAACTACAAGTATTTTATGGCCAAAGTTTACTTTCAAATATTTCTCAAAAACAAGATTCAAATGGATCTAAATGGTTCTTTAGTCTTTACATTTTATTTGAAGGTCATGTTTTGCCTGTTATTCAGAAATTCTTGGTTGTGGTGATTTGCATATGACCTGATGCTTTGACTTCCAGGATATTTCAACAGAATAAATTCACACTTTACCACAATCTTCAAGTATTTTAACTGTAATAAATGATTTTCCACATTTTCCATTACCTGAGCTTTATTTCTCCTGTTTTCTATTGTCACTTGTTAAGAGAACATCAACAAAGTCATGATATTTAATGGTTTCTTTGTATGAATCTGCTACATTCATGGATTCTTCTGTTGCAGTTTTAAGATTACTGAAGTGATTCTGAACTTACTCTGACATTCTTATCACAGTGGAATGCTTGCTATCCAAGACAGACTTTTGCAGAGTAATTTCCTGCAAAGTCTACTTGCAGAATAGCTTCATTCTTTGCAATGGAATCTCTGGAAGCTTGGAAATATTTATGTTGAATATTTTTCACTAAAGAATTAACTAGAAATGATGGTAATTGCTCAAGTATATAATTTAGTAAGTCTGACAAAGGTCCAGTTTTTACAAATGTCTTCAGCTTCCCTCTTGTCCACTTTCTCCATTTTCCTTAGCAAATATTTCTTTACCTATTCGTTCATAATCAGTATTGCTGCCACTGTTTAATATTCTTTATTTTGGAGTAGCTCTCAAATAATCAGCAGTAACATGTATGTTAGAATCGAAGCTTTTGATCTAACTACAATTAAATAAAATATAGGAATGTTTTCAAAAAGAAAAGGTATCATTTAATTGTGGAAGATTTATCTATGATGAGATAGGACTCTTCTCCGGGAATCTGGAACCTTCTTCATCCAGATCCTGCACCACTTAGGCACATATTCTACCGTGTTGTCATATGTGGCCAGAGTCTGAATGGGATGGCTACCTCTGCACCCTCTTCTCGTTGGAGAAAGGTTCATCTGCTGCCCAATCATCTTCTGAACGTCTGTACGGTATTCGCATCTGAATTATGGATTCTTGTCTGCTAATCATCACTTCTAGTTTGCCAAATATATTCTTTGGTAGGTGGGTGGGTCCTGAACAGTTTCTGCATCTGTTTTTGGATCCGAACCTCAGTGCTTGGAAGCTGGGTCACCACTGCTTCTTCTTGCGACTAACCTGCTTTTGCCGTGTTCTTGGGTAACTGGCTTAGTTAACCTGCTTCTTCTACTTCTATTGAGGTGTCTGGCTAACTCAGCTAGCACTGCTTCTCTCTTCTCTTCTGGTGCTGCTGCTGGCTTAGCACCACCGCTTCTTTCTATCCACTGGGTTGCAAATGGTTTGACTGCTGCCCACTGCCCACAAATTCTCTTCTGCCACTGGGTTGCAGGCGGCTGGGCTGCTGCCCACAGCAAAAGTCTCCCTAACCTAGATCAGCCTGCCATTTTTAACTCCTTCCTCTGCTTGAATCCGCATAACATAGAGAACTTCCTCTTCTCTTTGAAAGTATAGTTGTAGCCTACTTTTTTTATCTACTTACTGAAGCCTCCTGAATGGTCGAGTGTATATCTGCTGACATAAGATGATCATCTAATGGACTTTTCAATTGGGTTGCAGTTCTGTGCTGAAGATGACTTCCATTGGGCCCTGTTTTACATCTCGTCCATAGATAATTTGCATTTTGACTTTTATTGTATTTAAGTTGGAGTTTATGTATTTCAATCCATTTGAAAAAGGTTATGAGATTGTAACCGAAATCAATAGTGTCTTTTTATTAAATTATTTTAATCCTCAGTATGTGCCAGTGACCTCTTTGCATTTCTTAAAATTATAATTGTAACCGTTCTGCATGCACTGAATCAATTCTTCCGTGCCCTCTATCATATTGGATCCTGTAAGTGTAATGACTGACTTTGATCAGAACTGTGGATGCCCCTTCATACCTTGGTAACAGTTTTTCTGATTGCCCAACTACTCTAAGAAAAGAACGAACCATTACCTTGTCATCGATTTGGTAATTGGGCACTGGTGTCCTTTTTGCATCATGTCTTGCTTTATAGGACAACTGTTTTTTCCGAATTCTATTTCTAACTACTTCCCTTGCAGATCGCATAAATTGTCCTAATCATCTCAAAGGTGGTCTGTTTTTAACCCACTATCCAGTTCTAACTGATCCATCATGTGAGCATCTTTACCATATAGCACAAAATATGGTGCCTTCTGCATACTAGATTGTTGTAAAGCTACGGGCATATGTAACTTGAGGTAGAACTGAATCCTAGTCCTTCCGATTGTCACCTTCATTTTTTAATAGCATGTTAGCAATGTATGATTGAAATGCTCAATTAGCCCATTAACTTGTGCCCTGTAACTGGAAGTGAAACTCCTTGTTACAAACTGTTTTTCACATAGGTGAGCCACACAGTTTGAAAGAAATTGGGGTCCACGATTTGTTACAAAACTTTTTTTAGGACCATGTCTCAATATTTGCTCCCTCAAAAATTTTGCTACAGCATTGCTGTTGTTGCCCTTGGAACTGCTCTTGTATTTATGCATTTACTGATAAATGTTATATTCATGAGCATACAATCGTATACTGATTTCGTCACATTACTAGGGAAAAGCCCTAAAATTATTTCCCATTTATTGAACAACTCTCCAGGAGGAAAACCCTATAAATGGGCCATTGTGTTATCTTATGCTGCTGGCATTCATAGCAAAATAGATTGTATCTTCTCACAGACTTCAGCATTCTGGGCCAATAGAACCGACTTTTAAGCCTGACATTTGTTTTTTCAACATCTAAATGTCCAGCTATTGGCTCGTCATGTTCTTTCAACATGACCATGCATACAGCTGACTGAATTACAGCTAGTTTTACTACTACTCCCTTCTATCCTCTTAATCTTGTACAGAATCCCCTGATGAACTTTAAATACTCTAATAACTTTCTCTTCCTTCTTTCATAAACTTCTCCGGTCTTGGTTGTACAACTCCTTAAAGCTTTGAAGTCCATCTGTCGGCATCTTGAACTTCACCTTGTTGTAGAAGGGACACCTAAAAGAATCCAAATCTTTTCTCTTGTTGATTACATATGCCCTTTTCTTCCAGTTTTATTCGTTAAAATGCATTTTCATCCTGATGATGTTTTCCCACTTTGTATGATTTAGGTTGTGGGTTTCAATCCTTTATTGCGCTTATCTTTTCTTCACTTGGTTCTATTGCCTGATCCTGAATCATCTGATCTACCATTCTACTTAGACTGAGTCTACTTCCTGAAGGGAGGTAAGGCTTCTGTGGCCTTTTCCACTGGTAACAATATCATTTATTTGTCTTTGCATTTTCCTGGCATGCGTTCTTCATTCTCAGTGTTGCACACAAGTTTTTCACACAACTGCCTGCACTTTTTAGGGATACTTTCACATATTTGAGATGCTACTGTAAGGGGCATTTCCATATTATGAGGCATATCAGATGAAGGCTTAACATTGGCTGGCCGAATCTTAAAGAAACTAGAGCACCTTATTTGTACTTTCGAATGCACAGCTTTAAGAGTTTCAAATGCTTCATCAATAGTTGTAAACCTGACTTTTTCTGTTCAGTTTCCTTTGGTTGGCCAGGATTGCCCACATGCACAAAGTCCTTTCTGCCAGGTGTTTACCAACTTATTTCATCACTTTGTAAAAATTCTTAAACCTTATTTTGAGTCGATGTGCGAAGACTTAAAGCATGTGATTTCTGTGGAGGTTGAGAGGAAAGATCATAAATGTCTTCAGTCAGCTGCATTAACACTGTCTAGCAGTTTCTATGATTATGCGGCAATGCTTTTCTGGCTCTTACCAGTGCTTTTCCTAAAGTCTATGGTAACTTCTGTGGTAAGTCTATGGTAAGTTCTGAAATTTTCCTCAATTTCTAGAATTGCTTTTTCTGAAATGACAGAGAACCTGTCTTGCATTTTGTTGTCGCACTTTCTTCAGTAATTGCTTTTAGTTGTCTTTTCAAATTACATCTTTGATTCTTGTCCCAGAGACCACGACTTAGATGGCTTGATGATGTGGAACGCGATTTGAAAAAGCTCCAGGTACGAGGATGGAGGAGAAAGGCGCAAGATAGAAAAGAGTGGGCTCATATTGTTAAGGAGGCCAAGGCCCTACATGGGCTGTAGTGCCATGGAGTTAGTTAGTTTCTTGTCCCAGAGTCTTTCTTTCTCTAAATGCTGTTGATACCTCTCAGGGTCTTCTTTCAGTTTGAAATAAAACCTTGCCTACTTTTTCTTTGGATGTCAATGAAATGATCAACTTAAAACAATTTTTAACATAAATCATGAATAAGTATCAACTACAAAAATAATTACATTTTCTGAATTGAAATGATCACATACGTAATCATTAATATGATTTAGAAAAATGCAGCCAAAATCATCCAACCTACAGAATATATGTTAAGATCCATGTGCTTACTGTAGAGCTGCAACGTGAAGCCTAAAATCATTTCTTGCAGGGTTGTGTTATTTAAAAACATTTTCTGGATATGAGTATGACCATGTAAATGCTAAGTTTTGCTTACCTGTTAAACTAAGACAACAAATTCACCTTCACAATTGCAAAATGAAGTAGACTCAACACTGATTAATACCAGTATGCATCATTCACCATTTTGCATCAGTGTTGTAAGTCAAGTTACCAAATTGCTAATCTTTCCAGAAAATATTACAAGGAACAGCATAGTATGTTTGTGGTGGAAAATAAGACATTTCAATTGTTAGATTATTAAACTAGACACATTAGCTTTATAATGAGGTACAGAAGATTGCTAAAATCCAGTATTTTATTTTAACACCAAATGTACTGTATTCAATGGATTGGCCCTTCAGTCATTTAATCAAGGTGGTTATTTTAATATTTTCTTAGATATGGCATTTGTTAAGTTTTAAAAGTATGATAAACTTTTTAAATTCATCATTGCATGTTAATAGCTTACTACAAGATGTTGTTATAAGGCACATCGTGAAAGTTTAAGCAACGAAGAATAACATGTCAATAATGATATTAAACAGTAAAATAAGATAAAATAAAATAAATAAGATAGAAATAGGAAAAAAAAAACTTAAAAGGACTTTTGTAGTAATACTTACGTTTTTTTTTCTTAATTCATAACTGAATTTACAGGCTGTGTTATGTTATCTTTATTTTTTTTCCCAAATGCTTCAGGCATAATACTAAAAAGCCCTAAAAATTGAAATTTAAGATGAACTTATTGAATACCAGTTGAAGTCTTCTATTTTATGAATGTTGAAACAAATCATCATGTGTTCAAGTCAAATTATTACATTGTAACATATATTTTAGACCAAAATGTATTGTATTATTTTGTGAAAACCCAAACATTAGAAAGATAATAATTTGCTATGTTTTGGTTTGGTATTTGCTAACTTTCAAGTTACTTCCAAGTTATTAGAAAAAAAAAAACCTGAAAAATAGTTTACCATAGACACATTTCTTTAAGGATCTTATGTGCATTATTATCTTAGTGATTGGAAAGAACAAGTTCATATGAATTCATTCCTTTGAGTTCACCTTTCCTTTTTGTGAAATTCTAAGCAAAGAAACTTATAATTTCATTTAATGAATTTATTTACTGTTGGAATGGGTTTCGTAGTTTCTTCCAAATTTCATAATTTTGTGCAATGATTTGATAAAACATTATGCCCTACAGAATAGTCTTTAAGATTTTTAAGTATTTTCTAATTATTACATATAAAATTGCTACGTAGGGTTATAAAGAAATTTAAGTTATAGAAAGTTAAAGAAATTTAAGCACAATGATCTTTATTTTGTGTAATGAAGTATATAAACAAAACTATGCTTTTCTAAGTGAACAGGAGCTTAGATTTAGTTTAAGATAATGCACTAGTTCAGTTCCTGTTCTATCAAGAACTTTAACAAACATTGGTCTGCTTTCTGAGTTTCTATGTATTAAGGTCTTAATAATGTCTTGCTTATAGCAAGCCAAAACTGTTGGGATTTCTATAGTTTGGTCCTGAAGGAGGAGTGAGACATGATACTGTATAAGTCCTTTTTTTGAGGGATTTCCTCGCTCAGGAATGAGATATTATCATGATATTTCGGCCCGGTGCCTCAGGCCTTCTTCGGGAGATGTATAAATGTCAATCACATAAAGGTGAGCGCAGAACTAACAACTTCCATTGCTAGTTTCTCGGATAAGTTACTCATGTTGCTTATTCCGAGCAACCGGTGGCCCCAATTGAGAGATGGAGAAGGCATCTGGCCGAAATATTGAGATAATATCTCATCCCGGAGTGAGGAAATCCCTCCAAAAAAGGACCTATACAGTTCTATTTCTATTTTCTTATTTTTAAAAAAAAAAATAATTATTAAACTTCAGAATATTTTTCATAATTACAACTTATCGGCTATAAATAGATTATATCTAATGACTTAGCTCAGTACTTGCAATGCAATGAGTTAATTATCAAAATTTATAAGTGGCTTCTCCAGTAGCATTACCGAAGTGTTTGTTATATTTATGAACTTTTTGAGAAAGGAAGATAAAATTGATCCGTCCAAAATTTTTCATTTTGTATAAAATATTAAAAAAATCGATATTGCAGGGCTTTTAATGTGGAGTGCTGCACTTTCTGATGGTAAAAAAAGTTTTTAGATTTTCTTGACAAGAAGCAAGGCAAGGACTCAAAATTTAAAATGAAAGTGACAACTACTTTGTTTTGAGAGAGGATATGTATTTATTAACATATGCTTTTAAATAATATATGGGGCTATGGGTATTTTTAATCGTGGTGGTTCATTTCCTATGCGGTGATGTACGCTATCCCTATTATATTAATGGAAAGGATGTAAAGTAATATATAGTTGAAAACACAAAATTTCATGTTGAAAGGTAGTTGTCTTATGAAATATGATCAAATACTTGCTGAGATATTGCAAATGGAAATGCAAGAATGGTGAGAATTAGTTATCTGAGAATTAATTGTGGAAAATAAGATCAGTATCTTCCCTACAATGATGATGTTTTGCAGACTGTTGTTGCATGCGGAGGGTGCTGCGACATAATTCAAGGAAATACAGTAATGTTAAGGCAGGCCTGCTTGCTGATATTGCTGTCTGTACTTTTGGTCAAAGTTCTTGAGTCCAAAATGTGCAGTAGCTTAGGGGATCTTTGCGAAACGTGTAAGTGGTACTTTATTTTAAAACAACAAGCTATTTTAAACAACATGTCTTTAACAGTCCCCTTATCTTGGCCATGGCTGCCTCCTCTTTGAAGACGTCCTGGCACGATCGAGAATGCTCTTGCTTCTCTCGGGAACAGCTGCGACTTGCACAGTTGTCTGCTCCCTCCTCGGATACGTCCTGACGGGAGTGGAATGCTCTTACTTACTTCTCCCAGGAACACTGGGTGGCTGGCTACCACTAACTGATTTCTTCTAAGGGCTCCGGACGTGTAAGGAACTGAACTGAACTGCCGCTTCTTCTTTGGGCTCCTGCCCAGTAACCATCTGCAGCTCGATTCTCCTGGCTGAAGACAACTAGTAGCTCTCGGCCACAACTGCACTCTGCTTCACTTCTCCTGGTTGGAGACCACTCGTGGCTCTAGGTCACTAAACTAACTCTGCTTCACTGTTCTCCTAACTGGAGATCACTTTGCGGCTGCTTGCCGCAAGGAGGATCTGCCTGGTCCGACTCGCATCTCTATATAAGGCCATCTACTTACAGCCCCTCTCTGGCTTCTGGATGTGTCGACTCTCTATAGGGAAGCCGGGTCGGGCGAGTCTACTCCTTAGGAGGGAAGTCGGCTCAAACCACCGGTAACAATATTACTCTTTTAAATAAGGACTGTTGCTGTATCTTGTATGACTTCAGCGACAAGTGAGACAACTTATTGTTTAACAAACATTTGATTTGCACGTGTAAAATTAAGGTTTACTCGATTACAGAAAGGGTGGAAATGGTTGCGATGATCTTTGGAAACCAGGAATGTGCCAGATGAACAGCCTAGTTCAACTACATTCAGATAAACATGTTAATCGAAAATGTCTTGGAATTGGTGGCAAAATTTAGGGAGACCTGTTCTGTTGGCAATAAGAAGCAAATGCTGCAAACATGGTAAGAACTGAAGCTGGGTCACATCAACTTGAAAAATGCTAGACATTTGACTGTTTTGGCTGGTATTAACAGAACTAGTACTCAACGAATTCTAGATCAACACAAATTTCATCCAAACAAAATTCAATTGGCGTAACAGCTCAATGAAGAGTATTTTGACCGCTGTGTAGAATTTTGTGAGATTATGAGTGAATGAGCAATTTATTCTCCACATTTCCTTTTTAACGTTTGTTTTCAGACGAATGTACTTTCTTCTTAATGGTACAATCAATTGTCATAATTGCCTCTGTTGGTCAGATTCTCCTCCTAGGATATTTCATGAGTCCATACCCAACGTTAAAAAAAAATTAAATGTATGGGCTAGCATTTTTGGTGACCATGTTGTAGGTCCTTTATTCTTACCTGGTAATTTGATTGGAGAGATGTATTTACATTTGTTAGAAGACACTGTTAACTGATAGCATTGAGAATGATCAGCAGTACATCAAAGATCAGTTGGTATTCCAACAGGACAGGGCTCCTTCACATTATGTAGTGCCTGTTCCGTATTGCTTCCACTGTGAAAACGAAAATACATTTCAACCTGAAATTTCACGAGCTTTTCAACTACTTGATTACTTGACCACCCTTCCTGTTAAAATTTTAGGGATAGCATATATCCATGCTTAAAAAATGAACTGGCACGATTAAAAATACCCACATTGTTCCCCTTAAAAATAAAATTGACATGGTCGAGCGATTTCCAAAACACTGTGAGAAAATGACTTGGAGCACGGCTGTTTTGTTTTCCTGCGTGTGTTTTATGCCCACACATATTTACATACAGGGTGGGCATAAAAGAATGTAGTTTCAAAGACGTAACATCGTTCGTTTCCTGTGATGAATTGTAATGCAGGCATAGCATTGACACTTAGATGTTCAAGTTTGTTTGCCCAATGCCCAGGTCCAACATTGATATCAAGGAATGGATCACCCATTCTATTGAGGTGATCACACTGAACATGGTTAATTGAGTATGGCAGGAATTAGACTACTTCTTAGATGTGTGCCGGATGAGGAAAGATGCACACATTGATGGACTTTGAGTGATGCAATTTGGACAGCTGCACTTCCAATTGAGATGTATCATGACTGTATATATTAAGTAATACGGAAAATACATGTCTTTGAAATACCACCATTCTTTTACGTACATAAAGGTGGCAGCTCCGCTGCAGGAAAAAAAATTGCTGAAAACGTCAGGGCATAAGTAGCATCTTTCATTATTGATGTGTGTCATATAGCATACTGGGGGACTCTTGTGGTTCCATCAAGTCTTGTTTACATTTTGTCATGACCCATCTTAACCCTTTGCACTCTGAGCCGATTATCCCCCTTCTGACCCCTCAGCTCTGGGGGTATTCTATGGCAAAACGCTAACTTAATGTAAATTAGGAGAAAAAAATCTGGAAATCATTATTGCAATGATTAATACAAATTTATTTGTTTTCTATTTCTATTAATAATAAACAAGTACTACAAAATATTTATTAATTAATATTTCTGTAATTTTTTAATGTATGGTAGCGTTCAAAACAAATACCAGGATGCAATCCAGGTTTTATTTTACATGTATTACAGTAATGAACTGTTTCTTTTCTTCCTCCCTTCTTCTTTCTATCACTACAAACTTTGCAGTCCTTTGTTTTACTTTTTAAATTTGCATATAAACATTCGGAGTCACAGAGACTAACCTTTTTGCAGGACGCCATGTTCTACACGTGGTCTCCCCAAACAGTAATTATTTGCATTTTTTTAAAACTAGCGCTGTAGAAATGTTTCTGATAATTGCCAATAGGTGGCAGCACATTACTGATCACTTTCCTGAGTCGGGTGACGCTCGACAACAGAGTAATGAGAAAGAAAAATGCATGTCGACTCACACTCGACACAAGAGTGTTCACCGGAAATTATGTATGTCGAGCTGGAGTCGACACAAGAGTGCAAAGGGTTAATGACATAACGAGAGGTAGTCCCTAGGCGTGTGCAAATCGTTACAGGTGTTGCAGGCCTAAATGAGCATATATCCAGATTGGGGAGAAGATTCCAACAGGAGGGGAACATTCGTCAACGCTTTGGGCTTGGACATTAAAGAATTGCCACTCCCCGTGAGGATCGATATTTCAAGCTAAGTGGTAGGTGACACAACTGGAGCACTGGTTGGGAACTGGCCAGGGACCTTGCAGCAGCCACGGTATCGAGGCTGTATCGAGGCATACTGTGGACAGGTGATAAAATGAAATGGGGCTGCACGCTTGGAGACCCTTGCAGTGCATTCCCTTGGCCCCATCAGACACCGTCTAGCATGACAATGGCGCATTGAATCTGATGAGTCCAGATTCAGTCTGGAAAGTGATTTCCAATGTGTCCACATCTGTAGAGAATCCAGGAGCAGATGCAGGTCATCCAACTTCTCTGAACACGACCGATATGGAGATGTCATAATATGGGCCCACATATACCACTCCTCATCTTTGAAGGTGCGCCATAACGAGTTGGGTATATCATGACGGCATCCTTCAGAAATATGTGCGACTTTACAGGAGAGCATGTGAGCCTAACTTCTAACAATGCCTGTCCACATAGGGCTGGAATGGTGGAGAAGTATCTTGTCTATGAGGATATCCGACGAATGGATTGGCCAACCTGTTCCTCAGACCTGAAGATGATTGAACATGCCTGGAATGCTCTCGAACAACACCAGCCATCTTCAAGGTGTCTTCATAAGCTTTAAGCAGCATTGATTCAGAAGAGGGACTCATTACCTCAAGTGTTGCTGAATACTCTGATTTGCAGTATGTGGGTATATTGGTGCAGCATGTGTTGCAGGATGACCACGTAGTGTACTGAACAGTGTTGGCACCATCTGTGGGTAGCAACAATGTAGTTTGCTCCACAAGGACATCTTTGACAGTTTTTTTTTCCCTCAAAGCAGTGCTGTCACATTTACATTTTGTGTTTACTTTGTGTTAGTAGACCCTATTGCACATTTCTGCCAAGTTTGGTGACATTTTGATGTCTGGAAGGGTTCAAAACTGCCAATCCCTTAACTTTTGAACATGAGTGTGTGTGTGTTTTTTTTTTGTTTTTTTTTTAAGGACGGGGGAAATGCATTTACGCATACCAAGGAATTGGTAATGTGAGACTCAGTCATAAAAGACTACTACTCACTAAAATCCTACCTCCGACTTCCAAAACACCCTACACGGAACCACCGTCAGGTACTACATCGCGTAGGGCAGAATGACTAAAAGTCCGACTCAGATATCATTTCGCAACTGATCAAGTCTGATTTTCTCAGCCATACGAAGTTTCCGTATAATAGTGGCAGCATAGTCAGCCACTGCCGTCCAATTAGCCTGGGAGATAGTCATCAAGCCAACGATGTTCTCTGGAGTCACACGCTGTCGAAGGAATTTCTTCAGCTCATTTCTATCTTCATGGAAGCGTGGGCAGACAAAGAAGACATGCTCCACATCCTCGTCCAAGAACTGGCAAGTCGGACATGACGCACTGTCGACAATTCCGAAGCGCCTCTGGTTCGCTAGAAAACAACCATGGCCACTTAATAGCTGAGTCAGGTAGTGATCCACCTCACCATGCTTTCTTTCCATCCACGTTGCAATACTAGGTATAATATTATGAGTCCATCTTCCACTGGTCGATGAATCCCATCGTCTCTGCCATCTTTCCGTTGTCTTGCTTTTCATGGCCTTCCTGATCTTGGGTCGGTGAGCGTCACGACGTTCCCAAATACCACTGCATATCGCGCTTCTCTCACTTGCTAAGAGATCGATAGGCGGCATCCCTGCTATGACGCACACTGCATCATATGAAACTGTTCGAAATGCACAAGCGACCCGTAGAGCGCATTTCCGGTGAACCGAAGTCATTTTACATACATATGATTTAGTCTTCGTGGCATGGAACCAGATCGGAGCCGCGAAGAGCATGGTATAGATAGCCACACTGGACAGGAGTCTTCGTCGGCTCTGCCGAGGTCCCCCGATGTTCGGCATGATCCTAGCCAAGGCGTTGACCACTCGTGCAGACTTTTCACTCACGATTCGAAGATGTTCATCGAACCGAAGCCTTGCATCAATCTGAACACCCAGATACCTGAGAGAAGGCTGCGACAGAATGTCATAATCACCCACAGTGAGGGTAACGATCTCCCTCGCTTTCCTGCTGGTCACAAGAACCGCCTCTGTCTTGTGATCTGCTAGTTGTAATCCAACCGTTGAGAGCCACTGACGGATCCTGGCAACAGCAACATTCGATGTTAGGATGACAACTTCCAGGTGTTTCTCGATTACAACCAATGCAACATCGTCAGCGAACCCCACTACAGTCACTCCCTCGGGCATTGGTAGCTGTGTGTGTGTCCTTATCCTCATCTTCAGTTTGAACCGTTTTCAGTCTACTGCAGGATGAAAGTTTCTCAGTTTTCTTCAGTTCTTTCTGTCAAAAGCATTCCTCTTCCAATCAAATCCAACAAAACTTTCAATTTCACCCATCTACTTTGTGGACGCTTCTCAGACTCCTTTCATTCCTTGGAATCCACTTTAGAATTTATAAAACAATGTATTATCATTATGCTTTCCTATATGGCAGCCCAATTCCATTTGAGCTTCCTTTATAGTGATGGTTTGCTCTCACCGATATGTTTTATTTGATTCCTAACAAACATCTTTCCATGCTTCTTTTGAGTTGTCTGAAGCCTCTGTTTCCTGATCAAAGTCCATGTCTTCAGTCCATTTATTAGAACTGGTAATGTACATTGGTTAAAAGTTTTTCTCTTTAAACAATGGCATTGCTCCTTTCAATAGTGCACTTTTTCTGCTGAAGGCATTCCGTGAGACTTTGATTCTACAATTAATTTCCGGCATAATGCTTCCATCCATACTAATTTGTTATCCAAGATTTTTTAATACATTCTTTATTTTTGTAACAGAATTAAAATTAATAAGTTTACAGAAATCAGTCTACTTGATTTTATAGTTGTGATTCACCTTAAAGAACCCATTTAGTTCAAGATTTTATAAGGGTATGGACAGCTTTGAAATTTGAGAGCCATTACCATATTGAGTTAAAACAAAACAGAATGATAAATCTATAGTGTTGCAAATTATCCTAGTTGTTCAATTGGCTTGCTAATTTTACAAATATTGTCGTTTTTAACACTAATAATGACAAGAGGAATGAAGTCAATCTTCTTTAATCAAATTTATTACAAAATACAATTTTTACAAGATGCGTTTGCCCTTTAGATACTATCTGTACAGAAAACAAATGGTTTTGTAGTTTTCTAATTGTTTGTTTTTGTTTGCTTGTCTCCATTCATTCTTCTGTTCAGTCAAATCATGAATGATAACATGACTAGTTGCAGGCAAGTTAAATCTTTGAATTTGGTGCATTCAAGCAGTAATGTATTGTCTTTTTATTTTCTCTATTAACTCTTGTTTGTTTCAATATTAACTATTCTCATATTTTGAAGCAGCACTTTTGATTATCAGACTCGTCATAAATCTTTATAACTTATTGCTTTTAATATTCGTTTATTATTTAGATTTTTAAATATTCTTCATATAAATATATTGTGCCTTCTGACATGTTTTTCATTCTGCATGTTAGTATTTAAAAAAGTAATTAAAAAAAAATGCAGACTCAACATTCCAAAATAATTTTTAGGACCTATTATCCTGTACTTCTTTATGAAGCTTATTCTACTACATGAAAATTGACTGAATTATTCTAGATTAATAATAATAATCACGATATATGAGAACACAAGAAAATTACTATTCTACTACAATAAACTTGGTAGTAGATTGTAGATAACACTAGGCAATAGTGAAAATGTATCTTCAACAAAACCATTTGATCTTTACTAAATCGACCATGCTTATCACGAAAATGACCATTAAAATCTCAGATTAGCTCTAGTTTCATAGATATGGGGGGGGGGGGGGGGGGTTCAGAATCAGTTAGTGCTAAGAATTCATTTTGTCTGTCCTGAAATTGCCATGGAAATCCCACATACGTTAAACAGCATAGCGTTTCTAACCCTCTTTCTTCACATCATGCAATGTTGGAAGCCTTTTTTTATCCACAGTGCCCAGCAACAGAAAAGGGGAGGCCCTTATATATGTTGCTTATCTTGTGCCACAGGTCTTCGTTCGTGGTTGAATCGTAAAAGATTGTCAATGGGCTTTGCTATTCCGATGATCTGGAGAGAACCATTAAACTATGTAAATGATTGTTATTTTTGCATGACAACTCCTTTAAAACATGGTATTTCAAAGAAGAAAAAGTCAGCATTGACGTATTCTATCCTAACGTAAGATCAGCTTTGCGTCCAGTGCTTCATAGAGATGGACGACCTGTTCCCATCCCATCTGATTCTTATATAGTTAGTGACGAGGACAGCAGTGACTCTAATGCTACTCCATCACCTTCTAAACCGAGGAACATCGAACGATCCTGATTTCGAGTGTAATGTGGACAGTCTACACAGCAACACAAAGTAACACAGTGTGAGTTGAATGATCTGGTAATAGATTTGGAATTGCCTAAAGGTAAAGCAATTCCACTGTTAGCATCTAGATTGCGGCAGTAGAATTGTCTTGACCATTCGGTAAATGTCAGTGTGTTCCGTGAACGCCACACTCCATTCCTGCCTTTTTTCATCTAACAAGATAACTTAGTATTTTGCAGTGATATTGAGGGTCTCATGACGGCTCTGAAAATTGACTATAAAAGTGATGAATGGAGATTGTTCATAGATTCATCAAAGATAAGTCTAAAGGCTGTTTTTCTACACAATGATAACTTGTTTTTATCTGTACCAATTGGTTACGCAGCCTATACATGAAGGAAACCCAGACAATATGAAGCAACTCTTATGCAGAGTAAACTATGAGAAGTTTGTGGCACATTTCCGGTGATCTGAAAGTCATTGCCGTATTACTTGGCTTGCAACAAAGTTACACCAAACTCGGTTGCTTTTTGTGTATGTGGGACAGTTGTGCCAGTGCATGCCACTATAAACAGAAGGAATGGCCTATGCGTCAATCACTTGAACCTGGAAAAAATAATGTTATTAACAAAATATTTGAAGAATCCAGAATTGTTGGCAGATTACTGCTGGACACTCATCAGAGAATCACCAGCAACAGAATACAAACGGCAGGCAAAGCGATTGCGCCTTCAGAGACATTCCTCCGAGGGGAAACATTAAGGTAAATACATGCATTATGCTTTTAATGATAATTACGATAAGTTGAGATATCTCAAAAACTACAGCTAAACATGCATTTTAATGGCCATTTTCATGTTTAGCACACTCGAGATCATAAAGATCAACTATTTCCATTAAAGATACAGAGAAAAAGTTTAATTTTGTTGCCTAGTGTAATAGTACAATAATATATATATCAATAAAATTAAGTTGCATTTCATACAACAAATAAATACCATTTTATGCTGGGCGAACACGTACCAATATGCGGCAATATTGGTGGACAATATTGGTCATTATTGATATTGGCGGTTGGTATTGTCCGCGAACACACAGGTTTTCCTTTAACAAGTATTGGCCTGGTTACGGCGTTTCTCACTAGGGAGAGCTAGAGAGAGCGTGTTTCCGTACAGAATTGCTATAGTATTAAACGCCATCCCTCTGTAGAAATCAATTAAGATTCTTTCATTATCAATTGACAAAATGTTGTTGTTTGAATTATCTGTTTTGGGCCGACCCATTTTGCTGATTTTAAGCCTTGTTTCTCAAACAAAATGGCCGGCGTGAGTGAGTGATTTTCCGATTTTCAAAGTCCCGCCTTCCTTCGACGTCACCATTGTCACGTGATTTCATCCGTTGATGTGATTCGCTCGTTCACCAGCACTATTTCTCTCCAACTAAAATTGGTACTTTTTTTCCGACAATCGCCAATGGGCAATATTGTTCATTTTTATTGCTGGAAATGGTTGGTACCAATGAAAATGACCAGTATTGTCCACCAATATTGCCGCATATTGGTACGTGTTCGCCCAGCATTAGATAATATAAGCTGCATTTGTATAACAAATGTTAATAATATATTCTTAAAACGATGATAATTAATGATTTTGAACAGGGCTTTTATTCATCAAGTCCAGTATATATTTTTTTTTAATTAAAAAAACTCACTTCTGATCCCATAGATTATTCTTTTATAATGCCTTTACAAACTGGAAAATCCCGCTGTAAGTCATATCCTAATATTGCTTTACTGGATCACGAAGGTCAGTCAAGTTCTGGTGCAACATCTCATTCTTCAGAAGGTGGTATTTTCAGTATAGAGGTAAGAATTTATTATTCAATTTTTAACTTTAATTCTTATTGAAATTTATTTATTTATTTTTTTTAAATTTAAATTTTGAGAGGAAACAAAATTTATTCTCTGTAAATATGTTTCCAATATATTGAGTTCCCACAAGCAGTGCATAATGAATTTGAAATTTAGAAGCTATACTATGCTGTTTTGTGAGATTAATATTGCCTAAAGTATCCATTTCACTTCTTTTCTTAACCCTGAGGAAGAGTGATGAGATTTTAGAACATAGTTAGTGTGGTTGGTCTCTGAGACCAAAGTACTTTGTTTAGTTTAAACATTTGTTAAACTTCAGTAACTATTAATTACATTTAGAAACTACCTATTTTTACCTATATTTTGATAATACTTGTAATTTGTTCATAGATTTCACATAAAAATAAAGATTTTTTTTTTTTTTTAAATACAATAAATGTTTTAATAAATCAGTAATTTAATGAGTACATATAATTTATGTCAATACAAACCTGTAGTTAAGTGGCAAAATAAAGAATATTAAATAAACATTTAAATTAATGCACAAAGTTTAGCAGAATGAACGCAAACAATGCACAATGAGATTAGTGTGGTCGGTGTCAGAGACCCAATTGTTGCGTATTTCCTAAACTATGAAACTGAATGCCTACTAACAAGTAGTTGAAACTATTTCAGGAAGCTACCATAAAGAACAGCTCCTGTCATCTATTATTAAAGCTATAATTACAACAATTGTATGTGACAGTCTGTGAGACCATGCCATACTAACACGGTTAAAAGCATATCACTTAAAGCTCTTTTATCTTTCCCTAAGAAACTGTTGAAATTAAAAATCCTCTTAATTTTGAAAAACAATACATTTCTTTCCAACTTTTATGAAACCAGCTTAAACATTATTTTAATTAAAGAGAAAAAATTGTGTTGTTGGTAACAAGAAATCTCCAGTATATGTCCTTTTTTTTTTTTTTTTTTTTTTAAAGATCTAGTTTAGATTATGAAGAATTTTTAAAGTAATTGTCAAAAGTATGACAGAAAAGATCTTCACGAAAATTAAGCTTCGTCATTTATTTTTAAATTGCCTTTAATAAGATCATCAAAATTGTTGGTAATATTGGTTTGTAATTTTCAAGTAAACTTCATAAATAACAAAGTTATTAGAGATGGTATTAATTAATGAACAAGAATTTCAATAAAATGAGTTAATAAAAGAAATATAAAAGTAAATAATAATTAATAAATTGCAATTTGGCACAATGTTTCAGTAAAACAAGGAGTTACAGCAGCATAAGTAGAAAAGGAGAATGATTTTTTAAACAAAATAAAAGTCAAGATTTTCTTGTATAAAATAAAACATTTAATTAAAACTCAATTATACTGCATTGGTTTTAAAGGACATTGGAAGTTTAATAGATAGAAATCTCTGTTAAGCATCACAGTATGTGTTGACAATACCTTTCATAATGTGTTAATGAATCTATTTTGCTGAAACTGTACACATATGTTAAGACATTACATTAATATCATTTGGTAACAATTTAGTTCAAATATTCCTGTAGGTTCACAAGTGACAGCAAAACTGTGAAAATTGGGTGGAAAAAATGATAGGCATTTCCCCGCCATTCACTAAAACCAATTCAATTTTTCCACTGGCTCTAAAGGCTTCCCAAACTATTAATATTAGACTTTCTTCGAAAGGACTTCTGTTCTTTATGAAATCGTGTCGATAGAAATTGCAACCATTGGTATCTTCTAGGTTGAAGTTCTTTCATCACTAAGTATGACAGAGTTCCACTTCAAAGTCCAGCTCTGTTGTCTTGCCAGTTCGAGAAAGTTGAATTGATGTCGTTTAGTGAGAGGTGGTTTCTGCTTCATTTTCAGGAGCTTCAGGTGGGGGAACATGTTAAAGTAGTTTACTTCGATGTAGTTTACTCCGATATTCTCCAATGTGTCTGTGTTCCAATGGATTGTTCAATGGCATTGGCCAAGATTTGGTTGTTGCTTGTCGATTGAAGAACCCGACGATGATCTTTATCACTAAGAGTTTTATGTCTTCCTGTACACTTCCTGGTACCATAGCTTTCCGGATTGTTATATAAGATGCAACGACTTGTTAGAACATTCCAATCAAACGAGATATTTCAGCCTTTGATTTGCCAACTTCCTTTTAAGCCATAGTGTGTCCCTTTTCGATATCTGTTTGCCACATCGCCATTTTAAAGTTATTCATTGAATAAACTTAATTTTATCTGAACTTTCTTATCTGACTTAACCGTTAATATTTGCATATAAGGAAATACTGACTCATTTTCTTCGGGGATAACTTAAGAATATTTCCAAATAGTTCCTATCATTTTTTCCATCCAGTTTTCAGTTTTTTGTTGTAACTCGTGAACCTATGGAAATACTTAGACCAAGTTGTTACCAATGATATTAATGTAATGTCTTAAAATATGTGTAGTTTCAGCAAAATAGTTCATTATTAAAAAGAATTAAATCCAAAAAATATGAGTTCCTATCTTTTTTTCCACCATATATACAGGGTGTTTACAAATGATTGGAGTAATTTCAAGATTGTACTGTGGGTGAATTTTTACATATCAAAAAAATTGTACAGAGACATAAAGAAACCAAGTTTTTGTTCCATTTTAAAGATGCTCGATATGTGCACCACTAGTGACTCTGCACATATCAGCGCTGTAATCAAGTTCAGCCCACCCTCTATGTAGCATGTCCCTGTCAATTCCAGCAACAGCATGGCAGATGTGAGTCCGCAGTTCTGGTAGATCAGCCAGTAATGGTGGCACAAACACTGTATCTTTCACATAACCCCCATAAAAAAAATTACTGACATTTTTTTTTTCCCATCATAATCATAGCTTTGTCCACTATTTTTCTTTTAAATTAGTCAAGATATTAGTTAAAATGGACTTAACCTTTTGAGCATTTCAATATAGCCTGATACCAGAAATTAACTTGGCTATTGGTTGAATATAAAACCTTGACTTTTGGTTGACAGTGAAGATCTTATTAGATCTTAATTAATTATTCCTTCTTAATCCAGCCTGTACAAGTTCACCATGAATTTAAGCTTTTGTGAACCACTGTGATTCAGTGTACCTTTATTCATAAAACTTTACATCTCCACTGTGGGGGTTCGGCCTTTGTCTTGTTAATCAGCAGCTTAAAATAGCTGTTATTTGTAATCATATGCAAATCTTTTAATAGACTTATTGCAATCCTTCATGGCTTACTAGCTCATATCCTTACTTTTATCGCAACACACCTCATGCCAGTAGCAGAGGCAGTTGAAGAAAACTTATACTTTGAATGATTCTTCTTTGTTTACAGAGTTTATAACAATAAATTTTGTGCATAAGGTAAAGATAACTAATAAAAATTGTTTTATAACCAGAAATGCATTTTTTGTAAATTTATAATATCTTTGTTTTTATTGTTACAATTTCCTGTTCTTCTATTGTCCTAACAGTAAGTTTGGATATTTTGTTTTAGTGTTCAAATCGTCCAATTGAGCAAATGAATGTTAGAATTATTTATTGTCATCTTCAGTAGAACTGCACAAAGTTTTATAATTACAAGTAGACCCTCAATTTAACAGATCCTGATTTAGTGGATTTTGGATTTAACGAACAAAAAATTTTCGGCTGAATTATACAATATGGAGAAACCCCTAATTAATAAATAACAAGGAAAATCGAAAAATAAAATTTTTACAATGTGGGGCAAGCTTCTATTTTAAAATAATAAAAAGTATGTTATTCTATTAGAAAACTCCTGTATTTTTAATATCTGTATTTTTAAATATTAAAAACAATTATCTCACAAGAGTGGCTTTTATAACCCTTGGTTAAAATATCAAATTTAAAATTTTTATAATTTATAAAATAAGCTTAAATTAAGACATCTAACGTTTTCATATATTCATAGCAGTAAAATAAATTTTAAAATTAAGTTCTCAGTTCAAATTTTAGAAAATTTATCTGTAATTATAAGGAAGCAGTACAAAAGTATAAGGCAACTGAAGCTTGATGATTTCTTTAAGCTCACTGCATCAACTACACCTGATTCACCACAGTCCTGTACCAATAAGAAATTGGCAGTTCCCCTTACATACATCTGAATTTTCTATTTCTGGCTCAGAAAGTTGTGATTCATTCGATTAAAATTAATGTCTATGTAATGCAATACATATTATGCATGTTTTTACTTTTTTCTTTTAATTTTTTTTTATCACTTTGATAAATAAACTAAACATTGTAACTTGTATATTGTAATTTTCATTTAATATGCATAATTTTTTAAAACACATTTGATTTAACAGACTTTCAACAATAATGGACACCACTTCTCCCTCAGTCTGTTAAATCAGTGGTTTAATGTATATCATTTAATTACTTTTTTTTTTTGTTAGATTACAAACATTGATGATATACCATCCTTTGAGGAAATATCAACATCTTCTATTCTTCATTACTGCAAAAGGAGAATTCTTTTACCTTATTTTCGGATGTTGACAATAGTAAGTATTGAAATTTTTTAATTTACTTATTTTAATTTATCAAAGATACAATTCAGTGTTTGATTCTCTTACTGTTCTGCTTCCTTGCAATATACAAGATGTTCATAATTAAAGTTCACATTTCAAAAGGCTGTAACTGGAGAACCATCAGTGGAATGACTTTATATTTCATTTGAGAACGTCCGTGGTAACAGAATTTTGTTTGGCGCTAAAAAAAAAAAATACTTCTGAAGGTGGCTGCTAGAGTGATATATGGTGCTGCAATACTGAAGTGGTTACACATGGTTCGTTGTTACACAAGAACATGTTCGATATGGTTTCCCCCAGGATCGGCAATGTTCTGAAATTGCAACATCGCATGCTCAACCACAGCACGTAGAGTGTCACTCATACTATTGTGAATATGATGCGTAATGCTGGTCTTCAGGTCCTGTAAGTTGGGTATATGTTCATGATAGACAAGGTCTTTGAGATGCCCCTACAGCTAAAGTCACAGGAGTTGAGATCTGGCGAACGTGCTGGCCACATTGTATGAAAATGATGATTCTGTCATCGGTAAAAGTAGACCAAAGCATCTATTTGATAGAGGTGATGATGTGAGATGGGGCACCAGCCTGCATGAAAACTGTTGCATTCAGACATTAATGCTGTTGAAGTGTGGGAATCATCTGGTTGGCTAACAGTTATATAACACTGGCCAGTAATTGCGCAGGTAACGGGACCCTCAGGACAGAGCTCTTTGAAAAAAGTCCGATGATGAATGTGGATGTGAAACCCCACTAAATGGAGATCTTTGGTGTGGGTTAGCAGGTGCCCAAATTCTGTAGTTGTGTGAATTTATGTAACCATGCAGATGGATGTGAGCTTCGTCATTCCACAAAATATTTCATGGCCAATTGGCTTCCAGTTCAGTTCGAGCAAGGAACTGTTGGTCAGATGTTTCACTTGCACCTCTATTATAAGTCAGTCATTGCAGAACATTGCAGATCTTATAGGGCAAAATGTGTCGTAGAACTTTGTGAACAGTTCTTACGAGTTTGTATAATGACTGCAATACCCGGTGCACTGCTGCCTCTCAAGACATTTGCCATCCTTTCTTCCCCCACCAATATGCTACATCCTTCACTGTCTACTGGTTGACAGTTTTCCATCCTCTGCCAGGCTTCACTTGTAAGGAACTTGTCTCTTCAAATTTCTGGATCAATTTTTCGAACACATTTGCAGTCATAGGAGCCAGTTTTTAGTCTCTTTTCTGTCCTAAACTTTTACATGCTGTTAAGGCACATCTTTCGAGTAAGAACAAGCACCTTAAAATCTCTTGAGGCTTTTATGGTTAGGTTATAGAATATTCCTTATTGCAGCTAGCTCTCATTGGCCAGTTTTATATTTATAAACAAATTAGAATAGTAGGTTATAATTATTATTTTTTCTTTTTTATTTGCTACTATTATGCTAAAAAATAAATTTTGCAATAAACAAAATTGAGACATTCTGATGGGCAATTTATCTAGATATTAAGAGAAATTTCATAGTTATTTATGAGCAAAAATATTAGAAAGTTTAATTACAATGAATATACAGTGTGGCCGGGATGTTCCCGTACCCCCTATTATGTAGTAATAAATGTAAATATTTAGCAATGAATGTTATTTCAATTGTTGAGACTAGAATGCAGGTGTTCGTGTTGGAAATGTTGTCTTTTGGGCAAAAGAGAATCCTCATTATACACTGGAGTTGGAGAAGAATCCACTTCACGTAATGATATGGATATATCACGTCATTTGTTTGGACCATATTTTGTTGATGGTCATGTTAATGGCGAAACTTACTTACACATGTTACAAACAAGGTTAATCCTATAGTTTGAAGACTGGCATCATGGGACGCGTATGGCTACAACAGGACGGAGCACCTGCTCACTTTGCTCTTAGTGTGCGTGGGTTTCTTCATGAACATTTTCCAGGACGCTGGATTGATCACAGTACTCTAGCATCGCCAGCTCCATATTGAAATGGCCACCTCAAAGTCTTGACCTCACGTTTGCTGACAATTCAATTTCGGGAATCATCAAGACCTACGGGTCTGAACATCATTATGCTAGAAATGAAGAATTGGGCAATGCAGTTGAGGGTGCATTTCAAACTATCATTTCGGACATGCTCCAAAAAAATGTCAAGCAGGACATAGTGGCATATGAACTTGTGTGTTCAGCATGATGGCGAACACACAGACGCATTGTGTAAATATTTTCTTAAAATATGACTACCAATGAAGGGGTATGGGAGCTTCCCGGCCACACCATATAATTGAATCTTTTAAAAAAAATTCATTTTAATAATTAATAATAATATATTCTTTCCTTTGTAGTTGGGTTGGAGACCTCTGACCTCATCAGAAGAATCTGGTTATTGTTTGAAATTAACAAGTCACATTTATGCTGTTATAACCGTTCTATTAATTCTTAGTGGTTATGTTCTTCAATATGCTGCTTGTTTCCGAAGAGATCGGACAAGTGGCTTCAAGGTATTTATAGATTATTTTTTTTGCTTATTTTTTGCCGTTTTATTTTTACTAATTTTCAAGGTCTTAATTCAAATTTTTTCCCTTGTTCTAAAACTAAAACTAGTAAAATACTTAAAATATTTTAAAGAGAATTTTTGGTTTAGTTAATTCACTCAATTATATAGGAGTAGTTTGTAACCTCCTGTGTGTTTTCTTGGAGAAATATGGAAGCTTAAGTTATCAACAGACTTCAATTTTAGGGCAGTGAATATAGAAAAATGGGAATAACTTTAAGTTAGAATAAACATCAACTAAGAAAGAATTTGAACCACTCAACAGATTTTAAATATAATAAAAGAAAATTTAATAAAACAATAAAATCTCGAGAAATACAACAATTAATATTGCTAGTAAATTATCATTGAAACAAAAAGTACACTTTCCTTTGTCCATTTCTTTCTCTATATCACAACGTGGGTGACTGGAAAGATGTCGGGCTTTTGGGAAATAACGTGGATCAAGCTCAAAGCGTCCCTTTCAGTAGTTTCTCGGTAGTTCTCCTTGCATGTTCACTGTCTCTTACTAATGTGACGGTTTAGACATTTTTCTCAATGAGATTCTGAGCAAATTTACTTATCCTTCTGGTAAGAAGACCATCTGCAGGCTGACAGCGAGTCGAAGGATCATTTGTGAGCTAATAGTGTTTACATTGTTTCTGCTTCTGTTCCATCAGTCGCCAGAGACAGCTGGCATTACAAAGGATTCTCCTATATATGCCTGCACCAGGACAATAAAACGACCAATCCCAGGCTTCTGAAAATTTCCAATAGTTTCTTTTTTCAAAAGGAATGGTGGATTAAACAAGATTAAAGCAGGAGCCTCATTTCAACATTTAATCTTTAAGCATTTTGAATTGTGAAAAAAATTATTGATACAGAAAAAATAAAAGATATGTACTAAATAATAAAAAAAAAAAAAAAAAAAATGCCAGCTATTTTTGACTACTCCAACACTGGCATGTATATATATTTTCAGGATTCATAAGAAAAAAAATAACATAAGTATCCTCAGAGCCAGACAGGAATTTTTCCATTTTTATTAATTTTCACAAACTTAGGCTCTGAAGGTTACAAGTTATCTAAAAAACAAAGAGTAAAATTATTTAATGCATATTTTGATACTTATCACGCTTCAATTGGCAACACTGTTTATATGATCAACTAGATGTATTTTAGATTAATTATGCCTTTGCAGTGCTTTCTGCTTGATGATCACTATTGAAGATCAGCATTTATTATATTCTTGTTAATAAAGTACTTGATTTCTCAAACATAAGTTGCGTATTTGAATACACCCCGAAGGCAAATATTTATTCATTTTGTGAAATCTGATTTAATAGGACATACGATCAATTTTCTATTTGAGTAAAATTGCACAATCTGCAAAACCAGTTCATCTTCTTCATTTAAGATTTTCCATCAAGACAGAAGGGTACCTGTTGTTCTAGAAACCTTAGTCTTCAAGGGTAACAGAAAATTAATTGGCTGCAGGCACTTTCAAAAGATCTAACTTCTATTAGTGACCTTTCATCACAAATATTGATCCCTAAATCATCAAATATGTTTATATTAATATTCACCATTTAAATGTCAAATATTGTTTGAAGTGTAAATTAATAAATCTTTATAGTTTTAAATTGTTTTCTTTTTTTTTTCAACAAAGATTCTTTTTCCTTTTCTTTTTAACAATTGAAATAAACTTAAATTACCAATTTTGTATTTGGAAAATTACAGGAGATGACAATTGTTAAACTTTCAAGTATAGAAGAGGTTCGTGTCTGTGATGGCAGCATGATAGGTTTATATGTTCTCCCGGGCTTGGTTCATTTGGCAGCCTATGTTTATACAATGTATTTGTTACGTATTACTGAAAATGAACAAATGCAGACACTTATGGAAAAGGTAATGAATTAAAAATATAGAAAATAATTTTCTTTCTTTACAGGAAATTTTCAAATTTAAGCATATTCTTCAGTAACTTAACTGGGAGTACAGACTATAGTAGTGGTGCAGTTGTCCTAGGTACCACTGTGCTTATTTTAAATAGAAATTATATTGCTTTGTCAAATGAAAAAAAAAAAGATGTAGAAACAGTAGAAAATTGAAATGTTAGGATTTTTTTTTAATAAGAAAGGAGTTATGTTTGAATCCTTAAAACATGTTTGGCATTTTCAGCAGAAAATTCTTGAATAATTTATATTTTACTTCCAGTTCTTAGATAGTGAAAACTGGATAGTTTGTTTCCTATTTGATTGGCTTTTTTTTTGCTATTTATATTAATTAGATAGGATTTTAATGTACTACTTGCATCTAAGGCTCCGTTTGTAAAAAAATTAAAGTTAGTTAGAAATTGTAATATTAGATATCAGCCTTCAGTTCAGAGAAAAAAGAAAAAAAAACTTTACTATATGTAGGGAAAAAAAATCCTCTTTGGCTACAAGATGGCAATATAAATATAATGAAAGGTGCAAATATTATAAAAAAGGATAAAAAGATTAAAAAAAGACAAATATTGTTTTTTGCGTTGAATGTTCTTTTATTTTTTTCCCAGTAAATTATTAGATTACAAGAAATGTATTATATTGGGTAAGGGAAAAAGTTTGTGGCATTTTTTAGTAAAATTCAACTAGTTTTCTTAGTGTGAAAATGAATTTATTTAAACCAAATATGCTCCATTATTTCGACAAAGTTTCGCCATTTTTTGGGTAGAGCCATGATGCCATCGGTGAAGAACTTCTGTGGTTTCTGTGGAAAAACTGAATCAAGTGGTTATCACAGGCTTCTTTTGAAAACAGCTTTTTTCCATTGAGAGAGTTCTGCAGAGATCGGACAAGTGATAGTCAGAGGGTGCTATGTCTGGACTATACAATGGATGCATCAAAACTTGTCAATCAAGCTCTCGTAATTTTTGACAGGTCATCAAAGAAGTGTGTGGTCGGGCGTCGAAAGATGAATAACATCTTTCCTGTTATTCAATTAGGGCCATTTTCTTTCAATTGCATGGCGTAATCTCTAGTTGTGCATAGTAGAGTTGAGAATCAATCGTCTGACCAACTGGAAGTAGCTCATAGTGGACGATTCCCTTCCAATCCCACCACACACACAGCATCACCTTTTTTGGCGTCAATCCTGGCTTCGTGAACACTTGTGACGGCTCACCATCCCTTGTCCATGATCTTCGACATTTCCGATTGTCGTATGTGATCCATTTTTCATCACCGGTTATGACAAGTTTCAGAAATGGCTCGATTTCATTGCATTTCAGCAGCACATTGCAGATGTTAATTTGGTCTATCATGTTTTTCTCGCTCAACTCATGAGGAACCCACACATGAGCTTTGTGTAAGTGGTTCAAAACAGTTTTGTGGTCAATACCTAGCTCCATACCAATATCGACACTGCTGATATGCTTATCTTGCTGGACTTTTTCAAGAATTTCATTAGCTTTTTCAGTGAGTGGATGACCTGACCATGACGCATCTTTCACATCAAAATTACCAGAACGAAAGCGAGTGAACCATTTCCGCACAGCAGATTTTGTTCAAGTACCTTCACCATACACTGCACAAATTTTTTCACAAGCCTGCGCAGCATTCTTCCCTTTGTCATAATAAAATTGCAAAATACAGTGAAATTTTTCATTACTTTTCTTCATTTTTAACCGCAAACAACTTTCCAACCACTGCACCAATTTCGATGTTTATACACTCAAAGTAACGCTCGAAGTGTCACTTTTCCAACGAGTGTTGAGTGGTTTTGCTGCGATCTGTGTTTCCGGAGTTATTTGCAATTGACGCCATCTATCGAGAAAAACACCACGAACTTCTTCCCTGATCCAATACTATGATTAGATTACTAGAAAATATTTTACTTTGTTTACATTTACTAACAAAGTAGCCTGTTTTATTGCAAATGAAGTTAGTAATTTGATTTTGTTGGAAAGAAAAAAACATCTCTTTCAAATATAATAAATACAAATCAAACTGCACCAAAGTAAGATTTGCTCAGTGTGTGAAAAGGTTAAGAATTCCACCTCCACTCCTTGAAAGTCTGATATGTTTGTATTATTGTATTTTTTGTTTGGGGAACCACTTTTGGTGGTGGAGGTCGAATTCTTAACCTTTTCATGCGCTCTGAGCTTATCATTGAGGGTAAATCTGGCTGATGGCACCTATTAAGGAAGAAACTGCCATCCCAGATTCCTGTCGATTATGGCTCAAAATGCAAATCTTACTCTAGTGCATTTTGAATTGTTCTTTGTTCTCACATGCACATTAAGCTTTATTTTTATCTTTTTCAAATATTGCACATTTCCTTTGCAACTTTCAATAAAGAAAACTCAGAACTTATATATGTTTAAACCTATATTGCTTCAGTTTCTTTCAGCAGGCCTCTATTTTCAGTCATTCTGAAGTGTTAATGATCATAAATTCAAAATGAATGAGATAAATTTCATGTAAATATCTACATGCAAGTTTAAATCAATGAATATGCTGACAAGGTTAATGATTGATAATTGAAGCAGAAACAGCATTATTCATTTCCTTTTTTATAATTTTATTATCTAGTTAGTTTAAATAGGATTTTGATTTCCTGCCTTTTCTTTGTATTGCTAATGCCAAATTCAGCATTCACTTTCTCTTTGTAATTATTTTACCCAGTTACTTTAATATAAAATTAAGAATGATAAAAAATTAATGTGTAATAAAATTTTAAAAGAAAGAAACTTGAGTTGAACACAGTTAAAACTACAAGATATATTGAGATTAGATAATTAAAAATGTAACATGATTATAAATAATACTATTTGTCTCCAGTTTGTTAATGATAAATTAAGAATTTTTGTTGTACTTTAAATTGTAAATTAACATTGCATCTATTTGTTTTAATTGAAATCAATATGAAATGATTAGATTATTTATGATTAAGTTATCAAATGTTTAATAAATTTCCAGCCGGATGAGTAAAGTAGTAGTGGTACTTGAGCTAAAAAAAAAATAGGATTGTATAGGAAGAACAAGGAGTCTTTAACGTGTGTGTATTAAAATAAAGAGAAAGTGAAAATAAATAAAACGCACTTACAAACATGTAGAAGAAAGAATTGGAAACGATGGCAATAAACCGACAGTTTCGGAATACTCCGCATATTCCTTTATCAGGGATGGCACAAACATATAAGACATCACAACATTTAAGACACGAGGCTTTTTACCAAACATTCCCATCTTGTGTTGTCTTAAATGTTGTTGTGATATCTTATATGTTTGTGCCATCCTTGATGAAGGAAGACTCTGAGTATTCCGAAACTGTCGATTTATTGCCATCGTTTTTAATTCTCTCTTCTACATGTTTGTAAGTGTTTTATGTATTTTCACTTTCTCTTTCCTTGTATAAGAAGATTCACAGAATCGATGATATGCTTGATATGTCATGATATTCTACGGGAATGGATTGGATCTTTTTTCATTTTATTTAATGAATAGATGAGTTTGATGATGATAAACACACAGACAAAACATCCTTTCATCTGACTCAAACTCAGACCTAAGCTTCTCCAAACCCCCCTATTATATATGATAATGGCACTAGTTAAATTTAATTAAAATGATTGGTTACTCTTGTGTAACTTTGGAATAAAGGCTCACAGAAGCATTAGAACTTGTAAGTAAAACATTAAAATGATTCCATTGCTGAGAATTAAAAAAACTAATTCACTATGAAATGCCTTTATTTTTCCAGGCTTTTCTACAGACAGTTCATTCACCATCTGGAGGAGCATCACAGTCCAAATTAGTCAAAATTTTAAGGTTTTTGTATAGCTTTGTTATTTATAAAAGATATATATTAATATTTTCCATATTAATATGCTATATTAATATTTTTTTACTTTTATTTTTGAGTTTTCTTTCTTTAATTAGTTTAAGTAGTTTTCATTGCAACCAATATTAACGTGTGAAATTTAGTAAATTATTGCCATTAAATAGCACCTGATTACCAGGCTATTACAACAAATAATACTTCAGATAATTTTGTCAAGTAATATTTTTTTCTTCCATTTAAATTACTTTGTAAGATAATGGCCATGTTCTTTCATAATGTGGCATTTTTGTTGATCTTTAACAGCAAAACCAAGTCGATGTCTTTAATTGACATTGTTAATTATGTGTATTTTAAATATTTTTATAGATAAATATCTACCTGTATTATTTATAACTGCTTTACTAACATTATATTTTTTCGATTTACCAAATCTTACCAGAAACTAGTTAGACCTTTAATTTTATTTAAACAAAATGGAATTTCTAATGAAGTTTTTGAAGTGCTTCCCAAGTTTTGTAACATGTTTATTAGTAATTTGAAAAGTTTTTGAATTTTGTTTTGGAAGCATTTGTGTATTTGTATTTGTAATAAGGTCTGCTGTAATATTTTTGCCGTTTGTTGAGATTTATGGAGTTGTCACCCAGTAAAGTAAGCAATTGAGTTTGGCTTATTTTCATTATGTAACAATCTTGCAAAACACATTTTTGCATGAGTAAACATTGTGACTTGTGAACATCAGTAATTGTATATCAAGATTGAAAGTTTGTGGTAAAAGCAAGAGGCATTTTTTCTGTATTGTTGGAAGTATATGACAAACAGACTATCAACTGAATCTACCTATTATACAATACGACTGTTACATGTCAGTATTATAATTTTCTGAAGAAATATTGCCGAAAAATGCTTACCAGATGTCATGACATTGTAGAGAAGTATTTCTCACTATAGTGTCTGCCCACATGTCTGGACTATTCTACATGTGTTGGCCATGCTAACAAAGAGATCCTACCTCATACTCCTACAGCTCAGATTTTAGCCTATTAGACTTTGGTGTATATACACTCACTTCCAAAAGTTAAGCACGGAGCGGTAAAATGCGAAAAATGGACAAGTACTGTTTTGATTGACATGAAATGCTGCAAGTAAGTAGCTCTATGTTTATTCATGAAACAAAACAAAGAATTACGCACAGAGATAAACAAAATATTGAATTTTCATAAATTATAAGATAATGTCATATTTGTGTCATTAACAAAATGATGTTTAAATTCAAAACAAACAATAAAAACCAACATTAATAGGGTATGTGAGCACCCCTCACCTGCATTCAAAGTTTACAGCGTGTGATCATGCTTGTTATGAGGTGATCAACCCCCACAGAGTCCAGTAATCGCCATTCCTCCTGTAGGGCAGTTTCCAAATCTCTGAGAGTGGCTGGAGGTGGGAAACGTCGACATACAGCACGGCCGAGGGCATCCCAAAGATTTTCAATTGGATTAAGGTCTGGCAAGTAAGCCGGCCACTCCATATGCGCAATCCCCTCACTCTCCAGAAAGTCGTCAACGATGGCAGCTCTATAGGGATGTGCATTATCGTCCATTAAAACGAAAGAAGTATCAACTGCTGCAGCATACAGTTTCACAATGGGATCTAGGACTTCATCTCGGTACAGCCGTCACAGAACCTCGCCTGTAGATGTACAGGTCAGTGCGATATCCCAATGAAATCCCTGCACAGACCATGATGCTTCCACCATGGAATGCATAATGTTCGGTGATGTTCTGGGGCCGATTGCATGTGCCTTGTTCCCTCCAGACCCTTACACGCTTATCATTGGGTTGTAGGGCAAATTCATCTGTGATCATAATGTTACCCCAATCAGGCATAGTCCAATTCACATGCTGGCGGCACCACTGTAATCGTGCCCCTCTGGAATGGACACATTGATAAAGGAACACAAACTCGTGGTACCCGGGCGTACATACCGTTCATGTGTAGCCTACGACGAACAGTAGTAGCAGATATCGTCTTACCAATGGCCACTGCAACCATAGATGTCGTATGTGTGGAGGTCGAGCTTCGATTCCGCTTGGCTACAACATCAATATATCGATCTTCCGCGGGGGTCGTAACCCTTGGACGACTGGCTACAGGTCTTCGGACAACTGTTTGGCTGGTTTGGAATTGTTTCATAATCGTGAAATGACGGAATGATGAACGCCGAAGAAACCAGCAACATCTGTTAGACTGACCTGCTTCAATGCGTCCGACAATCCGCCAGCGCTTAGAATCTTCCGTTAGTCTTCTGGAAGCCATAGAAACACGTCTAGCTTGAAAACAAATCGTTAGAATGTTCTAAACACCTTTCATCAGCACTTACATGCAACTCCTGTTACCCTTCACAATACAGGCTTCTTATACGACTGCCTGTTTTGCATATTTCTCGAAGCGAAACCATGATTGGCTGTTACCTATATAATTTGCATACTTCCTTCTACCTTTGCAGCAAATTTCAGCTTCTTTAATTCAGATCGGCTTACGGAATTAACTTTTTCCTCTCCGTACTTAACTTTTGGAAGTGAGTGTAAAAACATATTGGATTATTGCAAAAGATAGTTCCTCCACATTTGAGAATCAAACACCTCTCATGAAAATTTTCAACTTCAGAAATAAGTCAAAGAGAGCTAATGGGAATCATGAACCTTCCACAATATTGGAGAGCCACTGTTGAAAAGCTAGAAAATTCCATTGAAGGACTGAAAAGTCGCATCAGTTTCATCTTTTCAAAGAGGGTGCATTTCTTATGAAATGACTGTGTACATATATATATATATATATACATAGTATTTAAAGTGAATTTAACAAAACAAAACCTCATTATTCGTATCAACTAGCATGAAAGTAATTGATTTAGTTCTCCACTAGGAAGACATAAAACAACCAAATAAACTCCTTGAATGTATGTGCTGGCATGGGACTGTTCTCAAAAGGTATCACAAAGAACATGTAGAAGTGTTGAAGTTCAAATATAAACATAGGAAAACTATAATTAATTTAAATTATTTGAAATTTACTAACAAGTTGCTTTGAGAAATTGTTTTAGAAACCATTTGATACATTATCAACTATTAAGTAGTTCTAGCATTGATCAGAAATAAGTGAATGGTTTTCACTGATAGTTATTTAGTAGTTGCTCAGGTGAAGTCAAAAATGGTGAAGTTAAAATTAGAACACATTTGTGAAGCTGATAGGCTTTCTCTCTTAGAGCAGTGAAGCATTTCAGCATATTGAAATTCTCAATGCCCCCAGGTAAAATTACAACAATGATAAATTGCTAACACACATTATAAACATTTGCTTATTGATTGTGGAATTATCATTCTGAATTTACTGCAAAATCTTTAAAGATGTCCCAAAACAGAGAAAAAAACACTTTTGACATCGTAGATAATTATGGTTTCAGATCTGTTATTTTGGTTTCCTTAAGTAATAGAAATGATATTTAGTCCAAGGGTGCATAACATTTACATGAAAGAAATGTATTATTTGAAATTTTATATGGATTTTTAAATTTATAACGAATTATAAATAGGTGTGTTTGTATAGTTTAATATTTTTAAACAAAGTAAAGCGGTCCTAGGCAAAGTCTCTTAATTTGGATATATATGTTTTTTTCAGGGTTTACGTTCTAGGAAGCATTGTATGGCTTTCTGTTTCACTAGCAAATCAAATACTTCATATATTAACTGATGTGCCCACATTCCCTTGGATAGATACCTTTTATGAGTAAGTAGATTTCTTAGAAAATTTGAAATTTTTATAAATATATTCAGATAAAAGCAAAATATATTCATAACAATTTAGTGTGTCTATTATAGTAATCGATTTATTTATTTATTTTATTTAGTCCTAGTGATTTAACAATTACTAATCATCTTCAGCTGGGCCTCATCTGCTTAATGGTGATCAGTTTATTATGGCATGATTTAATTCACATAACTATAGTTTCAAGTTATGGGATTCAGTGTCAGTTACTGATAACATTTATGCGTGGTTTAATTGAAAGGATTCGTGGAAAGAATTTGACCATTCAAGAGGCAATTAAGGTAGTATAATTCTGTATTTAGTTATTAATATTGTATATAAAAATCCTTTTAACAATTGTGAGATCAGATAAAATATCCTTTTGAAGTTACATTAGTAAGAATAGTAAAGCTTTGTCATTAAAAATGTTGAGAAATTGGACTACAGTATCAAATTTCCTTGTTGTTGGTCACCTCTAATCTTAAAATACTGTTTCCATTTCTTTTCATAATCACTCTTGAGATAACCTAAGCATTAAGTATATTTAATCTAAACTGGCACAACAGTGTTATTAGGACTTATTTATTTTCTTCTAGCAAGATTTATCAATTTCATCATCTTTCAAATTTCCTTATCTTTGTTACCTGTTCATCTGTTTCTCTGCTATTAATTCATAAGTTAGCCCTTTTTTTTCGTAAAAAGTGTTCTTAATTTTTTTCTATTTTACTGTTTGCAGTTTTCCCCCCTTTTATTTATTTTTCGATACTAATATATCCTTTTTTCTTTTTCTCTTTATCTGCAACTTACTAGAGCCATCCAACACTTCCCCTGTTGGTTGCCAAACAGTATATTAATTCACACCATCATGTTTTATTTCCCCCCCCCCTTTTGTTTATTAGATATTCTCGGTACTGAAACAAGAATGGATATTAATCATGGAGATAACCAAAATGTTGGTCATTAAATTTAAATATAATATTTTTCACTTTCGTCATTATTACTGTGTGTACAATCTGTTTTTTAAAAACGTTTTAGTCACTGCACATTAAAATGAGTTTCAGTTCTGCCATCTCAAGAACATATTTAAAACCTACCTAACTGTACATGTAATTCTTATCAGATTGTTCATAAGAAATTTATGAAAATGCCCCATTAACACATTTCATCTTTGGCAGAAAGTGTTTAGGTAACAAGCACTATCCAGCTCTACCATCTTCAGTTACTGCATAATCTTTGATATCTGAGATTGCAACATTAGTCTTGTCTCCTGTTTTCAGACTTTTAATTCAATAAGTCTCTCGACATCATTTCTTCCTTCTTTGCAGGGTTTTCAAAGAGTTTTGATATTTTTTACAGTTGAATGAAATAGCTTCTCAATCCATTAATATCGGATTTTCCTAGGACTATTTTATCAGAGCTAGGAGATTCCAGAAAGTCTCTTCCCAGCAAAGGATCATAAGATTACAATTTTCCATCTTCAGATCATTAAATTTCTGTACCATCAAAAAGTTCTTTCAGGGGCTACTATTTATAAGATTCATGCATTTCCATCTTTTTCTAAATTTCTGCTGGTTGCAAAAAAACAAACAAAAACAAAGCAAATCCTTGATCAATGGGTGAGATCAAGTGACATGCTCTTTGGTGGTCATCAGCTTGGAGTAGTCTCCATTGCGACTCTGACGATCAAACATCCTGTTTTGACATTTCAAATTTAACCAAATCGTTTGTGTGGAGAATCAAATTTATTCCAGACCCCAATAATTCATTAGTCTGCTGATCTTCAAGATTCTAAACTAAGGTTTGTAAGTACAACAATAGTATTAGCAGGAAGCAAAAACTTAGGTCTTAGAACACCTTTGTACATTTCTGAACTTCAGACTCATCTCTATTTCCACAGTGACTCCAGGTTTTTCAGAATTTTTTTTTCCAGATTCAAGAAGTTTTAGATTTAGAAAAAAAAAATCGTTCAATCTTTCAGGGTTTCAAGTTGCCAAAATCTTGTAGTCTTCAACATTTATGGTATATTTCATTGATTGATTCCTAGATATTTTTTTTTACCTAGATTGTCTCCAAATTGCAACTGATTATGATTCCATTTTCTTGTGCTCAATTTTCTCACTGGGGTGATCTGTGTTACATTTTTCTGGCGAAATCTGTCTAGAATTTTAATATCATGAAAGCCTTTTTTTTTTTTCCCCATAATCCTTTTTTACTTTTAAATCTTAATAGCTTTGTTTCTGATAAAGGCTGGAGTATTTACATCTAGAGCAGTTTAAAATATATGGCCAATTCTGTTAGTTATTGGAATTTTACATCCATTTCTCCTTTCAACTTCTTGAATTATGTTTTACTTCATTTGATATCTCTTCCACTTCTGTTCTGTAATTATTGTGGCACTGAAAATGTTATTTTGTAATTGCCATCAACATTTTCTACTTGAATATTAATGCTCTCAGTTTCATATTAATGGTCCACGGAGATGGTTGTGAAAAGAATTGTTGATATAAATTTTGATTTCTTTTGCTATTAATACCATTTTCACAGTTTTGGTGGTTCTTTTGTTTTTGATTTTTAGGTTCATTTAATTAGATGAATTTTCCCTTAAAAAGAGAAAAATTCTGTTCGTTTGTTGCCGTTTACTTGCATTTGAAGTAAAAATCTAACAATTGTTTAAGTTATCACAACTAACATTCTGAAATGTAGAAGCTGTTTCAGCGTTTTCACTGAGAAGGGTGTAAGCATGAGAAAGATCAAAGCATATAGAATGTTTTAGCTATTGTTTCCATTAAACATGCTTTCTTTGTAAGAATTAACATATTTAGTTAAACTAATAGTCTTATTCAATATTCTTCTTCATTCTTCTTCATATTAAATATAAATTAAACCAGACTCCATATACTACTTCATCTTTTATTGGTAATATTTCGCAAAAACGATCTCAGTTTTTGCGAAATATTGCCAATAAAAGATGAAGTATATGGAGTCTGATGTAATTTATATTTAATAGTCCTATTTTCAAAATTATTTTTTGTTGTAATTGCAATTTTATACCAATTGTTACATAGGGAAAATGGTTACATAGAATGATTTGTAATCAATGCTTGGAACTTTTATAGCACACAGAACTGTATCAAATATTACAATTAAATATTTAATTTAGAGAAGGAAAATTATCATACACATTATTGTAATCACTTTAAAATCTCAAAATATAAGGCCTACACACACATTTCAAACGAAACAAGAATAGGTAACAAGAACCCGAACGAAGACTTCTTGAGTTGAGACAATCGAAGTTGCGATGGTCTTGTGAGTTGCAATCACAAAGCGGTGTAATAAGTGCATGTTGGAGAGGGAGAGACTATTTGACCGGAAAAGGTGTGCATTAGTTTTCAGTAAATACAGTATTTTATCTCAAGGCCATTGAATCTGCATAAATTGACGGTATTTATGACAAAATTTACATTGGTAGTCGCCATTTTATGTTAAATTTTTCGCATGAAAACCATTTTTTTTTTTTGCTCCATTTGGCAGAAACAATGTAAATTGTGGGAAGTTTGATATTACGACAGTGTAAAATACAGGGGAAAAAAATACATTATGATAATAGAAAAATTGAAGGGACCAAGAAAAAATGTTTGTAAATGATGGAAAAACGTTATTTGCGGGGAATGTAAAAGTGGGGTTTGATTGTATATGTTTCTAATGATTTGTAGTAGTTATTTCATGAAAGAAAATTGTTTTCAGTCGATATTTATAGTTTTCCTTACTTTCACAGGAAATTTGTGAAGCATCAAAACTTTTAAAATACCTAAATGATGATCTAGCAATATCTGTTGCCCTGTTACTTCTGCAGTCAGGCTCTTTAGCCACTTCAGGTGTGTTTGTATTTCATTTTATGAGAAGTCATTATTAGACAATTTCTCTAGATTTATCTATACAGATAAATTTTCATATAAATATTTATCTATGAAGATATTAGTATGTATAAGTGATATACATATTGATGGATACAGACTTAATTATAGCTTAAAACAAAAGTAAACTAATTTTAATTAAAAATTTCAGTGTTATTTAACTTTCAGAATCTTATAAAGTTTCTAAACATTTTTAAGTACTCACTTGATAACTGTATGTTAAATTCTCTATTCCAGTAATACTTAGTGTAAACTTTAATACATATCAGAACTGGAATAATGATTAATAATTATTCTAATAATTTAGTTAAAATGATTCACTAATTATACTTGTATAAATTTGATGTTATTAATAGATGCCATTTCTTTTTAGGTGCCGTGTGGCTTTTCAAATCAAACTGTCCCTGTATTGGAACAACTTTAAGCTTAATAACTACTATTCTTTCTATCTGCACCTGGTTAATTGCCTTTTTCTTTCCAATTGCTCAGGTTAGAAGATAATTTAGCATTTCTCTTTTTATTTATTTATTTACTTTTTTTTGCAAGAATATTTAATTTATTGCAAAATGTGTCTTCAGAAATGGATGGAAATCTAGAAGAGTACTTTGTTTCTAGATTAAGAATAGTGGAAAGTAGTGGGTTCTTGACACTAAAATTCTCAAGGCTAGGGACATCTTTCACTTAGCTTCTAGAAACATAATAATGTGTTTAATTTAGTGAGTTGAAATTATGTAATTCTAAGATTACTAGACACACACACACACACACACACACACACACATATATTTATTTTTTACCGATTCATTTCTTTTTCATTTTGCAATTTTTTTTTTAATCTTATGTGATTTTCTTCCATTTTTTGCTGTAATTGAACCAAACAAAATTGGTTGTTGTAAGAGGGAACTAAATTTTATTTGGCTCATATAATACATGTGTTATCTCAACAGTTGATCTAAACCTATATTTACTTCTTCAATACTTAATATTTACTTCCGACCTTCTTCTGGCATAAACTACTACAAAGCCATTAAATTGACTTGGAATTTAAATAATACGTATTTTATCTCACAATAGTAATCACATTCAGTACTTCTTAATTATTTATAATACAATTCAATATACATCCTCCTTCCAAATTGTTTAAAATAATGTGCCGTAAATTATAAAAATTTAGATAAATTTCTAAAACTCTTAAGTAAACAAACCAAATAATCATTTAACTTAATTCCTTTAACCTTATTAATATATTGGAAACTATCAATAACACTAGACAACAGCCATTTTGCATCTGGTGTATAATACATTATTTTTTTATGTATTTTGGCATTTAGAATCCGGATTCACCTTCAGAAATCTATCGCTTAAGATTTTTAAGATATTACAAATTTTTTGTTTATTTTTTATGTTTTTCACCCTTTGCCCCTTTCCAATTTAATAATGACAAAATATATGTCTGTGCAGCTTATATATAATCTTTATTTGAATTTAATAAGTATTGGAAGAAGTTCAAAAAACAATCACTATAGAGGACTGGGTAATCTATCGCATAATTTGACAGGTAGAATTAGCTCAGTCATTGAAGTCAGACAGTGCTGTATTGCAAGTTGAATCATGAGTGGAATTATTTTGTTGCACGTTTCTGTTTTATTATACCTCAGTTTTTGGCCTTCTGTGGTGTTGCTTTTCCTATTTGTGTGTTAGTCAGATGTTTTGGCATTTTTTTTTTTTCTTTTTGTCACAGTATGTACAGTATAAACAGTAGAATGGCAACTGCTAACTTCTTGATTCTGTAAACCATCCTAATAACTTTTGTTATGTCTGTGGCAAGTTGACTCCAAAAAGGTCTATCTCCTGTACCGAAAACTAGGAGGCTTAACAACTTTGCAGAGTATTTTGAGACTCATTGTTGATTCTCTCATCTCTTTTATTTATTACGAAAACAATTATCATTCTGCTGCATGGGTTAAGAGTGAGTATCACAGCTTCTTTATCATTGTTAATCTTTGTGATTTTGCAAACATATTTGTATTCCTTATTCTTGCTGGCAAATAAAACCAACGATTTGTCCCATTTGGATAGCCAATCCTTAGAACATTCTGGCAAGACCACTAAAATTTACCCGTTGCTTTTTATGTATTGCCTTGGGACACTCATTAGTTTCATTCATGCATTTCACTTTTTTGCCAGTTTACTAAACAGTTTCTCCTATTTCTTTCAGGGATTTCCAATGAGACTTTTCCAACAACAGGCTCCACGTTTAAGAAACTAATGTAACTCTTCAGCATTTTCTTCTTCTAAATTAAAGCAATATCATTCGTACTAATGTCCGATTGTCTCCACTAATCTTCCTCTTCAGACGAAATTAAGTCTGGGTTTTTTTCGTGATCATTTTCTTTCTACTTTTCTTCAGCTTGGATTTTGTGTTAGTGCTTTTTCTTTGACTCTTTTTTTTTCCATTGTATCTTGTTACTCGTTCTTTTTCTGTCTTGCCATTGCTGCCTCATTCTTACATTGTTCTAATTCTAACTTATTTTTTTCTTTGCTCTCGTGATACTCCTGCCATACTTTTGACTTCGTTACAGAAGGAACAGTCTCATTTTTATACTTTTTTGAATTACCTTTTTCATTTGGTTCTGGTCAAAGCAAAGATCTTTTAAATGGACTGGGTATTTGAAACGTTTTGGGACCATTTTGAACATTTGGCTCATTATCATAACTTGTATTATGATTGTTTGTGGTTTCCAAATTACTTTCATATTTCTCAGCTTCCTCTCAGAAGTGTGATATAATCTGCTACGTTGTTTCCTCCTGCCATTAGGAGGAAACCGGCACCATTTTTACTGACTGCATGAATGGAATTCCTGATGTATTGATCGATAAAGGCAATAAGAAAATCATCATTAATAGCAATGCAGCAATAACCCCAATTTCTAGCCAAAAGAGCTGGCTATCTGAATATACTCTGTGCGTTCTGTAAACAAACGTGAATAATACAGGGTGTCTACAAATGATTGGAGTGGTTTCATGACCTTGTAATGGATACATTTCATAGTGCTCGGCTGATCGAGTGTATTATTATAAGACAAGCATTTCTCAAAAGTCCTGTTTGAATTGCCCGGCACGGATATGTTTCCACCTCCAACCACAAAACTGCAGCGCAAAATGGCAATGAACTATGAAACAGTGTATGCTGTCCTCGAATTCCTACTACTATTAATACTTATTTTTTTCTACTGCTAATCCTTATTTCCTTGGCTGGTTCTGTGACAATACTGCTACTCACTCCTAATGATCTCCATAAATGCAGTGATATTTCTTCAGATAAATGTGTAGAGTTGAGAGAGAAATTTGAATTTACTAAGTGAAATTGAGCAAATAATTCATATTTAATTTTCACTTCCTTTTATGTTTGCAGATAGAATGTTGTCTTTGATCTGTCAGTATAAGAACATAAAGGAAAATACCATATTGTTAAGATAGAAGATGGCCGATGTGATTTGGGGGGATTTTGATAGACTGAGTTGAACAATTTCTTATTGTTATTTTTATTATTCAATTATTATCCAGTAGTGTAAACTGCAACTACACTAAAAGTTGAAAATCTGGTAAGGTGTGAAGTAGTGTATGTATATGTGTATCTATTTATAAAATATATAAAATTAAACAAGGAAAAATCGATTATTAAATGTTCATTAAAAAAATGTATTTCTCTTGAAGTTCTGTTATCTTCAAAAATGTTAATATAATTTAAATTCTTCTTTCTTTTATTAGGCTGCTCGTTTAACTGCTGCTTGTAAAAGTGTTAAGCATTTAGGTCACCATATAAGAGCCCGACCTTTTGGTTATCAGGATACATCCCAGGCAGATTTAGATTCTTTCTTATTATATGCGTCAACATTAAGTATCCAGGTAAGAACTAGAAAATAAATTATGAGATTTTTTTTTAACCTAGTATAATATAAAGTTACTACTGAAAATTTGTTTTACATTTTTATAATGCAGCTATCCTGGAATATGTGACTGTTTCATTGACAGATTTATATTATACTAGCAAAACGACCCGTTCTTCGTTCGGGTTACAAAAAACCAATGTCCTAATGTTGATGATAAAGAAATTGCAATTGCGAGATCTCTTGGAACTTTCCCGGTTGGTACAAAATAAAACAAAAAACAACAACAACAACTCAAAAGGTCTGATCTCATTACAAATCTATATCTCGAAAACCTCGTAGAAGTATCTTTGAACCATGCTTGCCCATCCACTCACCGTCCTTCCAGTGTACACCCACTGTTCCAGGTTATTTGAATTTTGTAACGTCATAACCCTATGACTTCAAACCTTTTCTAGTTTGTAAAAAATCATCTGATCATTACAAATCTATATCTGACCCGAAAACCCCGTCTCTATTATGCACAACAATATTATAGTTGCAATTGTTGCACAACACTATTTGTATAGTCCCCATTGTCGCCACTGGGTGCATATGTAGCTCTGTTGTGCAGAACAATATTTTAGCTCCAATTGTTGCATAACAATATTGTGTAGTTCTCATTGTCACGATAACAAATCCTAAAACCTAATAATAGTAACAGAAGCAAACTTTCAGCTTTATAACTTAAAGCAACGCTTTTTATCCTATCCCGAGGGAATTTCGAAACATCCTGAAAAAGGTTTTAGTGATTATAATTACCTACTTACATGCCAAATTTGAAGTCTCTACTAATTACAGTTAAGGAAATAATTACGGAAATAAGAAAACTTTCAAGTGAAAATAAGCCCTCATTATTCTCGAACCCGTGGGAATTTCAAAAAATTCTGAAAAAGGGTTTTAGTGATTATAATTACCTACTTACATGCCAAATTTGCAGTCTCTACTAATTATAGTTATGGAAATAAGAAAACTTTAAAGCGACAATAAACCCTCGTTATTCCCGAACCCGTGGGAATTTCGCAAAATCCGGCCTTATTCCTCGTCTACAACATAAAGGGAACTTCTATGCAAATTTCAGCTTTCTAGATCCAACGGTTTGGGCTTGGGCATTGATCAATCAGTCAGTGAGTGAGTGAGTCAGGTCTTGTCATTTTATATAGTTAGATGAATGCATTACCGCAGATCAAATGAGTTTGTCTTTGCTCATTTTCTTTTTAACTTCTTAATTAGATAAATTTTGTTTGTTAATTTTAGAAACCTTAGTCTTTTTTTCAAATTCAGTAAAACACAACTTCGTTCAGAGTTTTTCCAGTAAAGCTAAGTATTTTTCAATAAAAATTTAACGTGCCTGTTATAAATTAAACAATAAACCAAGAAGGCACCAAATGTTAACAAAAGATTTCGCCTCTGAGCTATCAACAGTGAGAGACTGCCTTTTCGTCCTCTTTATAGACTTATCAGCCATGCAAACCCTTTGTTGAAAGCTCAGATTGCGAAACCAAGTTAGGAATTCCACGCATGCACCTGCCAGTGTGTTCCTAATAAAACAAAAGCAAAACAACAGAAAAAGCTCCAATTCTTGCCCTGTGAATCTGTCAGGCACAGAGGAAATTGAAGAAAGCAAAGGCTAAAGGCAAGCCACATAAAATTACAACAAAAATTTAACGTGCCTGTTATAAATTAAACAATAAACCAAGAAGGCATCAAAGCTTTTGTTTCGCTTTTATTTTATTGGGAATCCACTAGCGGATGCGTGGGTGGAATTCCTAACATGGTTTTGCAATCTGAGCTTTCAACAAAGTGTTTGTGTGGCTGATGAGTCTATAAAAAGGACGAAACGACCATCTCACACTCACACTGTTGATAGCTCAGAGGCAAAATCTTTTGTTTACCTTTGGTGCCTTCTTGGTTTGTTTAAGTTATTTTTTTATATTCAATTTTTTGAAGATGTCATGCCACCTTGAATCAATCATCCTCACAATTTTTAATCCAAGAAATGAGTTGTCAGTTTGTATACTTACCTATAGACAATGGAACATCAAACAATGATGATATAAATCGGCATACTTTCAAGAATTTGTCTGAGGACTGAGCTCTCTAATATATATAAATTCAAGAGGACACTTTTCCATTCCTCTTTTTCAAGAAAAGCTAATTGGATGGTTTTCTATATTTCAAAAGAAAAAGAAATAATCTTCACCTGGCTCTCCTTCTATAGCCAGCATTAATTCAGACAATGAATTAATTTGCGATTCATAAAACCTTTTACAGCTAAGCTTCAATACCTATTAAGCAGACAATTCCAACATCTTCCCTGTAATGTTGTTTCATTGCAAAGAATAAAAATGCATCTACACTACTTCTTGTGAAAATTGCAACGCCATGAAGGGCTTGAAACTTACAGAATATGTACAACTGACTGGGACATGCAAATGATTATGTAGTAAAATGAGCATCTGGTTTCAGAGCAATGCCCTCTGAACTTTCAGCTGGCCCAAATGAGCTGTTGTAATCAGTCAAGAGCTGACATTGGGTTGAAAGGGTGTTTATTTGTATCTCACTATGTCTTGTCACCCAATAAGGTCGCATTATGAATACTTGGGATGAACTTTGAGCAAGGAAAGATTGTTGGAATGAAAGACTTGGATTTTTCTTACTGTAAAATTGCCATTTGGTACAGTACTAAATTCCAGTACAGTGATGTGATTTTGGCACCTATGGAAATAAGAGAATCTCATGCACAGAAATCCAGGAACTTAATTGCAAAATCCGTCACTACATGAGATGACGAACACCTCTACCATATTGCAGTGACCAATCTCAGAGCAACATCCATAGTACTAACACAGCAGTGGAGCACTGTCACAGGCAAGCTTTGCCCTTAAGTACAGTTTGACATTTTCTTCTTAACAGAGGACTGGTCACCTGCAACCCATTGCTGTGAATTCCTTTGACTCCCTTATAGATGCCTCAAGATGCAATGGGGTCTCAAAGATGGACATTGGAGAGCTGATTCATAATGTGTCGTGTTTCTAAGGAGTGACTATTCAAGTTGATGCACTTGAATATGAATGATGGTCATATTTGTTCGAAGATGTGGTGAATACCAGCTTGCAGTGTGCATTTTGCAGCGTCGTAGCAGCCCAACACCAAATGTCATGGTTTGGGGTGCCATTGAGTTCAATTCGCGATTTCTCCTGATACAAATTCAGGACCTCAACAACGAGCATTATATCGGGGATGTTTAAAGGCAGAGATGATACCCTTACTTCAGAGCTGTCCTGATGCTATATTCTAGTAGGATGATGCTTGCCCACATGTGACCCTGAATGTCCATGATGTCTTCAATGCACAGCAGATACTGCATCTTCTTTTGGTGTGTCCCTGAATGAACATGTCTGAGACCTCATTCCTTTTTAAAGTGCATCTATGATAAGAATTGATGATATAGACCAGAATGCACTGTAGAGTGGTGAACATTTAATAAGAATAATAATAATAAGTTTCAAGAAGCCAATTCACTCCTTGTCAGATTACAATAAGAACAGAGTAAGGAAATTTAAAAAGTTCGGTTAGAGTCTGTTGTGTTCTTCTTGGCCAATTTATGGGTGGGCTGTGGTATTGTTTTGTTTTTTTTGGGGGTAGTGAGGTGTTTTTATGGTTCCCTTAGGATGGTTGTCTTATGGGGTTGGGTGTGTGGTGGTTTATAGCTTGTGGACATGGTAAGTAAACAACTAGCATGTCAAGTGCCTCCACCAACTACCACAAATGAACTCTGAAACGCATAGAAGCAACCTGGCAGGCTATTCTCAGAATATCAAAAACCTCGTCCATTCAGTGCCATGCCACGTAGTTTCTATTATTTCTGCTCAAGATGGCTTCACATGATACTAATTTTGAAGCAATAAAATCTTATGTAACTCTGCAGGTGTAATCAGCTTTCTACTGTAACATGAGTAATCTGTGACAAATTTCATTTGAATAGCATGATTCTTTCTTGGAGCTACAATTTTCATGAACAGACTTCTTGACTGATTATTTTAAGATCAATCACCATTGTAAAGGCTGATGATCCTAGTATCTGATTTAATTGAGTCAATTTCAGATATGTATGAATACCATATTTCCTTGAAAAAATGCCCCCCCCCCCCAATTAAACTCCACTCCTGATTAAACGCCTCAGTTAAAATTTGTTATCTGAAATAAATGCTGCACTTGATTAAACGATGCAGAGTAAGGATCAAGTGTATATGACCAAATAAATAACAAATTTAATTGCTTTAACATTAGCTTGACATTTTAATATTTATTTTTTTTTATTAGAAATTTAACATTTATTTTCACTAATAAACATTGTGAACAATGAAAGATTAAACTCACCACAAATCAAATAACTATTGTTAATTGACATCTAATTCTTCCACGGCATTGTCACTCTCGTCCTCTTCATTTGCTTCATCTTCTACACTGATATCCCATCTGATGTCACTGCTTGTGTCCAGATTATCCAAATGTGTGTTAAATGCTTTCAGGAGTTCCGATCTTCCAACTGCTATTCCCCCGGTTTTAGTGCATTGAATAATATCTGGACCATTTGTAGTGATGCCGTATTCAGCAAGTGAGTTGATAATTTAGGTGGAAACTGCCTCCCTTGATTTTTTTTTTTTTTTACCCATTCAATAATTTTTAGTTTTATTGGATCTCTTGGATTTCTATGTGTAGTCTAATCTGAGCTCCTTTCATTTTGTTGCATCCATTCTTCATAGTATTCGTATTTTGCTTTGAATTCCAACAGATGTCTGCAGGCTGAACACACTCCACCAGGAATACAAGCCATCCTTAAATTATTTTTTTAAAATCGTCCATTATATGGCAATGGAATGCATCCTAAAAAAGCAATCAATGTTGAAAGGAAAATTGTCCCCACACTTTATCTAACCATATTTGTGTTGTTCCTGATTGCATCCATCCTTTCTTGGATTAAGCAATCAGAACACCCTTCATTTTTTTCAGATCACTTGGCATTCGCTTGCCCTTGATCACTATCATAGGTTGCAGCTTTCTGCCATGGCTCCCAAACAAACTGTTAAACAGCTCTTTTCAATGCCAATAGTCAAAATTGGAACACTGTATTCTGTCCAGGCATATTCAACCAAATTGCAGTTTCATCCATATTTTCTATGTGCGAAATTTGAAGAGAAAATTTTGACTGCATTTTAGCATAGTACTAAAGTCCATTATTTTAGCAGTAAACTGGGATGGGATTTTTTGACCGGTTGTCATCTGCAATGTAAAAAGCAATCAACCCATCCTCGACTGGCATTAAAATCTTCGTCTTTTATCAATTGCTTAGCTCGTAGTGCTATCGCTTTTCGAGTGACTCATAGACATTTCTCTCTCTGTTCTAGGATCCAATTTTCCAGCACTTCTTTTTGTGTATTGAGCAGTTTTTGCCCCACTCTTTTCAAAGGACCTTTAAAATTACTGGGGTTTAAATTTAAAATTTAAATTTTAAATGGTTTGATTGAGTTCCTTAAATTTATCTTCTTGCTGTGTATTCCTGAATCCTTCATTCATCTACATCAAGCTTGTGTCCAACTGGTCAATTTCTTTGGCCAAATTAATTGCTTTTTGCTTAAAATTAGGCAATGCTATAAGAATGTTTTGGCATTTTGTAGACGCACTAATCTTGTGCTTCAGGCAGTTACAAAGTCTCTCAATAAATGAAAGTTTCAATTTTTAGTGCTGCATGTGCTTGAAATATGCTGGCTGCAAAAGGAAATTACATTGCAATTTAATGGGAAAAAAATAAAGCCTACGACATCTCTACGATCAATAAAATTGGGCCCCGCCCTGAATAAATGCTTTCCTTGAATAGATGCAGAGTCAAAAAAATCATTAAGTGAATTTCAGGGAAATATGGTGGTACTACCGTGGTTAACCTATGTCAGTCCTCAAATTGTCTCCACAGTTTCAATGTTAGGAGTTCAGTATTTCTAATGTCTTACTCTTCTTCACAAGGGAATTCCTTCAAATCATGTCTTGCATTGGTAAGTCTCATCTGCTGATGGATATTACTATAACTTACTTCTGGCTCTTACTTCAGTTTGTACCTTTAAATTAAGCCAAAATGATTAAGAAACAAACTTTTGAAGTCTATTACAAGTTTTGAAATTATAACAATTGGAATATCTGTATGGAGTAAGAAGGTTACTATAATTAAGAGAGAATCTTTAGAAACACTGCATGATTATTTTTCTCCATCTCATTTACTTATTTCTAACATTTAATTCGTGTTTCTTTTCTTTACTAAAATCTGAATATTTGAAGTACGGTATTTTGTGTACTGTTAGAAATGTTGCTTCCTCTTTGCTACTGATCAGAGATAAAAGATTGCATTCCCCCCATCACTTTCTTAAATATATTTAGTTCTAAATATGCAAAGAAACCCACAATCCGATCATCATAATAAAAATAATAATATATGAGATTTCATTTCATTAATATTCTTATATTTTTGAAAATTCCTATTTTTGTAATATTTCTATATGCTTTGAAAAGGGAAAGCAATTTTTCAGAAACAATGTAAATATACTTTTAAAAAGCCTTTATGATGTTAATTATTAACATTTAGTTATTTTTATAATAAGAATTTAGACCAACTTCTATTCAATCAGTGCTGCTAATTTCAACTCCTAGAAGTCGGTCATAGAGTATTACTTACTCCTTTCATCAGCAATTATGAACTTCAGCAGTAATCTACTATCTTGCTTCTATTACTTGATTCTAACCTTTATTCACTACCTTTGCAGAGGCAAATTGACCATATTTTTTTTTTACCTAATTGATAACACACAATGTAACTTGTCAGGTAAGAATCCTTCCCAGTGTAGACGACAGATTTGTTCTATAATATTCCAAGATGTTTTTATGATTCTTTTTGCCTCTTCCAAGGAATCTTAGATAAAATAAACTTGATTGCTTTGCTGCCTCAGCAGTCATTATTTTTATTTCCAATCTTAGATCATCATTCCTCATAATGAGTTCATATTTTCCAGTCATCAGAACTGTTTCAGAAACTTTTCATTTTCTCTATAACAAAGACTAGGCAGAATAAAAAGGGTATTTCATTTAAACGATGGGTTGTGGAGGTTGATTGCTAGTGGTAATGATCTTTGATTTAAGCTGCCTCCCTCCGTGTGGATAACTTAAATATCTCAGTACAAATTGGGGATTTTTGTTTTTATTTTTCATTAGCCGTTGTTTCTTTAGTTTCTAAGAACTGAATCAGTTTTGAACAAATCCTTGATCTTTCAACAATATTTCTAACAACAAGAGCCACAATTTCTAATTGACACAATTTAACGAGGCTCTAATTGACTAATAATTGTACCCTTTGTTTTATTCTAGTATTTTCTTTTTCAAACTTTACTAGGTATTTGAAAAAATGAAAATTGGCTATAGTTGAGAGAATACTTGTGTGACTTAAGAATGACAATGAAATTGGTTGTCAATGCTTTGTAATGTAATAATGGACCTATTTCAAATCTCTCTTATCTATTCTTTGTTTTACAAGGAAAGAATTAGGCATCAGAAGTGGCTGTCAATTAAGCTTGAACTATCTGAATTATTTTCTTTTGTTGTTAAGATACCTTTGAAGGGTCAGGTAAATTTAAGTAATAAAAAAATTAAAAAAAAAACAAAACAAAAAGACTTGACATGTTTTCTTAAAAAGAAGAGAAGATAGTTTTTGCAATTAAAGATCCTTTATAAGTGTTGCCGATTGAGGACCTCTATGGAAAAAGGGCTTAAGTGCACATAAGCCTTTCTTTGTAAGAATTCATTTTCGACAAAGAAAAACGAATAAATATTGTGTTATCACCAAAAGAATTGCTGATAATAACAAATAGTAATAGTAAATTCCTTTGGTGATAAACCAACATTTATTAGATTTTCTTTGTCGAAAATGCATTCTTACAAAGAAAGGCTTAAGTGCACATAAGCCCTTTTTCCATAGTGGTCCTCAATTACTTTGAAAATGGGTAAATGGATGTATTTGTGATCTTTTTTCAAGTTTCCTTGATAGAAACCAGAAACTACAAAGCATTTATCAGTGCTTATGCAAGCATTTATGCAATCAGTTTTACTTTCTCCATATTTTCTTGAGACATTTAAGACAAAATCATATTTGGTAATAATAATTATCTTTGTGATTCATTTCAGGCAAAGTTATTTCGACTTCCAGTAAAGGCCAGTCTAGTTTTCAGCCTTTTGGCAGGTACACTCTTTACTCTACTAGTGTTAGGACAACTAAACCTAATTGATCTTGGTTTATAACAAAAGCATAAGGACACTTAAAATACAGCTAAATAAAAGTGTATTATATATTGATTCAGCTATGTTATTGCAGTATTTGCAGTTTGATAGACAAATGTTTTATATTGCGAAATATTATTTGATAATATTTCTATGAAAACTTTAAGAAAAGTTATTCACTGCCATTGTTCAGAGAAAAAACTGAATTTATATACCAGAAGAACAAAATGTATATATATATTTTTTTTAAATCTTTTAACAACCAAAATCTTAAAAAAAAAAAAAAAAAATTAAAATACAGTATTCAAAAAAGTATTTTGTAAATAGATTTAAATGAAAGCATCCAATATTTTTATATATATTTCTTATACATTTAATAAACTTTTAATACTGTTATTAAAAAGGTAACATTCCATAAACTTTTAATACTGCTATTATTAAAAAATTAACATTCCATTATTTTTATTTATAATAGTTAATCACAAAATAAAAATTACTTTACAAGGTTTAAATTATTTATTAAATTTTTTTGAAATAAATAAGTTTAATCCTTCTTAATGAATTCTTATTATATTGCCAGGTTTACAAATGAGAAGCCAGTTGAAAATGACAAATTAGTGTTTTAAGATTTTTGTAAATATTTTAAACTTGAGAGAATAAATTTTAATAACATATTCTCAAGGTGCAACTATTTAGGCATTTATTAAAGATTATTACAGTATTTTATTTATCAATATTTCATGAAGTTTTAAAGAAAACGTTTGATTTTTGTTTTGTTTTGTTTTGATTTGTTATATAAATAAAAATAACTTGTCTTATTTTTGTTAATTTTTTTTCCTTGCAAAATGGAAACATTTTATAACATTTTTGGTTATTAAAGATTCTACAGACACAGCCGATAGCATTTTAATGGTAGTTAATATTTATTGAATATTGTTACTGTAGACAAGAATAAAAATAAATAAGTTGGATTATCATGATGAAAAAGCACATTTTTGGTTAGACATGTTAGAAACATACTACTACAATTTAATGAAATATATATATATAATAAAAAATGGGAAAAAAAAATTAACTATTTTATTTTTTTTTAATTTTACATTAAATTCTAAAACAAAAAATCATGTCTATGGGTTATAATTTCGAATTCTATAGCAAGGAAAATAAGTAATAATGCAAAAACCAAAGTGGCAAACAAGTATTGGGCTTTGATTGGCATTCCAAAGAGTTTGACCTAAAAAAAGAAAAGAAAAAAAATATGTATATGTTGGCATTTTATTTATTTTGAAAATAGGTGAAGAAATTAGAATTAAGTATCTTTTAGTGAACTGCAGGAAACTGTACAATGATATCGACCAATTTTTAACATATTCCTCACTGCTGCTGTGAAAGACCTTTAATCCTATACAAGAGTGATTTTTTTCAACCATAATAGTAAGTCATACATAATAGATATTTTTATGGGAAAAATGTTTATTAAACTCTTGACATGTTTCGCAACATTTTTGTTACATTTTCAAAAGAGAATTATAATTTGGAAAATTAATAAAGGAAAAGTGTAACATTTTAACTATGAACAAAAAACGTGGTATCAATATCACATATCAAAAATTTTAACAATAAATTACAATAACAACAATACATTAATAAATCAACCAGATAAAAATAAAACACAATCACCTAACAGTAAAAATATTAGTTAAGAGGAATTTTCATGCTTTTGATTTAATAATTATTAATTTTTTGATTGTTTAACGCTTCTTTTATTTGCAGTTTATTAGTTTTGTTCTCTTTATATAAAATTTTTATCTGATTCCAATTAATTTTATGATTTGAAAAATTTTGTAGGTGTTCTATCAAAGCAGATTTATTGGTTGCATTTTTGTGCTATAAAATCCTTTTATATAATAATTGTTGCTTATACCAATACATGATTTTTTTTACAAGTACAGTAGACTCCCTCTTAACCTGCTTCAATGGGACCGAGGGTAAGCCGATTAAGCGAAAACCCAGGTAAACCGGTGAAGTGAAATAAATTAAAGTTCGGATGTATTTGTCTTATAAATAAACACACAATTAAAATATTGCATCATTTTATTCAATTTATTAAAGTATTATAAGTTACCTACCATTAAAAAAAATGACTAATGATTTAAATGATTTCGTCGCTCATCCAAAATCACCTTTCTTTCCATCCTTTGCAACTGTATTGGATACATTGTATCTGAAATTTTATGTGAAATACATGCGATACCGATACTAAATAATGAAACACGTGTTTTTTAGTTTTTTATTTTTAGCTATTTTTTTACATTTTAAAGATAAAAAAATTCACCCGGTTAAAGCGGAGATCCGGTTAAATGAAGTCCGGTTAAGAGGGAGTCTACTGTATTGCAAACTATCAAAAGCATGAAAAATTCCTTTAACTAATATTTTTCCTGTTAAGTGATTATTTATTTTTATCTGGTTGGTTTATTATTGTAATTTAATGTTAAAATTTTTGGTATGTTATATTGATATCATGTTTTTTGTTCATAGTTAAAATGTTATACTTTTTCTTTAATAATTTTCCAAATTATAATTCTCTTTTGAAAATGTAACTAAAATGTTACGAAATATGTTAAGAGTTTAATAAACATTTTTCCCATAAAAATATCTGTTATGTATAAAATTAAATGATGGGATTTTTTCAGTATTTACGCTCTTAAGAGTAAGAATCATCTACATTGAATTCATCATATTAATTGCCTTTATATTGAAAGTTCTCCTAGTACTTCATCTGTTTAGAACTAGTTTTTTTTTTTAACTACAGTAGGCTACCTATTAACAGTTCAGCTTGGGACCGGACCCTAGGCCGGTTGTCAAAATTGCCGGTTAAACTGAAATACATTTAAATTAGCTTTTAACTATTTTAAAGGACTTCTACTGTACAATTACATGAAAAAGTTCAATAAAAGAGACAAAGATTATATAATTTTACAAAATAAAAATTTATATACTTACTGTACGTACAAGTTACAGTATATACTCAGTATATACTTGTTGTCACAAGCACATATCACAATAACCAAAAACAAAACTCTTTCATCTTCGATATAAATTTACGAAACAAACACTTACATTTGCTAAAGTAATAAAAGAAAACTGTACAGTACCGTATATTTAAGAAAAAACAATTTCTTAAAAGAAATCGGATTGTTTTCTATTTCGTATTTTGCATATTTTTTTTTAAAAGTGAAGTTGCAGTGCAGCAGATGAGCGACCGTTGATCTGCCAGTTAAGAGGGAGTCTGCTGTATGTAATTTACTTGCTAACTTTAATTCCTCTGCTTACTTATTGTTTCTTTTTAATAAATTATTAAAAGAAAGAAATACTTAGTATTAAAGAAATTAGTGATTTCTTTTTTGCATAATTTTGGAGCATTATGAAAATTTGGTAAAGGAATTAAAATAGGTGATTTGTGAATAGTTGGATGAAACCATCAGATGAAGAACCTGCAGGGTTCACAGGAAATATAAATAAATCACTAACTTTTCATATTATATCAATATATTTTTCTTCTTTAATAAAGTACAATATTCCGATTAGCCTGTTGCTTAATCTTAAGTTTGATTTCTATTACAAATTCATTATCACAAGAGAAGTTATAATTTAATTAGTTATAAATGTTATTTCATGAGATATTGTACAAGTATACTAGCAAAAATACCCGGGCTTTGCTCAGGTTACAAAAAACAAATGTCCTGATATGGGATGATAAAGAAATTGCAATGAAACTTTTCCAATTGGCATAAAAAAAAAAAAAAAAATTCGAAAGGTCTGATTTCATTGCAAAATATGTCTCTTCAGAAAACCCTTTAGAAATATCCTTCAACAATGTTTGTCCATCTACTCACCACCCTCTTGTGTACACAGATAGTTCCAGGTTATTCGAATTTGTAACATCATAACCCTATTACTTCAAACCTTCCCCAGTTCGTAAAAAATCTGATCATTACAAATCTATATCTATCCCGAAAACCCCTTCGCTTTAATGCACAATAATATTTTAGTTCCAATTGTCACCACCAGATTAATTTGCGGTGCTATTACGCACAACAATAATTTAGTTCCAATTGTTGCACAATATTTGTGTAGTTCTCATTGTCACCACCAGGTGCCTATATGGCACATTCGTGGATTTCTCCCTTTTTAAACCCTGGAAGCCCGTATTTTCTGCAGGGTCCTACGAGTAATTCTGCAAAATTTAGTCCTGATAGGTCAAAGGGCGTAGGAGTGTACAGGGAACAAACAGATCAACAAACATCCTCCTCAATTAAAACTCATCTAAAAAGAAATAATTTCATGAGTCAATAAATATTATTTTTCATAAGATATATATTGTTATAACGCATTTGTAATGGAAATCAAACTTCAGAAAGACTAGCAAGAGGCTAAACAAAATATTGTACTTTATTAACGAAGAAATACATTGATATGTTCACAGAAAATAATTTCAGTTCGTGAGTTTTTTTGAATTTTTAATTCAATTCTTGAATTATGGCTCTTATTATGATGAGATACTTAAGATTTGAAACTCTTGATGATAAAATGCTGCAGAAAGGTAATTTGATATTTCGTGTGATTTATCATAGCTCACACTTTTAATAAACTCTAAGAAACAGTTTTTTGAAATAGCTGTTAAGTTGCAATAAAAAAAAAAAATCAGGATATGCAGAATACCTAATAATAGGTTAATAAATTATTAAACTCTAAGTTGTTCTATAGGAATTGATAACTATTCATTGTTTCTTTCTGAAGACACTAAAAGACTGATCGTTTTGAATAGTATTAATGGTCCTCAGCAACTGAACAGTGATACGAAAAATCCCACTCTTGATTAACAGTGTAACCTTCCAAAAGAAGCTTTGCTGTCTTGAAAATTAAGTCAAATCATTTGGCACATGGATAAAACAATCCATAATACACTTTTCAATCTGCTTCCAGTGATGTTTGATTTTTGATACAAATTGATTAAAGTTACAGAATCAACTACCACTATTCACTGGTGTCCTACTAGTTTTGCTAAAATTTAAATAAACCACCCTCTATATTCTTCATATCTTCAGATCAGGGTTACAGTCATATATAAAATCTTTTATTTCTCTGTCCAGCACAGTGCAACAATGGAACACGGTTGTTCCTGTTGCATTGACAATGCAAAAGGTGCAATTGTTGTGATTTCCAATAATCACAATGTTAGTGCAACACTGGAAAATAGTTTTTCATTGTTTATTGTTGCAGAAGTTGCAATGAGAGAAGAGCCAGAGAAAAAAAAAATTCAAAAGTTCATTTATTTAGCTTCTCTGTCAACAATGGCGTGGGGAGACAGGGGGATGGCCTAGTTATATAATTAAATTTGCTTTATTTCAACAATTTCCTGTGGATTTTAGTTTTACTTGCAATAATATATCATGTTAAGAGGTTTTCTACAAATTAAGATACTGAGTCCAGCATTTTCAAACTATAATAATCGAAATAACAGCCTTTACAATTGATTGAATGCTTCTGTTTTTTTGTGTTTTTCTCTTCCAAAACCTTTTCTCTTGCAGTCCACTTGATACATTGTAAACCATCCTGTCATTCTCAAAAATTTTGCTACCTTGACAGGCTGATTCATGTCATGTCTGGTTAGTTTAGATCAGTGGTGCCCAACCTTTCGTAATATGGGGGCCAAACTTGACTTTGCTGTGAATCTCGTGGGCCACAATGTGGCGGAATCTCCTATTCAACAACCAAAAAAAAACCGGAATCTCCTATTCAACAACCAAAAAAAAAAACTGAATCTCCTATTCAACAACCAAAAAAAAAAAAAAAGGTCCCATTAATACAAATATGTACGTGAAATATAGGAATAAAAGAGCGGGCCACATGTAACACCTTCACGGGCCGTAGGTTGGGCATCACTGGTTTAGATGATTAGTTTTTCTATTTAGTTCGAATTTTTTGATAAATCTTTGTCTCATAAATATTTATTCGTATCTTCAAGTTGTGCAAGTTAAAAAGATTAATCTATATATTTGTCTTTAATTCTTTCCTAAAATAGGGAAAGGAAAATAGTGTTAATTTTATTTCTTTTTTGCTTGTTTTCAGGCCCGGATCTACAAATTTTGTGTCCCTCTGCAGGGATCCGTTAAGACACCCCCATAGTGAAAAATTGGGATAAAAATAAAGGCCTTTTAGAACAGCCTCAGCTTTTGGGCTCCCCCTACCCCTTCTTGCAGGGTTTCGCAGTTTATAGATCCGGGCCTGCTTATTTTTCCTAATATTTAAAGATAAATATACTTGATTTGGGTGTAATTAGAATACAATTCTTAAATCCATGATGTGATATATTCAGATAAATTCATGAAACAATGGGAATGTGATGACAATTGGATTAAAAAATGTGAAGGCGAAGACAGTCTAGCAAAAGATATAGAAGAATGCAGATGAAAAAAATAATTATCCTAGTCTGTGGATCACCTCCAGTTACCATAAAAACGCTTTTGGAGAGTTCTTATAACGGGAAGAGACTTTTTTTAAATGCATCCACGTCTGCAGAAAATAATTTACATCTAGTATAAAAAGATAAGATGTCATCACAGGAGTCTGAGATAGTAATTTCATTTAGACTAGGAAAAAAAAAACCCCAAACAAATGTTGGAAACGTGCTAAAGAAGATTAACTCTAAATAGTCCAAAGGAAAGATAGTCCCAGGCCTATAGCTATAGGTTTTTTATTGGATCTGAAAATCCAAAAAGCAGAGTTCCAAAATCCATTTAGGAAGCAAATACTTATCAGAATATTGTGACTGTTACTAGGCTTCTGTAGACAAGATTATTGGAATCTGATGTTTTCGAACCCAGCAGAAGAAAATTAGAAGAACAAAGGAAAATACAAGAGCAGATGTTTTACTTATAAAATGGACTGTTATTGTAATATAGAAGATCTCATTGAAAAATGCATAGATTTACTGTCCTTTAGAATGGAAGTCGAAATAGTAGTTCAATTCCTGAACTTCAGTTAAAGCCTAGTCTTCAGAACACAAGTACACGGACTGCTTTTACTTACGAAATGTTCATGGACAATAAGAACAACCTCAGGTGAAACATTTCTGATTTTGGTTAATGGAAATCATTCCTAATCTGAAAAAACCCTAGTTCTAGTGTGTTTAATCATTTGTACTTTGGAATTAAGTTAAATTTAGTTTAGTTAATTGTTTTCAGTTTTTATTGAAATCTGAGGTACCAGCTGATACTGTTACCTTTTCAATTCTCGTTTCTACTAGGTTTAGTTTAACTTAATGATATCAGTATGTAACTTGCTGACTATGCTTCAATTGGGCTTTTATATTTCAAAATGGGAAGAAAGTTTTTGGCAAGAGTGTGCCCTTCAATTAAAGAAATGGAAAAAATTGAGTTCTTCAAAGTACAACCGGATATAAACTTTTGACATTTCATTAAGTTTATATTGAAAAGTAACATTTGAAATTTTTAGTTCGGAATTTGACATTCAAACTAAAAATCTTTAAATTTTATCGTAGATCAGGTTTTACATATATAAATAGAACCAATTGGATATTGTATTGAAAAGTTCTCTTGTGTTATTTATGAATAAGTAAACTGATTTACCTGCAAAGGAGAGGTCTTCACAAATATTAGAAACGAATCTAAATCTAGCTGGTGATGTTCTTTGTAACCAAACACACGTAATTCAAGTGCTGTATGAAGTAATTTGTGAGACGTCATAAATACACGAGCTGCCTATTGGTAAATTAAAATGTTAAAATTACTTCATGTATTTCTTAACTACAAAATTTCATTAATTATTTAAAATTAAAGCAGAAGAATTGTAATACCTGAATGAAAGGGAAAGCCAAAGAAGAGGACCATACAATTGGAAAGAAAATTTTGTAAATCCATGCAAGTGGTTTATTGATAGGATTCATAATCAGACTAAAAATTCCTGTGAAAGAATAGAGTATAAATTTATCCTTCTGAAAAATAAGTTACATTAATAAATTACTTGCTAATATACCTTCTACAGATAATTCAATGCAAAACATTGACCTTGGCTTTGAGATTTACTAATTATTTAATAAAAAAAAAAAAGTTGAAGTCACTAATGAAATCCTTTAACATGTGGAGTTAAAATCAGTTAAAAAAATACACATTCTAAAAACTACAAATATAAAATATATGTATGTGGATAAAAATAAATTCAACATTCAATTCATCTACAGTTATATTTTCTGAAAATATTCATACATCTAAGATTTTTATTGCAATATCCATTTCTTTTTGATAAAAGCAAGAATTCAGAAGGAAAACACTATATCTGAGAATGGAAAAAAAAAATGACATTTCTGAGTTAACCATATTAATACTTGAATTAAAAAAAAAAAAAACAGAAAAAAAAGGCTTAAAATATTAAAAACATCCTGTAAAGCATGATGAATACCACCATAAGTGTTTACTGTATTGTCACTTTCAGAAAATTCAGAGGAACTTGGAAGATCCACATGTGGCTGCTCCATTGCCCAATGGAACAAGGAATTCCTTGGAACAAACTGTGGTTGTATTTCCAATGTGTTTCATCACTCCAAAATATGTTCCACAGTCAAATGTTGTAGATCTCAATTCCTGAAAATTTCAAGTGAATATCAAATGGCCTTATCTTCACTCGTAGCTGTTGCAACACATGAAGGTTGTATGATAGTACCCTAACATTTCACAACTTTCCTCACAATGTGGTATTCACTGCATGTGGCAACATTATAATTTGTATTTAATAATCCCACAACTGCCAAAGCAACTGCTTCAATACAGCATCCACCAAATGGTTTCTGACCTCTTATTATGGGGGCATGCTGATAATTTTTGCCTCAATGTACATAGAACGTGTAATACATATCACATGACAAAATGATTAACATCAAATAAAAGTCTGGGATGGCCTCTTCAATACAGAGTAGTTACTTTTCTACATGTTCATCATCTACAGCAATAAACTTGCACCAACAGTGAACTAGTGATTTCATTCCACTGGCATAGAGCTCAGGTCTTTTGGAGTGGAACCAATGGTGAACAGCAGCCGTAGCGATTGACCTTCAGGTGTTCCTTCAACTTTGGAATAAAAAAAAAAAATTGCTGGGCAAAAGATCTGGGCTGTACGCTGATTGAGGAAGTACGGGCATTTTTAGCATCTGTAGAGCAATCAAAGTGCGATGGCTAGTGAGAGACCTAACGTTGTCGCGGTGAAGAACGACATCCATTCGTGGATGCACCCTGCGCAGTTGTACCCACAACCTCCGCAGTGTCCATATACACCTCAGAATTCAGTTTTGTGTCCAGTCAGGAACTTGATATGCACAAGACCTTAGACAACCAGTAACACTTTCCGAGATGATGCCACCGTCTTCACTTTTTTGGGTGGTGGGGAAACCATGTGGCATTACTTCGTCAACTGATGCCTCGCTTCCAAAATGGTGTGCAAATGACTCGTTCCCTGTGACAGTTTTCTCCAGAAATGCATCACCTTCAATCTCATATTGGTCCAGGAGTTCTTGACAAATTCTCAACGCTAGCTGCTTCAACCTCACATCCATCAAAGCCGCCATGTTTACTGTTACTGCTCAGCCAGATCCTGTTGCACAGTGAAGGTACTTCTTGGTGATGTAGGTCAGGTATAGTGTTCACACTGACGCCATCCCTAGATACTCCTCAAGCTACCTGTGAAAATATACCCGAGGAGGCAAAAATTATCAGCATGCCCTCATACTATCAGGATTTCTGGTGACTTTAAATGTAGTCATTTTAGCACAAACAGTCTTTGACCCATGGGTTGCTACTTCTGCTGACATTGTAGGAGTTCTGGCATTATTTGTGTTTTGATAAATAATTTAACTATCAGTGAATCTTGCCATTTAAGTAGCAACATCACATTGCAATGAAATTGTTCCATCCATTTCTCTGTTTTTGAGTGCAAACAGTGCATCTAGTTGCAAAAATGTGATTTTTTTAAAATTCTAATTCCAGAACAAATTTACTAAATTTCATTCCATTTATTCTTACCAGTCTGATGATTTTAGGAGATTTTCAGAATTTATCAGCGGCAGCAAAATACAAATGTATTTCAATTGATGACAATTCTTCTCTTCTTTTTTTAAAAAACAGCTATTGCAGTTTTTATAAGCTTCTTTAATATATCCTGCAAATAATTTACTCTAGAAATCCTTAATATAACAACACTCCTTTAATTTCCAGGATATTTCATCCTTCTTTGCGAAGGACTTCATCAGGTGGTGCCAGAGGACAAGAAACTATTCTTCTTCCTCTACATTTCATAAGGATTACAAATAAGAACTAACAATAAAACATTTTTGTATTAACAAATGAAAATTATCGTATTCAATAGCATTGTTATTAATAATGATAACACATTAATAATAATGATGCTTCATAAACAACAATAATAACATTACATCATTAATATCTAAAAACTTATTTTTTCATAAATTCTTTAACATATCCAAATGATGCACTACACGTTTTAAGAAATTTATCCTTATTAATATAATTTTTGCAATTGATCAAACATGATGCGATCATGAGTTGTTATATTAAGGAATTCTAGGGACTATTGCAGTTGTTTCAGCTGCTTTTAACTATGCTGTAAGTTTATCATCTTAATCTATGTTTAACAGCTTTCTTATTGTGATATTGAGAAAATACTTTTTTTTATTAAGTAAAAAAAGTCGGAAGTAGTTCAAAGCCAGGGTAAAAGTGAGAAATAGTGTTAGTTGTAAATATTCTAAGTATGATGGAGATATTGTGGGTTTTTAACTATTGCCATGATTATAGATACAATATCTTAATAGCAAAAGATATTTAAAAACAATAATAGTAAAGTTTAAATTATCTGCATTTATTTTTGCTAAGGGAATAGCAAATAGACTGATAACCAAAAGTGAACTTTTGTCTTCGCTTAATAACACTGAAATAAAAGTATGAATTTAAGTCTGAAAATCTTTTACTCTTACCAATTAGTGTCATAACAATGAAGTTAATTGTACAAATAGTGGTAAGTCGTCCAGCGGTGCTATTCATTGTTCCAACAAACTGCCGAAGGGAGAGTATTTCCTGTGTTTTCAAAATGTACACAAAAAATATATTGTTTAAAATAAGAAATTTAAATAAATTTGTATTTTGGATTTAAAAATGAAGATGTTAATATTTACCTTCATTGCTGTTTGAATCTGCAGAGTTTTTTCATATAGTTGAAGGCAAGTCGCTCTCACAGATAGGCATAATAAATCACACTGGATTCCATGGTTAAGGGCAGCTGCTACATATACAGAACTAATCATAACTTTCCCAAAGAAATGAATAACTAAGGCAGCGTATTGTTCCAAATCTCTAGCAATTGGAAAAAAAAAAAAAAGGCCAGTCATTAATTCCAATGACAAACAACATTGAGATTTCATGTTTTGTTTGTAATCTAATGTAAATTAATTAAAAGTAAGGGCTTCATTTTTTAGGATCGACAACAGATTATTCAGTCTTTATGTGATCAGTTCAAGATGTCTCAATAAAAACATTTACTTTAATTCCTGGCCAAATGCCTTCGTTTTTCATTTATTTTTATTAGCTATTTTTATCAATTTTTAGAGCCCCATAATTCGGCTTCAAAATCTGATAAGCCTTTACACATATGATGTCTAAGGTGAATGTGTTACCACTTTATATCATTAATAGTCTGTACTTCCAGATGAAATGTAATACATTACAGAACATCAATTCCATGGATGTGGTCACTTATAACACAACTTATATTAAAATCTCAAATTTACCCTGCTAACCCAGTTGTCAGATTTTATTATTACTTTGACAGACAAACCTAGTTACAGTCAGGCTTTTTGTCTTTCATCTACAAGAGCTAGATTAGCTATGAGAAGTAATTTTTTTTTTGTTCCAGGTAGTTCAATCTTAAAGTGCAGCCTGTTTGATATCAAGAATAGAAGTGATAACTGACTAGATTAGGACAGATCACATAAAGGATCTTGAACTGTCAAAAACTACATTAAATCTCCATAAAATTTCAAATTCAGTTCTGATTTATCTGCCATATACTAGCCCCATCACCAATCAGGTTTTGTTTTTATGCCATTTTTTTTTTTCATAATTCGTCATATTCAGAAATCATATTTGGATCTAATTTTCTGCTTAATATTCTAACCTTCCAATGTAGGAAATATGAAATTCTACAAGTCTTTTAAAAAAGCCTTTTTATTTCTTCCATATTTCATCTTCTGTACAGTTTTAAATCTGTCTTTTTTTATTCAAATGTTTGGATTATTAATCTTTGAATTTCAGGCAAAATTGTTGATTGTTAGAATGTTGATGCCAGTGTTTTTGAATTATTCTAAAACTCAAGCTATATACATGTAATCAACTTCATGGAATTTCCACAATTTTATAAACTTCTGCTTTTGTCATTTTTCGATTGAGATAATTTCGTTTCTTTTTATATATTATTTTAATTTAGTCTTGATAAGACTAAATCTTTGGATTGCTTTATTCCATTAAAAGTGTTAAACACCTTATTTCTATTGAAATTAAATGATGGACAAATAAAAGGCAGCATATTTTGTGGAAATCAATGACTTCATTCTTCTGTAATTGATTTGTGAAACAATTTCTTCCCACCTACTATTAAACAACCAAAAATTACATCAGGTGTCAGTTTGTGAAAAGCTGACTTTTTATCAGTCCATCAGCAAATTACTTTTAGTTTTATTTTATTACCCAAGAATAAAACCGAGTGGCCCAATCGATTCTTTTGGTATTCCAAAAATTATGAAACCTAGAACATCCAGTGTTGTGTTCATGAGAAGCCAAAGACAACCACCCATTAGATATCGTCTGTTTGAAAGGAAAAAAAATATTGATTTTAATTGCCAAAATGTTTGAAAAAACATAATAATAATAATAATTTCAGTTTTACTTACACGAAGAGTAAAAAAAAAAAACTTTTAAAAACTTCAAAATAGTTTCTTGTTTAAGCACATAATTAAAATTTTAAAAAAATTAAAAAAATAAAACTGTACACAATTAAAAAGTCCAGACTAGTTGCGACCCGTTAACGGGTCATCTTCAGTGTGAGAAAACAAAACACAATGCTGGCCTCTTAAAAGAATCATTCAGTAAATGTCTACCAATTCCCTCGATTGACCAATCAAAGCTTGGCAATGCTGGCCAATTGTCAAAGGTATGCAAAGTGTGCGTCCACCGAGGCAGATCTTGTGCTCCTGGCGGCAATCACAATGCGTTCATGATAACGATGAAGCTGTGAAAAGCACATTAAGATGTGTTTGTAAACATACACTGGCCACCTGGTGTTGGTTGTTGGAAGGATAAATGTTTGAACATAAGATGTTTGTAAACAAAGCCAATGCTAAATTAAAAATTATTAACTAACAACATATCTCTAGGTTTTTTCTTAAAGCTGAATTGGTAGATACTTTTAACAGACACACGATCATTGATACTTTGTTCAGTCGATGCAATGAAAAGGGACTCCTTACATTTCCTGATAAGATCCGAATTTTCTTTAGTAACAATTTTTGGTCTGTCAACATTAAATACGTCCCCTGTTATTAGCCGATGCTGCACTATGTTATACGTGGGATCATTAGAACGTATGGCTCTTGCGTATAACATACTGCAGCATCGGGCAACATGAGGCAGTAGAACTTCATCAATGTATCATTGGCCAGTCATAGTCCCAGTTGCAACTACATGTAGGGGCATGCAGCCATTGATCATGATGCCGGCCCATACCATGATATTGCAAGTCAGATATCGGTCCTTTTCCTGGATATTTTCTGGACGATATGCAGTACCACTCTCACACCAGTCCAGTTGGCATCTACAATCCAATGACAGACTGAACCTACTCTCATCTGACAAGTAAACCTTTTCTCCTTTGATACCGGTTTTCCGGAAACCCATATATTTTCTGAAAGCTTATGTCACAAGTAGAAAAACTGTGAAATCTTAGGGGCAGAGGGAAAAGCCTTTAGGAGCTATAGGGCCCACAAAGTATCAGTTAAGTGTGTATAGATGGACATATTCCCGTAATTACGTCTCTATTTCTTGTATGTTCCCGTATGTTGCTGTCAAGTACTAACGTATTGTATGTCTTCACAGGAGCACATCTGGCATCGCGATAGTTTTCTGGCCCTGCAGTCCCTTTCCTATATCAGTTCAGCGCTCCTCGTTTCAAGAACTTGATTAAGTATGCTTTTTATAAGGGCGGATACTTGGACGATGAACCTGGAATGTGGATTGCACCAATGGATTACTGCTTCGATTCATTGACAAATGATGAGTGTGCAAAGTGTGAGGCTGTCGCTTTTGTAAAATGTGCCCATTGTGAACTGTCTTTCTGCCCGTCTCACTGTTTATTTGATGAATTGCACATTGATTGTCTCTTGTAATAGATATTGTTTGAAGTCAATAACAAGTCACATTTTCAACATCCCAATGTATATTGTTTCTTTTCAACGAGTTGTTTCTTCCTTTATATTGAGATCTCCAACTTCTTACCATATTATTAGTTCATATAAATACGTGAAACGAGCATTTTAGCGACTTTTGGTGTCATGTTTCCAACACTTTACTGATACTTTGTGGGTCCTATAGCTTCTAAACGCTTGTCCCTCTGCCCCTAAGATTTCACAGTTTTTCTATTTGTGACATAAGCTTTCAGAAAATATATGGGTTTCCGGAAAACCGGTATCAAAGGAGAGAAGGTTTACTTGTGAGCATAGGACCAAAGGCCATTCCTCTTTGGTCCAATTGCAAAGTTCACGACACCATTGCAAATGATTGGTACCATGCAGTTTGGACAATGGGACACCCACAACTGGTCTGCAGGCTTGTAGACCTCCTTCTCCCAAACTTCTGGCTACAGTTTTTTTGGAGATCCTCTTTCCACTTGTGTGAGCTGTGGTGCGCCGGTTCCGTTTTGCCTTTAGGGCAATGTACCTGTCTTCGACAGGCATCGTGCTTTTAAAACGACCTCCTCCGTGATGCCTGCTACACATTCCAGTTGTTGTAAATGCTTTCCACAGCCTTGAAACCATGCTATGGGCGATGCCAAACTCTGGCAACATCTGTTATTTGTTGCCCTTCTTCAATCTTTCCATTAATATGGTCACACATAAAATCATATAAGTGATATCGGAAAGACATGCCGAAAATTTCAAGTTCATAAATTAAAGTTTTCCAATAAAACTTCCCTTCGAACAACAACTGTCCACACATCTCAATCCTTCAAATCTCTTATAAGCACTGTCAGGTGACGCACAACCATGGCAATGTAAAATTTTCATATGCGCACACCTTCTTACTGTATCCTCACTTATTCCAGTGGTCGACATGTGGGTTCTTCCATGTTGTGGTTGCTAGGGGTGATAGCGTCATCCGTCCTTAGCAATTATCCAGCAGTGTATAATGCAAATTGTGTGATTGTGAACAGTCAAATCTATAGACTACAGAAAGGAAAATATAAATTATTTAAGTCTGCATATTTAGAAATATTAATATATTTCAAACTTGAATAATGAAATATTGCTGCCATTGTTGGAATATTTTCTTTTTTATGTGTTCATTTTTGTTTTTTGGAATATAATTACTCTGATTAAAATTCAATTGATTTTTGCAAAAAGTATGGTTTTAACTAGTCAGACTTTTAAAATTCTTTTTAGATGTATTAAGAAGAATTCCTGACATATTTTCAATGGCCATTACTATTTGAACTTTTGTCTGAATTGAACTGGAAACAGCAATTTAAAATAACATTTCTAAATTAAATGAGATTAAAATATTTCTATATCTCTAATGCCAGTTTTTTGGAATGTACAGAAACATTGAGATATAAATGAATGATAAGTTAATTTAAAAAGATTACCTGAAATTCCTAATAAAGGCAAGTTGTCCACTACCAATATCTCTGGTCTGTAAGAACACCTTTTGAAAACAAAGTTACATCAGCAAGGAAGATTTGATGAAATTGAAAGTAGAGTTACAGTTGATTTTATAGATAATTTTCATATTTTTGTTTCACTTAAATCCATTCTAAAACTTGAAATTCTTTTATCAGAAACTTAATGTGTATCGGAGTAAAATATTAAGTAAATTAAAAAAAAATCAAGAGTTATTGATTAGATGGATCATAATAATTGGATTTCTAATATTACGTCAAGAAGGAACTGGAACATTCTGCTTGGTAATGAAACATTTTGAATATTCAAATGAAGAACAAACATATTACAGAGAGGTCATTGTTCTTTAAGTAGCTGCCATAGTGTTGTACAATGTTGTTATTAATTTGCAATTGATTACTTCAGAAGATAAATAAGATCTACTGTTTAATTTTAATTCCTTCTAAGAACCTAGATTATCTGAAGGTGATAGTCAATTCCAAAATCATTCATTCATTCAAGATTATATTAATATTATGTTTTTCAATTCAGGTCTGAGATTCCATTAATCAGCATTCTTCCTAAATGCTTTCGTTCTTTAGTTCTATACTAGAGAATAGGAATTTCAATATATAATCCACTGAAATGAAATGGTCATTGACTGCAAGAACGTTACAGAAAAATCAATTGATTTCATCCTCCACATTTCACAGTAACCAGGATTTCCCCATCAGGATGCAAAGAGCCAGAAACATTTTTTTTTGTTACACGAGTAAAGAATATGATTACCTCCAAACATTGTGGTAACTTATAAGCAACATATACTGCACCATTTTGCTTCTTGGAACGAAACTCTCCTTATTACTGATTTTTTTTCTATAAACTTTTCTGATCCTTCTAGGTAGCTCCAGCATCTTGTTTTTAGATTGATTCCAATATCTATAATTTGTATCTGTTATTTTAATATGTTGACTCAATGGTAAATAACCTTGAATTCCTTTGTTTCTGTTTCTTATAGAATTCTAATAGTCATTCCTGTGCTACTAAAGTCAAAATAACAGTACTAACCTACTAAATAAATAACGTACCAAAGTGTAGGTCATTTTAAGCAAAAAAGTTCCTGTGAACGAGTATCCTATTCCAAATGGTTTCCAGGATAACTGAAATTTGGAACACAATTGTCACTGTGCCTGCTGGTCATTGTTTTCCTTCTCTTCCACAGCACTGCACCAAGATTTCCAGATCTAATTCCCTTGGATTTGTGTTTATGAGATTGGATGAAGTGTACCGACATTGAGTTTTTCACGAGACAAATTGCTCGCTCACATAATGAATGCTTTTGTGCGCATAAAGGAAGGTCGTGATGAACTCAGACAAGCAACACGTCATGTTCTCACAAGAGTTGAGGAATGCATTGATGTTGCCTGTGGAATTTTTGAGACTTTATTATAAACTGTAAGAAATGTGTAACTTGACCAATAAATATTAGAAACAGTAAGTAGTATCTCTTTGTTATCATTCATTTTGAAACTGTACTTTCAAAATTGCTCTATCTCGGAAGCCATTCGGAATAGGACACTCTTTCATATAGTCTTTTTTGCTTAAAATGGCCGATATTATCACCTCCCAAAATATTTACTTTTCCTCCTGGGACACCCTGTATATGTATATTATTCGGCTGTTAGTTCAAAATTAGTGAATTTATTAATTTTGATATTACAAGTGGAAACTTTGTATTTTACATATCTGACAATATTTACATCTAAAACTACGATGTTGATTAAAAACTAATGTGCAATTAAATTGATATCCATATTAGTCAATTAAATTCTCATTCTATCTATTCTATACTTGTGGTCTACCTTACTTAAATAGCTATTTCATAATTAGTTTACAATTTAATTTCTTTAATCGTAATATAAAAATCAAAGTATAATTTTTTTTCAACAGTTTCTACATTTTAAGATCACAGATAAACTAGAATATTTCACTTACATTAATCAATTTAAGGTTCTACATTAATAATCTTAACCACAACAATCTTATGAAAATATAGCCTCCCTCAATAAGAATATTTACTTACCCTCTCTACTAATGCATCAAGTTGCTCATTGTGTTTTAGACGAAACTGAAAAAATCCAATACAATATGCCAAAAAATGCAATAAACTGGGAATAATATCCATAGAAAACATGTGGCATTCCTTAACATTTTCATTAGGACTTGATTTTGTTCGATTTAGTTGCTTTGTTCGATTTAGTTGCTTTGTTGGATTTAGTTGCATTACTGGATTTAGTTGCGTTGTTGGATTTAGTTGCGTTGTTGGATTTAGTTGCGTTGTTTGATTTAGTTGCGTTGTTTGATATAGTTGCGTTGTTTGATTTAGTTCTGTTGTTTCATTTAGTGGCATTGTTTCAGTTAGTTCCATTTCTCTTATTTGAATAGCTTTCTCTAAGTTTTCTGGAATCTTCAGCTCCCAAGTCTGCAATTACAACCCAACATAAAAATATATATATATATATATATATATATATATATATATAAAAGAAAGGGTATTTTTTTAAGATAATGAAACTGTTTAATTTTTTATGACTAATCATCATTTCAAATGTATAGACTAAAACAACAAAGAGGTCTCCTTCTACTACAATTTCAAATACATTAACGTCAGGTCTGTGTTAAGCTGCAGTTTCACTAACAAGGAGAGACATTGGTTGTATATCAGAGATTTTAATGCCCTTGTGTGAGATGTAAATAATCATAAATTACTTTAAAAATATTCAGGGATTTGGGGTTCGACACATGCTGCTTTTCAGATATTTGATGTTTTTGGAGTGTTTTTCCCATGTTAACTTAATAGCTTTCTATGTCGACTGAAAGTAGTGGTTCAGTGATGGCTCAATGTGTAGGCTATGTAGCACAAGATCCCTGTTTCAAGTCTGCTGCCTGACAGCTTTTTTTTTCCTATTTCTTTTCTTTTTTTTAACAACCTTTTCTTTTATGTTAATGCAGTTTCTTTTCCTTTTTTTTTTTTTTTTTTGCCTTTTTTTATGCTTCTGCTTCTTTATTTCTATTTGGGTTTCTTTTTTTTCTTAGACAGAAATAAAAATACAATTAAAAATATATAAATCTCTTAATTTTTTTTTAAATTTAAATTACTTTTAATTTAGAAAAATAAAACCTGCATATCAATACATTTTTTTCCTGTATTATTTTTTTCCAGTAACAATAGAGCTGTCCTTTTTTTTTTTCTTCTTTATTATTATTAGTAGTATTGGATGTAATTGAAGAAAGAGGTAAAAATATCTTATTTGAAATTTACAATTAATACACAATTTTTATAATAAAAATAATAATAATGAAAGTAATAATAATAATTTTTATGTAAATGGTTCTTTTCATTATCAGTAGATTTGATGCATTGCTGTACTGATTTTAATCAAACAAAATTCCTTGTTTTAAAATAAAAATTTAGACTCCTTTTAGGTTTAATTTAAATCCCTTTAAGCCTTCTTTGAGGCTTGCAGGCATTCTCCTTCTGTCTGTCATCTCTCAACAGATGTCTTAAGCCTTTTCCAATTAACCCCTCCTCTCATGTCTCTCAGTTCCTGGCTGTTTTCTTTCGGTCTTTTTGTTCTAAACTTTATACCACCACTATCCTAATATCTTTCAGCTTTCATTCCGTTTATCTCTCCCTTCTGTCTTTTGTATTTTGATAATGAAAAGAACCATTGATGTATACATATTTATTTGTATTAATTGTAAATTTCAAATAATAACCTTATAATGTTATCTCTATCTCCATTTACTTCCAATATTAACAATAACAAAAAAAAAAGTTAAAATGTACAGATATGTAGGTTTCAGAGCCGTAGCTAGAGGATTAAGGGCCCTGGGGCAGAGCCAGTGCTAGGAGGGTGCGGGGCCTCGGGCAAGATGAATTTTGAGGGGCCCTTGACAATCTTATTTTAACAACCAAAAAAAAAAAAAAAAAGACAATCCTATTTTATTCTCTTTCTTCTAAGTTCGCCAACCCCTAACGCCGGCTCTGCCCAGGGCAACAAGTGTTTATGGTTTCGTAAAAAGAAAATCCCCCTTTGCTCGGGGACCCCGGGGCACTGCCCCGGCTGCCCCGGTGGTAGCTATGGCCCTGGTAGGTTTTATTTTTGTAAATTATAAGTAATTTTTATTCTGTCTAAGAAGAAAAAAAAAAGAAATAGAAATAAAGAAGCAGAAGCATAGAAGAGGGGGAAGAAAAGGAAAAGGTAAAAAAAAAAAAAAGATAATTTAAAAATAAAAAAACGAAATAAAAGAAAAATTTAAAAAAAAATAAATAAAAGAAACTGCATTAACATAAAAGGAAAGCTACTTAGAAAAAGAAAAGAAACAAAAAAGTTGTGAGGCAGCAGACTTGAACAGGGGATGTTGTGCTCCATAGCCAAGCAGCCTATACACTGAGTCATCACTGAACTTCTACTTTCAGCTGTCACAGGAAGCTATTAAGCTAACATGGGAAAAACCCTCCAAAAACATCAAATATCTCGAAAACAGTAGGTTGTTGGATCCCAAACCTCAGTATATTTTTGAAGTACTTTATATTGAGTATTTCATCTCACAAAGGGCATTAAAATCCCCGATATACAACCATTGTCCTCTCCTTGTAAGAGAAATATATTAAATTTTTCAAAATCCTGACATTTAATAACCTTTAAGATATTAAATTAAACCATTAGTATCTTTGCAAGTTCCTTGCTTGCTGCTAAATCATTACTCTTTTCATTTTTTTTTTTTTTTTTGTTCAGCATTGTGTGCCAATTATACTTTTGAATGTTTTCTTAAAATCTACTTCTAAGAGTTCTACTTTTCTTTCATTCTGCCTTTCATTTTACTAAAAATTACTGATAAATATTAGTAGATTTACTGCCTTATTGTAGATTCTAGCAGTGAATTGCAATATGTTGCAAGCTGAAACAGCTAGACAGCATTTGTAGGTATCCGAAGCTTCCGGCTTCAGAGTGTACTGCATCTGACAGTCATTTGTTTCATTTAATGTTGTAACTCCTTCATTCAGGAACTGACAAATGATGATGTAAATATTAAGAAAGGGTTTTTTTTTTTGTTGTATGTCCAATACAGAAATTTTTTTAACTAGAAAGTAATAAAGTTTTGAACTTTATTTATTAATTAATTAAAACTCCATTTTTTTGTTTAATCTTGTCACACATGCACTAATCATTGGAAATAAGATTGTCAACTTGTTATCTAGTTCATCTGATCAAATTTCAGTTCTTCCATTTTTTTGTTTCAAGTAAGCAATAGCTACTATGAAAAGTTTTTAATGAAGTGAGAATTGGCCTGAATAACATAACTGTTACATTATGTGAATTGAAATTTTTTAAACATAGTCCTCTATTCCAAATTGTGGGTGAAAGAGGTATCCTAGAATAAAGGTAAGAATATTTATATATTTCTTGTTGTTTGTTGCATCAACTTCTTAATCAGATGATAAAGATGGTGAGTATCTCAGTTTGGCATTGAGATAGTCATCGACTTAAATGGGTATTGATCCTACAAACTCACCATAAGTCAAAAAGAATACAAAATACTTATTTCTACTTCACACATATGTCCAGACACTTTTAAAGTTCATTAATTACAAAAAGATTGGGTAATAATCAAAATACAAACTTAAATCAGATAGTAGAGCAGTAATATACAGTATAAAGTATATCTGCTACAATACCCAAGAGATAGCCAAGGAAATAAACAGCCTGTAAGCTTAAGTTGAAGATGAAAAGAAGTCCTACCTCAGTAGCAAACTATTATTCAATGTAATATACACTGGCGAGCAAAAAAATCAACTCGACATTAATATTTTTATTTGCTGCCTATTATTTCAGAAATTAAATTAGTTTGAATGAAAATATATATATATATATCATTTGAAAGCTTATAAAGTCCACCTTCGAATGATATCACAAGTAATCAGTTACAACAAAATTTTCTTGTACGATAGGATCTAGAATGGAAAACATGTTGAGGAAGGAACAATGAAATGGAAAGGGTTTATTTGAAAAGAAAAGCCAAAATACTGTAAAAAGAAACAAAATTTATTGTATTCAGTATTTGGTGTTGCCACCCTTAGCTTCTTATAATGGCTTACGTACGGTTTGTCATTGACCATATTAACTTCTGCATTGTCTCCTGTGGAATGACTTCCTGCTCCTCTACCTTGACTAACTGGAGTTAAGTGATGGTGCTAGGAGTAGGACTTCTGGCTCAAACTCTTCTCTTCAGCCCGTTCCACATGTGCTCAATGGGATTTAAGTCCGGGTTGCGTGGAGGCCAGTCCATGGTGGTTCTCCAACCTCAGTCCAGGTACTGTCACCTTGCAGCATATGATGTCGTGCATTAGCACAAAGTCTTGACTGACAAACCCTGCATATGGGACCACATAGTCATATAAGATGTCTCTGATATAGTCAACTGCCATCAGATCATCTTTGTGACCACCATCAGCTATGATAATGAGGTCTGTTTTCTCCTCGAGGGAAATCCCAGCCCACACCATGCAGGATTCACCGCCTAGCTCACTTGTTCTGAGATACAGCATTGTGCATAATGTTCTCCAGGCCTCGTGTATACCCAAGCTCTTTTGTCGCTGCCGTGCAAGTATATTCTGCCTGCATTGGAAAACAAAACGTTGCTCAATTCCTCAAAACTCCAATCAATGTGCTACTGATCAAATCGAAGACGTGCTTGTCAATATTCTGCCATCAAGAGAGGCCCAGTAGCAGGCCTCTTCAGTGTCAGGTCGCCATTCTTCAACCGTCTTCTGACTGTCCACTCACTAACATTCACCCCCAGTGCTCGTTGCATTTCTTGTTGGATGTCAATTCCGGTAAGGTGGTGATGTCAGAGTGAAGTTTAGACAATAAAAGCAATTGCCTTTTATTGTACCATTTTAAAGTTTATTTTCTACGATTTCAGATGATGTATAAATGTTTGCTACAAATATATTCTCTCTAACATAACTGACAGCGAATGCAAATATTACTGTTGAGTTGATTTTTTTTGCTTGCCACTGTATTTACACAGTACAGAGAAACTTCAAATAATAACATATATAGATGTTTATTCCCCACTATGGCTGTACCGGTTTGATGTACCGGTGGGGCTTGCGTGTACTAATGAAGTTGAAAGCTATGCTGTCGGCAGAGTACTCTGCCAGCAGGGCCACCCATGGCAGACAGGTTTCAATCGAGGTGCCAGACTAAGTGTACAGCCCAACGTCGGCAGCAAGGCGTTGGTGTGTTGGAGGCGGAGGATCATTTTAGTTTGACAACGGCTCCAGCACTAAGTCAGTGTGATGCCCTTAAAGGTGTTACACATTGCGCAGAAGAAAGGCCTGGCAATCTAGTTCTGTATTATGCCAAGAAAACTTGATGGAATGTACAACTAGGGAAATCCGATATAGTGCTGGAAGATGTGCCCCTGGGTCGGAAGGCACTCATCAAGCTACTGGGGAAGAGCATTTGGTTGACTTGAGTATGATCAATACTTGTGATGCGTCAGGAATAAAGCCGCAAGGTCCTCTTGGTGCTGATGTTGTTTGGTCGAAAGGGAAGATCAAAAGCTGTAAAGACTTTATTACACTAGGGACTTGGAACGTGCGAACCATGAATCAAGGCAAACTCGACATTGTCAAATCCGAAATGGAAAGAATTGGACTTGACCTTCTTGGAATTAGTGAATTGAGATGGACTCAATCTGGACATTTCCAGTCGAATGGGCATTGGGTCTACTACTCCGGTAATGACCACATTCGTAGAAATGGTGTGGCTTTCATTCTTAATAGGAAACTAGCTGACACGGTTTTGAGCTACAATGCCGTCAGTGACAGGATCATCACAATACGGCTGCAAGGGTCGCCTATCAATGTGACACTCATGCAGGTCTACTCTCCAACAACGGATGCGGCAGAGGAAGATATTGAACTTTTTTATGATCAGGTTCAGGAGCAGGTCGATCGAACCCCTCCACAAGACTTATTCATTGTCATGGGAGACTTCAATGCCAAGGTGGGATGCGGCAAAGTGGGAACAATAGTTGGCAACTTCGGACTAGGCGAACAGAATAAAGCTGGTGAAAGACTTATCGATTTTTGCGCTTCAAATCAACTGTCAATCATGAACACTTTCTTCCAGAACCATAAAAGAAGACTGTACACTTGGACTTCACCTGACGGCATGTATAAGAACCAGATCGACTATATTTGTGTCTCCCGAAGATGGAGATCTTCACTTGCCACTGTTAAGACAAGACCAGGAGCGGATTGTGGATCAGATCATGAACTATTGATATCTAAGATTAGAGTAAGGCTTCGAAAACAACGTAAACAACTGGTGTCACCGAAGTTTGACTTGACTAATATTCCAGAAGTCTTTTGGCAACGTCTACATAATCGTTTCTCACTATTGGACACTGATGAAAAAGAGCCTGATGAACTGTGGACACAAATTAAGACTGTCATTATTGATGAAGCCGAAATGTCCATAAATAAAAGACAGAAAAGATCAGCGCAACCATGGATAACTGGAGACACTTGGAAGATCATAGAGGAGAGGCGGATGGAGAAGGCCAAAGGCAATAAGCAAGCTGCATTTGACATCACGAAGAGACTAAAGAGATCTGTGCGCAACGACAAGGAACTTTATTACCAGAAGATTTGTACAGATATCGAGGGTGAACACATGAATTGTAAAACTAGTCAAGCATACATAAAGATCAAAGAGATTCGTCGTAAATTTCAACCAAGGGTGGGCATGTTAAAAGATGCCAGTGGTATTAGGCTGACTGAGCCAAAAATGATTAAAAAAAGATGGAAGGAATACACAGAACAGCTGTATAAGAACGACGATGCAGAGTCGGGAAAAATACATGTTGACTATGACAAGGAACCGAACATTCTGAAAGATGAAGTGGTCGCAGCAATAAATCTTCTGCCAAACAATAAGGCTCCTGGATGTGACAATATCCCAATCGAATTGATAAGGCAATCTGACGCAGCGATTGATATTATTACACATTTATGCCAACAAATCTGGAAAACGTGTAAATGGCCCAAAGATTGGACGAGATCTGTGTTTATTCCCATCTTGAAGAAAGGAGATAATACAGATTGTGGAAACTATCGAACGATTGCACTCATATCTCACGCCAGCAAGATTATGTTAAAAATTATCCAAAGGAGACTACAGCCCTTCTTAGATAGGCAGTTGTCTGAAGAACAAGCAGGTTTCCGGAAAGGCAGAGGAACGCGAGACATCATAGCAGACACGAGATGGATAATGGAGAAGGCTAAAGAGTTTCAAAAGGAGGTCTTTTTGTGTTTTATTGACTACAGCAAGGCCTTTGACTGTGTAAGTCATACTAAGCTTTGGGAAACATTGGAGAGTATGGGTGTACCGGGCCACCTGATTTGCCTGATAAAGAATTTGTATAAGGATCAAGAAGCAACAGTCCGTACAGAGTACGGCGATACAGAATGTTTCAAAGTTGGAAAAGGTGTTAGACAAGGCTGTATCCTTTCACCATTCCTGTTTAATCTCTATGCAGAAGCCATTTTTAATAAAGCTGGACTTGCTGATAAAGAAGGAATAAAAATTGGAGGAAGAGTCATCAACAATCTGCGATATGCTGATGACACCACGTTAATATCAACTAGTTTGGAAGGAATGAAAGATCTTTTGGGATGTGTCCAACGAGAAAGCGCTAATATGGGACTCTTGATCAACACCAAAAAGACAAAGATTCTGACTACGTCCGTGTACCCCGGAAACATTATGGATTTGGATGGATTTCAAATGGAGGTGGTAAAGGACTTCAACTTACTCGGCAGTATGATCACCTCCGAGGCAACTACATCACCGGAGATCAGGAGAAGAATAGCTATGTCAAAGTCAACGATGAAGTCACTGGATAGAGTTTTTAAGTCAAAAAACATCTCTCTAACGACCAAGAAAAGACTTGTACAGAGTCTGGTCTTTTCTGTGTTCATCTATGGATGTGAAAGTTGGACAACAAAGATACGAGACAAAAGACAGATTGATGCCTTGGAGATGTGGTGCTGGAGAAGAATGTTATCGATACCATGGACAGCTCGAAGAACGAACAAATCAATTTTGGATGAAATCAAACCGGACATCTCACTCGGTTCTAGGATCACCAAATTACGTCTTGCCTACTTTGGACATATTATTAGGCGTGATAGATCTTTAGAGAAGGACATTATGTTGGGAAAAACAGAAGGCTCTAGACGAAGAGGAAGACCAGCAACCAGATGGCTTGACACTATTACAACTACGACAGAAATGACCCTGGCCGATCTTTGTGAACTTGCACGTAACCGTTCTTCCTATAGATCGTTCATCCATCAGGTCGCCAAGGCTCGGAATCGAGTGAAAGGCCGTGATTGATTGATTGATTGATTGATTAGATGTTTATTATAGCATTATTTCAAATTTGATATTCAATACCATTATGCCTATCGCTGTCAGTTTGTTATGCTAGTGAGTGATCCTGGTTTATGCTTATGATGATGACTGCCATAGGATGCATTAAGAAAATATTTGTGAAGTCTCTGTAGGGCCTTCATTGTATGTGTGAATGGTCGTAAGTAGCTTCCAATCTATATTCCAAATATTCTTAAATCTGCATGAAATTTAGGAATCTTCAGAATATTTGCTGCAATAGGAAGGTGCTATCTTTAGGTAATTTATTTTAAAAAGTCCACTTTTAAATCTACTGATATCTCATTGGTTTGCTCATTTCTGGTTAGATTACATAGTTCATAGTAGAATTGTGAAGGGATTGTAAAAATTTGGGAACCACTGTTAAATAATATATGTATATATTGATGCAATATCGGCGGACCTGGCAGAGAGCTTCGAGAGAGACGACCCAGATACCCAATGCGAAAACCTTCCCGGATTGGTCAGTTAAACTGCACTCCGATTGGCTGAACCCGGAAGGGCGTTCGACCAGCTGATTGGCTCCCCTCTTCCAAACCCAGACGTGACAGAGAGCTTCGAGAAAGACGACCTCATCTGCCAGAATCCGACCCTTCAGGGGTTTTACAACTTTGACCTGTTTTTAGAATCCGATAACCGTGTATATAAACTGTAAATAAAATGTAAATAGATGTGTACATTTAGCTGAACTACTGACGTTAGTCTCTATTATTTTGACCACATATCAATATATATACACATATTTGATGGGTACTTTTTTTTTTAATTTGATTTATTATTACATATTCTTCTAATGTCATTTGTCATCAACAGTTTTTACTTAAAATTTTTTATACGGTTTAACATGCGTAACATATTACTGAAATAAAGGGCAACATACTAGTATTAAAATAATAATGATGTATTAATGTACAAATAATAACTATATTAATCTCTTCATCTTTACACTAGTATTAAAATTAGAAATTATTTTTGATTTGAATACTAGTAAGTTGTCCTTTTTATTTCAATAAATTTTTTTACCCAAACTGTATCCTTTGAAAGCCGAGCAATTCAGTTACTATAATACATAATAAAGTTATTTGTCAGTTGTTTTGTCTCTACCTTAGCTACTGATTCATCTTCATGTGTTTTTTTTTTTTTAATCTTTATTTTAAAAAGATATTATTTAGATCTCAAGCAAATCTGTCTAAATTCAGAAGAAAATTACCCAGAAAAGTATGATTTTTTGTTTCTTTCTCAATTTTGGAAGTTAATAATTTAATTAAATATTTTTAAATACCTTTTTAAAAAAATAAACATATATATTATAAATGTAACAAATTACCTCTAGGCTTCCAAAGTTAAATTTTCCCAAACAGAAAACGAAATGGAAACTGTATTCGTAAAAAAGCAGAAATAACACTAGAAAAATATAGGCTGTATTGAAAGCACACAACAGTCGAGGATTAGATGATACAGATGTTCCCATAGGCTTCCATCCAACCTAAAATAAAACAAACTGTAACTATTATGAGGATTTAACTTGTCAATTTCATTCTATTAAGTCTTTAGTAACAGTGAGGAAAATATCAGAATGTTAGTTAAATCAAATCTAATATTAAAAATTATCTTTAGAAATAGGAAGAGAAGAATTGTAATGGGTTAAAGACTGAAGGGATGAACCAAAAGAGAGTTAGAGGAAGTGACAGTACACTGAGATAAACATATCTTTTAAGTTTTCCTGCTTGTGATTTTTGTTTTCATATTAAATTTATTTTATATTCTGTAACTGATATTTTTCATTTCTCCTCTTTTGAATTGCACAAAGCATGATGCTCTGAACAGTGATAGGTAAAAGATCCCACAACAGCCCAGGGATCATGGAAGGAATTGAGGTCGGCCTTACGCTATCTGCCTCTAAACCTGGTACTCATTTCAGAGAAGGTTGAGATTCATCTACAGGAGAAAGTATCAAGGAAAAATCCTAACCTCCACTGGGAATCAAATCCATTTCCTCCAGCCTGCAGCCAAGTGTCATTTCAGCTAATAAACCCACAAAAAATGATAGCGTGGAACAAAATATCTTTAAGTTTGTACTAGTTAATAACACTATTTGAGAAAAGATGAGGTACTTTCATTTAAATCACTAAGCAAGCAGTAATTTTTTCTCTCAATATATTGATTATTCCCTGTAGTGGGGAATATTTTGTCTTGAATTTTTTGCTTGATATTCACTAAATTAACAAATTGTATATAATGAAGTTATATTTTAAACTAGATGCCAAATATTAAAAAATAGGTACAGCAAATATACAGCAATATGAAAATAGACTATTTTTTCCTTTATTGTGCCTAACATAAGAAATGACGAAAGCGGAAAATGGAAGTTTGAAAAATAAAAAGGGTTCTCAAATATTGAAGGAAATATTCCTTTCAGACAGCAGTAACAATAATTACTTCTGTTACTTGACTATTGTTAAAAACTATTGTTGTGATAAATAACTACATAGGAAAGCAAGATATTTGGTGCTGTACTAAAAATGAGAAATCATTTTTGGGTCCTCCCATACCTAATTCAGAAGTTGACTTGTCAATTATAATCTTATTGTTCTTATTTTTAGATATTATGAAATAATGTGGTACACCAAGAACTAAATGATCAAAGACAAATTCATTGCAGAGAATTAAAAAATAATTCATGATTGCTAAGTTCAGTCCTTTCAAGCTCAAACTTCTATGTAATGAATTAAGGTTTTGAATTTGTTCTTTGCTGTAAACACATGGTTGCATTTTAGTGTTGTTAAATGCTTAATTAATATATTGATAAAAAATATCGAATTGGAATACCAAGGAATCATGAACCAATTTTGATAAAATTGGCAGTGCTATACAATATGGTGATTGAGTCTTTATGAGAATTGATTCAGTATTAAGAGATTTATAATACTGTTTGTGAACAAAACTGGGAATGGAGAAGATAATTTTAGTACACTACCAAATTGATTACATCTTTTCCATTTGACCAGCATTTCCTATTTGATGGTCTGTGAAGTCCAAGGCTTTGCAGAGATGTTCCACAGATTTACACAGAATTCTGCAATGGCATTGCTTTTGTTTTGTAGTTTGATTAGTGTGTCTCAGTTTTTTTTTTTTTTGGTTGGGATGAGATGGGTGGGTTTACAAGGAAATAATAATGTTGGAAGGGGTTCACAAGTCCAAAAAAAGTTGGGAACCACTGCCCTAGATTAATCTCAGGAAAACCTGCTTCATATGTCCAAGAATGAACTTTTAAAAGAAAAGCTTTAGTAGGGTACTTGGAATATGTTGGGCAATAATAATTTTCAATTCATTGCTGTTGAACATAATGAGAAAGGAAAGACAAAAATATTTGAAGGGTTGTACAGGAATTCCTAGAAGCACCAAACAAAAAAAATACTGTCATGCCACGCAGATATCTTTTGCGAATACTCTGAAATTTGGATGTCTTGTGTGCCATGTGTTTTCTCATATTATTTTTATTCAATTACTGGAAAGTAAGACTGCAGTCTTGTCCCTCTGATATGTTTCCACTACTCCTACTCTTCTTCATAAGCATATTGATTTCAAATCTAGTAAGAAGGCTTGAAGCTTTTGATAATTTCACAGCTATTCATAGACAAACGAATGTTGATACTGTTCGTTTGTTTAAGAGAGCCTTCAACGCTTTTGCGCATGCGTCAGGTCTCCTTCGATTTCATCAAAATAGGAGCGAGGAGAAATAAAGCGGGGATGCTTTACTTTTTATCAGTGTTAGTTTACTAGTAGCTGCGTTCTATTTGTGCTTTTCAGGAAAGAATCATGGAAAGAATAAATACTATTGCAAAAATGCTCCTCCGTTCTTTTTTTTTGTAAAAGCGAAAATGTTCAAAAGAATTTTGGGCATTTTTACATTTTTTTTATTTCACTGGCCCATTTTGTGGGATGATTTAGCGAAACAATTATTTCCCCGTTTTCTGCTTCTTGATCACAAAATTTAATAAGATTGTGTAAAATCTTCTATTACCAGTCCTGAAAGCTTTATTTCCACTTGAACTATCCATGTGAAGAATAAATAAAGAAATTTTCAGTCTAATTCAAACGCAATAGAAAGCAAAGAACTGATAGAAAGATTCTAATCAGTAAGCATCCGAAAATAAAAAAAAAAAAAAACAGGTGTTAGGAAAGTGCCCATCTCAGCCTATCACCCCCTGTGGAGTAGAATCGTCCGCGAATGGCGAGTCTGGCTTTCAAAAACAAACAGTAGTTGGATAAGCTATTTTTTTTTTTTTTTTTTGCTTTTTGTTTTTGAACTCCACAACTAGCTTGGTTTGGAGTTGTCAACTCCTCGTAAGCTGAGATTATCCAAAGTTCATTATCAAAACCGAAAAAATTAAAAAAAAAAAGAAATATCTGTTATATTTTAAACAAAGCTTTAAATATTGCCAAATTTTGAGAGAGAAAACAAGTCAACTTTGATTTGATTTGTTTGTTTATTTCTAGGAGAAATGTTTCACAAGTTTGAAATTCTATTTTTATATTTCATTATCAAGCTGACTTTTTTTTTTAGTTGTTTAAGTTAGTTATAATTTAAAATTTTATTTGATTGATATTTAGCTGAAATTCTGTTTTGTTTGGGAAAACTTAATAATAATTTAGAAGGATTCTGGTGAAAAGACAAGTGATATAACTAAGCTCAATTAATGAAAAGGAAATAGAAAAGTATAGTATTTTACAGAAAGTTATGGATATAGTTATAAAGTTTTGGATTATTAAATGATAATAGAAGTCTTATTTAAAATTAATTAAATAAATAAATAAATAAATAAAATTTCAGTAATACCAATTTTAAGAGGAGATTAAAGGGTTTAATAATGAGTTCTTGACATTTGATGATAGATAAAGTGACAGCAGATGTTTGCCTGAGCGGTTGATCACCTTCCAGCGCTTGAACAGCATCATCCCGATCTGAAATCTAGGAAAACAAGAACAAAAACAAAACTGGACGTTAATATTGAAATTATTACTGTTGCAGTTAAATTCTTAGTAGTTCTGCTATTTGAAAAAAATGAATAAAGAACATAAGTGTCCTTATCAACAAGTTAAAAATGTAGAAAGCTAATAATTCTTATTTTTTGTGAAATTTATCTTGCCCAAATCACAGATTCCCTATAATATTCCTGAATGGTCAGATGTGCCAGGGTCCAAAAAAAGAATATTTCAAAGGAGTGACATTTTTTGAGAAAAAATTGATTATGATTAAATAGAATAATAGCCAAAGCTATTTTCCATTTCATTGTCTCAATGACATAAAAGCACTTTCTGATTGGCTGAAATTTGTCACTTGTCTTACCTCTTTTAAAATCACTTCACATTGGTGCCGTCCAATGAAAGTAAGTGGTGACTGAACTGTTATTTGCTTGAAGAAGTAACTATTTAAAGCTTTGAAGCTGTAAAATTAAGGAATACAGGATTCTCCATAGTTGATTGACATTCATTGTAAAAAAAAATGGTTAGTTACTTTTTTAATAACCAGCATTTGCTTGATATGCTGATAGGGACTGAAAACCTGAAGTTAAATTTACTTTGTCATTCAATTTGCATTCAAATAGGAGTATTGATATATTAATATCTTTTAAGCAGTTTTCATATTTCAGAAACTTAAAACCAGAAACTTATAAAGAGCAGTTCTATATAGCTGTTACTCAGCTGAATCCCTGAGCCGACTTGAACGTTCCTTTCGTTCTTCTTTGTTTTCAATTTATTACACCTTGGTCCTGGTGCAGCTTAGCCTCCGCCACTCTTGCTCCATTAAACACTGCACATAGAAGCTATGAAATAAGAAAGAACCCTTCTTGATTGCTGACAAACTAAATCACGAATCACTGATTTGCATAAAGCTTCATCACAAACAATATTTTTGACAAGTATGTTTGAGCATCTGTATGCAGCCTTACTGTATGAAAACATGTGATATGTTGGTTTCAGCTTAGAAGATGCTCATTGCCCTGGAAGACCTTCAGCAGTGGACGACAATCACATAAAGGTACACCTGGAGGCAAACTTAAAATTAACTTTCAGGAGTTAGCAGATACTCCTAATTAGGCAAATTCCTAAAATTACTGTTCATGAACATTTGGCGAAGCTTGGGTACATTACAACCTGTTTGAGAAAAACTGCATTGGTTGATATTCCATCTGCTACATGCTCCTGAAACGCAACAAAACAGACTAGTTTTTTAAACGAATAGTGAATGGAGATGAAAAACGGATTGTCTACGGCAATGTAATGTGGAAACGATCCTGGTGTCAGCCTAATGAACCAGCAAAACACAGACAAAGCAGAATATTCATTCAAAGAAGGTTATGCTCTGTGTCTGATAGGATTTCAAAGACATTCTTTTCTCTTAGCTACTCCCATACAATCAGACGAACAATTCGGATGTGTACTACAGCCAATTGGAAAAATTAAATCACAAAATTCAACAGAAGAGGTCAGAACTAGCGAACAGAAAGGTATTGTGTTTCTGTTCCAGCAAAACAACGTGAGGCCTCACTTGTCTTTGATAACCCACAAAAAGTTGCACGAGATTGGCTGAGATGTCTTACCACACTCACCGGACATTGCACTATCCGACTTCCTTACTTCCTTGTTTTGGTCCTTACAGAATACGGTACTTTGAACGAAAAATGATTTCAACGCTGTCTTGGAAGACTTTGCTTCCAAGCCAGCCCAGTTCTTCGTGAATGAAATTTTAAAATTGCCAGAAATATTCAGTTTTCATTATTTCCATGTGTCAAAAACGCTCAGAAGTTTCTGGATACCCCAATAATAAAATAAGAAATAAGATATGGTATTTTTACTAGTATTTCATTTTTAATAATTGGTTTTATCCTTTGTAGATTTGTCAGAATGCAATTTTGAAATTATATATTTGCAAATGTTAATTTGCGGGTTTGTTAGCCCAGTCATGTAGGCGTGCACTGTGAAGCTAGATGCAACTCCTAGTAGTTGTTGGGGATTATTTCTCCTCCAGACAGGCCCAGGGTTCAACCAGCCATCTGTAAAACGGAGATCGTGATTCTATTCTTAGTGTTAAAGTTGGGCAAATATTGAGCTGAAAATCCCTCCATTCTTAACTGGTCTCAATTGGTCATAGAAACACCAGAGCCCATCCTTCGCTGCAGCCTTGAGCCAATAAATATTAATTTACATAGAATGTATCAAACAATCTTGCTGTTAATTATTATTATTAATAGGATTATAATAAATAAATAAATAAATAAATAAATAAATAAATAAATAAGAAACTTAACAAAAATATTGTATACTAGCCGGGTACTGTCACTTCGCTCCGGTACCCTTGCATACATAGCATAAAAAAAAAACAACAATGACTTTAACTTTATTTATTTAGCAAATTAATATCGAAATAAGAAAATGTACAAGTTCCCAGCCTGTTGTGGCTTTGTCCGGATAACTCAGATGTATTGCGGGTTGGCACCACACACCTACATATCGATAAGGCAACTTTAAAGCGAAAATATAAATCCTCTTTATTCCCTATCCTGTGGGAATTTCGAAAACTCCGGCCTTATTCCTTGTCTACATCATAAAGGGAACCTCTGTGCAACATTTCAGCTTTCTAGATCCAAGGGTTTGGGCTGGGCGTTGATGAATCAGTGAGTGAGTGAGTGAGTCAGGACTTTTCTTTTTATATGTAGAGATGAATGCATTACCACAGGTTAAATATAATTGTCTTTACTCATTTTCTTTTTACTTCTTAATTATTAGACAAATTTTGTTTGTAAATTTAGAAATCTTAACTAGTCTTTTTTTTCAAATTCAGTGGAACGCAACTTTCTAGGTCCAAGGGTTTGGGCTGGGCGTTGATGAGTGAGTGAGTCAGTCAGCACTTTCCTTTTTATGTATGTAGATGTAGAGGTTGCTAATTATTATTAATAATTAGAACAGTTTATTAATTTATTAACAGATAACTTTAAATCGAACCTGTCTTATTGAAATACTACGTTGGGAAGTTTGACTGTGAAGAATCATGGATGAACTTAAAATAAATTTGTCCCAATAAGTCAAGAGGTTTCTAGAAACATCTTGACTAGCAAATGAATTGAGGTTTCATCTTGCAATGATCATTTTTAGTAAGTTAAAGAAAATAAAACTAATTTTAAGAAATCATTTCCTATGCAAACAATCTTTTTGATTGTAATGCCTTACCTGTACCTGAATCAAATCCGTGAGAGAATCAGAGAGTTCGAGATTAGTCTTTTCCGTAGTTTCTTGATTTCTAGACGAAATGTTGGTTGGTTTGATTTCTTCTGATTGAAAGGGTAGTGGAGCAGGAGGTTCTTCCTTCCGGTCTTTAATTGCCTCATTAATTCCTGATGTCTAAACAGAAAATAATTTTAATAGATGATTAAATTTCGATAAAGTGGTTTAGTTTTTAAAATCCTTGAAGTTTTTGATAGATGTAAAATAAAAAGTTGGCACCATTTGAACAAACTTTTTATTGGAACAAG
>JAFIDM010010028.1:40171091-40229394 GCA_023159025.1 Thereuonema tuberculata | reverse complement strand
AAAATAAAAAGTTGGCACCATTTGAACAAACTTTTTATTGGAACAAGGATGGATATTAGCTAGATATAGATAAAATGGACGATCTTTTAAATGTTTAACATCTCAAGACTTGTAGCACAAGATATGTGTGATGAGAGAATGGAAAAGTACATATGTTAGAGAGGGGCAAGAAATACAGCGTTTATCACGCTCACAAATAAAAATTGGTAATCATGGTCAGTGCAATACAATAAGGCAAGCAAGAGACACCAGTGGATGATTGGACAGTTGGTTTTTTCTTTGGTTGGCCAGAGTTCTGTAACTGTGAGAGGGATAACTCATGCTAACAGTAATGAAGGCACACTTATAGGGAAGTGGATGGGACCAAAAAATAGTTTTTATAATTTTTATTATGCAGTTACCAGGGCTCCTGTTTAAATATGAGACTAAAATCCTATGATAAGCAAAAGAACAATCACAGGAAGAACAATCATTTATTTATTTCAGTATAATCCGCTGTTACCTTAATATAACACTTACATGGTTCAGACAAATTTTCCAAACTCTGTTTGAAGACTTCTGAAGATTTATCTTTGAGATTGGTGGTCACACATTTTTGGATATCCTCCACTAAGTTAAACTGATGTCCTTTCAATTTCGGTATCAACTTTCGAAACAAAAAAAAAAAAAGCTTGCCCAATGCTAAATATGACAGAGTTCGATCACTGTTTGAATTTGGGAGCAAGAAACAACATGAAGGCAAAAATTGTATTGTTTGTTCAAATACTGCTTCCCTTTCACTCATTTCTTGAATGCAAATGTTGCATGAACCAAGATAGGCTAATTACGTAGCTCGATAAGAAAAAAAAATTACAGAGCTTGTGTACGAAAAGCAAACCTTTATTTTTGGTAGAAAACGAGATGGTGCCCTTAAAGTGGCACAGATACCCTATTTTTCTGCAAAGTCACTTTGACAATTGATGCATTCAGTCTCGCACATAAGATAATAGTATTTTGTATCATTTCTCCTGTAAAATCTCTGCTAAGTCTGCGAATGATGGAAATCGTGCTCGCAGTAGCTCTCAAGAAGTTTCCATTCAGGTTCGACAATCTTAAGTTTCGGCGACTGAAGACATCAGGATAATTGCTTTACTTCATCCTTCTTTTTTTTTTTTTTTATTTGAATCTACATTTGAATTACATTAGAGTCCCGTTAGGAGCTCAAGACTCCTATCAACAGGTGCTAAGTTATTTTTATTAAATATATTTACATCTATATGAATGAAACAAAACAAACTAACATAATAATAATAATAATATTATTAAAAAGATTGTATAAATAGAGATGATATATGTATATATACAGTAGTTCAGATATAATAATAGTATATATATATATACACATACATACATACATACACACACACATATACACACATATACAAACATATATACACATACATATACATATACATACACACATATACATATAAATACATATAAATACGGTTGTACAGAATATTTAAAATAGATTTCCTTAATTTGTATTTACATAAATAAAAAATTCATATAGATATATTTGTTTTTTCTTATATATGAAATTTACATTAAAATTGCTACTTTCTGTGGTGCAGTCAGTATAGCATTAGAAATTTTAATGGATGCCTATTTAAGAAAATTGATGTTTTTTTTTCCTTTCAAATTTTTTCACTATTGTTAACAAACCATTTTATTAGGAATTTTTTTAGTTCGGAAATTTTTGTAAACGATCTAATTTTGTTAATGCCAATCTTGTTGATGGTTTTTTCCAAAATATGTAAATAATGCATTTTTCCTTAATTATTGTTAATTTTTGGATATTCTAATTTTATTGTATTGTGATCTCTTAACTGATAATCATTTTTTCTGATATTTTTCCATTTGTAAATGAAGCTATAGTAATTCTTTACTATTAAATTATATTGGGCTTTTTGATAAGGCACATGAGTATTTTGTATTTTTCCAATAAATGTTTGTTTTTATGGTTATTAATATGTTTTTTATTACTGAAAATTAATTTTAGAATCTTTTTTTGTTGACCGTTTAGGAGTTTGAGATTCTTTTTTGATGTCCGTGTCCAGATGGTATTTGCATAATTTAGATAGGAGTCGAACAATGCATAGAACAAAATTATTTTATATTTAATTGGTAATATAGTTCTTGCATGATAAAAGATAAACGTCATTGTATTTAATTTTTTATAAATTTCTTTGATTTGTAGGTCCCAGGTGAATGTATTGCTTATTGTAATACCCAGATATTTTAGGGTTTTTACAGTTAATATTTTTGGACAGTTGGTACAATTAGTTGCCCTATTGTGTAAACAATCATGTGTATGAAAGTGCACATTCGGCTGATAATTGGGTTTTCTGTTTTTTGTATGTATCATAAGAATATTTGTCTTTTTTTCATTAATCAGTAATTTATTATCGTGTATCCCGAATTGTATATTGTTGAAATCTTCTTGTATTTCCTTGTTAGCTATATTTGCATTTTTTCCATGTTTTAGTAGTATTAAGTCATCTGCATATATAAAAATTTGTGAGTGCTTTATGTAGTTTACTATATCATTAATGTAAATAATAAACAGAGTAGGACCTAGGATGGATCCTTGTGGTACGCCTGTGTTTATCTTGAATTTGTAACTTGAGGTGTTGTTGATATTCACGGTGATTTTTCTGTCTGTGAGGTAGTTCCTAATTATGTTTAAGACAAGGCCCCTTATTCCAATTTTTTCTAATTTTTCGATTAAGATGTCGTGGTTGATCATATCGAAAGCTTTGGAGAGATCTATTGATAGTAAGATTGAAAAGTTATTTTTATTTAGATTTTCATTTATATTTTCATTTAGTGTCTCTAATAGCGTCGTTGTACTCTTGTTTTTTTGATATGCATATTGATTCTGGTTAATAATTTTAAATTTTGTTAAATATATATTAATTTTATTTACTAGATAAGTTTCGATGATTTTACTGAGTATTGGTTGTACTGATATGGGTCTATAGTTTGATATGTCATAAATGTCATTACTTTTGTACACTGGTGTTATCTTTGCTGTTTTTAATGCATCCGGGAAAGTCTGTGTGTCTGTCATGCTGTTAATTAATAATGTGATGATGATTGAGAAGGATTCTTTGTTTTTTTTAATAACTGAAGTTGGGATTTTGTCATTTCCTATAGATTTTAAGTTTTTTAAATTAGTTATTATGTCTTGAATCTCGCTGATCAATGGCTCTTCCAATTTCATTGAATTATTGTTGTTTGTGTTTATATTAGTTAAAATAGTTATATTACATTTCTTTAAAATTTTATTTCCTATTTCTGAGTAGTGTTTGCCAAAGAGATTTGCTAATTTTTTCTTTCTATTATTTCCCGTCATAGACTCTATTAAATAATTTGTCTAATTCTCTATTGTTAGTTTTTTTATCATTTTTTTTCCCAATTATGTCATTTAATTCCAACCAAATATTTTTAGTTACATTCGTTTCGGAGTTGAGTTTTTTGTAGTAGTATTGTTTTTTTCTTAATTGTATCATTTTGTTTACTTTATTTCGCATTGTTTTATAGTTGTTGTAGTGTATCTTATTTGTTAAATTATTTTTATGTTTTCTGAATAGCTTGTCTCTTTTATTTATTTCATTTATTAGTTCTTCTGTTATCCATGGTTTCTGAAATCTATTATTGTTTTTGGGTTTCTCTATGGGAATTTTTTTATTGCATTTGGAGTTATTAAAAAATGGATTATCAAAAATTGTTATATGTTGTGGAATATCGTTGTTTTTTTCTATATTAGCGCTAATGTTAAGAGGGCAACTGTTTATTTCTAAGGCTGTTATGTAATAGTCCGAAATGTGTTCTTTACAAATTATTCCTTTAGTGTTGGTTTCATAGTTGTTAATGAATATATGATCAATGCAGGATTTTGACTTATGATCAATGCAGGATTTTGACTTATGATATTTACTCTCTTGTTGTCTTGTGATTCCATATATACAGTTTTTAAAACCATGGCTGAGCAGAACTTTTATGTATTTTTGCATAGTTAGGTTTTTATTTTTTTGTAATATATCAATATTGATATCACCTATTATGATGGTAGTACTGTTTCTATTTGTTATGTTTTTTAGGATGTTATTGATTTCTTCTAAAAATAGTTTTTTCTTTGTGGAAGGTGGTCTGTATATTGCTAGAATATTCATTTTGCTATTTTTAGTTTCATCATGCATATTGATATAAATATTTTCGCAATGATTAGTTATAATTTTATTTGTGTTAATTGATAGATTATTTTTATAATATATTATTATTCCTCCACCTCTTTTTTTGCTTCTTAATTCGACTATTTGATTAAAATTGATAAGTTGATAAATTTGAGCTTCATTTTCTTTAATGTTAACTTCAGTTAATATTATTACTTGTAAATGCTTCAATATATTATTTATTTTGCATAAGAACAAATTCCAATTAGTTCTTAAGGACCTAATATTAAGATGTAGGATTCTGAATGGATTAGTAGTATTCGGTTTTTTTTTCTCTATTCTTACAATAAAGTTTTGCCATTTTTTAAGATTTTTGATTATTATTGTTTTAGGTTCTGTAATACCTTTTTCTATGACATCTATTGAATCCATTTAAGATATAAGAATTATTATTTTTTTTTCCCAGATAAATTAAATGATTTTTTCCAAGTCATCTTCTCCCTTTATCGTGATAATGTTACTGCTGTCTTCCTTTCTTGCTAGGATTTTTCCCGATTTTGTCCAAACGAATTTATATTTTTTTTCTTTGGCTTTCACCTTTGTTTTCCATAGCAGGGTTTTGATGGTCTGTGACAGATTTTCATTGATAAAGACGGGACTGTGGTCATTATCGTTAAAGATGTCACTGTTGCTGATTCTGGATTTTTTTCTTTTCTCTAGCCATTCAGCTTGTGTTCTTCTGTCTTTGAATTTGACAATTATTGGGGGTGGTTTGCTTGTATTCCTGCTAGCAATTCTGTGAGCTATATCTATGTTTCCTTTGTTTTCACTTATTTTCAATTTATTTTCTATCTTATCTAAGATTTTGTATATGTCTTCATTTTGTGTTGTTTTCACACCATGTACTTCTATGTTTAGAAGCCTCGAATGAGTCTCTAATTTGTCCATGGAATCTGCCAGTGTTTTCATTTTGTCTTTTGTTTCTTCATTTTCTTGTTTTATCTGAATGATAAGTTTTTTGTTTTCCTTATTTGATTGTTCTGTTTTGTTTTGTCTTTGATTCAGATCCTCATATTTGTCTGACAGGAACTGGAATGACGTTTTTAACTCATCCATGTCACTCTTAATTGTATCTAATGTTTTTAGTTTATTTCTAATTTCTATTAAGAGTTCTCTTGTTGTTGCGTCTTCTTTCTCACCATTTTCTGGTTCGCTGAGATTGTCTTTTGATTTTAGCTCACATTTGCTGCAGGACCATTTTTTCTTTTTTTCTTTGCTCATTTTTTTGTGTTTTTCTTCTTCAATTGAGCATTTATAGTGATAATCCCTATTGCAGGATAGGCAAAGAACCTCTGTACCCTTAAGATTTTCTTTACAAGAAACACAAATTTTGTTGTTGGCCATTGCGGGTTTTTTGGATGGGGATGGGGGGTCTTTACAAGTTGTTTTTATATTTCAGTCTTCACCCTCTCCCTTCTTTTTTTTTTTTCAAACTACTATTCAAACTAACTTATTATACACTTAGCAGCATGAACAGAGCATTACCTGCCGGAAATCAGGGATAGGCAATTAGGGAAGATTGTTTGCATGCACAATCCTCCCTAAAGTTCCATCCTGGAGAATATATACATGTGGTTTCAGATGTTAGACGACCCTTCATAATTTCTAAAGATCTTAAGAGTGTCATGATGTAATGGCCCACATCATCACAGACCCTCCTGCATTGTTTACAGTTGCAACCAAGCAATCAGGACGATTGTTTTTGCCGAAAATTTTCATACATAAAATCTCCCTGTAGAGGGTAAAAAAAAACAGAAAGACAATTCATCGGACCACATAACATGTGTCAACTCGTTAAGGCTCCAATTTGATGTCCTCTGCATCAGTACATGCATTGTTTTTGCATCGATGTCAGTAATGAGAGGTTTGGGTATTGCATCATGGCCATAAATTTGTGAAGTCCGACTATCTGTTTGGGTTGAAATGGGATCTTCTCTACCGATATTTATCTCTACAACTACGTGCTCTACCATGGTTTTGTGATTTCGGCACAAGTCAGAGGTCCCTGTCTGATATCATCTTTTCCTTCCATAATTACTTTTCCACAAATACATTTCAATTTTTGCGGTTGGACCCTTCGGACCTCGTCAAATACAATTCAATTTTTGGAGTTGGAGCCTTCGGACCTCGTCAAATACAATTCAATTTTTGGAGTTGGACCCTTCGGACCTCGTCAAATACAATTCAATTTTTGGAGTTGGAGCCTTCGGACCTCGTCAAATACAATTCAATTTTTGGAGTTGGACCAATAATTACTATGTTTAGAAGAACCATAACATTAGATTCTGTTTTTTTCCGCTACAATGTAAGCTTTCTAGTCACAGAAACACCAATGACCATGCCTTTTTATAAAAACACTGAGGTCTTGCACATTTTTCATCATTATAACCCTGGTAAGGGACTTCCTATCCTATTTCATGATTCTGTCTACACCCTGCATATCAAACGGGGACCCTAAAACCTAAAAGCTAAAACACGTAAAATCGCTTACATTTCCAAATAATCAATGAAAGAAGATCGTGAATTTAATACAATACTGAAAATAGCGTATACAAAGACTGTTTTAAAATGACAGATTTTACTCCTAGAATATAAACTGAATTTTCAGGTTTCGAGAAAACTGTTAGTTAAGGGGGTCATGTTGATTTATTCACTGACGTAACCTAGTCCAAAAACTTATTTCCAAAGTTTTAATATCAGCATAACTGCTGTAAGCAAAGTTGTAGGAGTTGTACTGAATCTTAATTTAAAGTTTTTATTTTGATTGACCTATAGTGTTGCTGTAAATGATTCAATGGAAAAATGTTAATCCTTCGGAGAAAAAAATAAATAGATAAATTGAGCAGTCCTGTATTAATAATGATTTGATTTCCCCCCCCCCCCCCAAAAAAAAAATACATACTATTAATCATTTTTATACTTTGTTGTTTTATCTTAATATCTCAGGTTACAAAATCATAAAGATAAGATAAGATTTGTAATAATAATAATTTTTTTTCCTGAAAAATATTATTATTAGCCATCTGAAATATGTTGCATAATTTAATTTCAAAATCGAAAAAAAAAAAAAAAAGCAGCTGTTCAAAAATAAGGTAAAAATTTTTTTTTTTTTTTTGTTATTCAGAATTTGAAGGGAAAAAATTAGATACTGTAGTCAGAACAGAACAGTGAAAGCGGGAGTGAGTTAATCTCCCTTAGTAGATTTGTTTTTACACAATTTAAAAACATGTACGCAATTTAGTACTATTTAATAACATTACAATTTTGTAAACATCTAATCCATATTTCCTCCTAAATTAATTCATAAATAATACTTCATCACACTTAAAAACATAAATAAATGTTTAAAATATGCTTTATACGCAAATTTTCTGAAAGATAAATTCGACTTTTCTTTATCAAGCTACATGATGGAATAATAATTTTAAAATAACAAAACAGGATAATGATATGATTCTTATTATTGTATTAGGTTACATAGTTTGTTAAATTAATGCTCGTTATCCTGTTTTGTTATTTTTAAATTATTATTCCATCTTGTAGTTTAATATAGGAAAGTCGAATTTATCTTTCCGAAAATTTGCGTATAAAGCATATTTTAAATATTTATTTATGTTTTTCAGTGAAACATTACAATTTTGCCGAAATCTCCAAAAAGGATTACTTGATAATGATATGGAGAGTATAATTAAAGTGGAAATTTAATATAATAGTGTTTTGTTTGTCATACAGTTATTTTTTTTTACCGTAAATAAAGAAAAAAAAAAAGTTTAATTAACAAAAACTTCTAAGTTCGTAGAAGTTGGGATAATGGAAATCCTTTTTTAATTTCATTTATCATTATAAATAAAAGATCGACCATAAAATAAAAAGTCTTTAGTTATACAAAGAGAAATTGTGTATGATACTTTTCCAGTTGCTGACCCCCAATGAAATAGGATTATGTGAGCTTTTCGCCTGTTAGAATATATTTATTAGTTAGCATATACGCCCGTCAACAATGGCGGGATAACAATGCGGCGGTGTTTATTTTAGATCGAGTATTTGCCCGTCGTATGGATAGTATATTAAAATGAATGCATTGCTAGGTTCATAAATGAATTTGTTTACTGGAAGGCTTGTTTGTAAGTCACATTGCGAGTGAAAATTTGAGCATCATTTAGGAAATGACCTTGAATTCGGTTTTTTTTTATTAGTACTTTGATGATGTCGCTGTTTCGTGAATGTGACATCGCAACATGTGATAATACCGGCTCTCTCAAAAATACTCCCACACGCTCGAAGGTTTGTCCTTGCGACTTATTAATATTAGTAACTGCGAATGCGGGCTTTACTGGGAACTGACGGCACTTCAACTTGAATGGCACATTGACATCACTCGGTTGAAAATAGATCCTGGGAATAGTGACGATAGCACCTCTGTTGCTTTCCGAAAGAACTTCTGCCGCGATTAAATTGCAATGACATTTCTTTACGACCAATCGTGTGCCTTTACAGTCCTTTCTTGGGATTGAGATTGCGAAGGAGCATCACAATTGATTCTTTCTTCGGGCTCAGCTGATGGTGTGGCATGCCTGAAAATGTGAGTGTGCGAAGAAACTGTGAGGATTGTTTCGTTCATCATTTGGATCATCCGTCAGTACTGCCTCTGCCTCTGCCTCTGTAGTACACGAGGCTCTCTTTCGTTACACACAGAGGAATACTCAGAATTGGTAAATTACATAAGAGATAGTTTGTACAGTATATATATATATACACAGGGTGACAAGGAAAACCTCGGACAAAGATTGATACGTCCTGACGCGAATGCATTGTACCGTATCCAACTGATTTTTGTTTTGTAAGGTTCCCTATGTACTGCTGGTGTGTGTAGTTTCGATTTATTGCTGATTATGTTTTTCTGTTATTTAGTATGTCCAACAAACGTAGTGCAATTGTGGAGCTGTTTCGTGCTGGAAAACATCAATGCTAAATTGTTCGTCTGCTTAGCGTGCCTCGGCAGACCGTCTCCGATGCCATCAACCGGTTCAAGGAGCTTGGTCATGATCGACGACGTCCCGGAAGCGAAAGAAAGTGCACTGTCAACACGGCCGCTAACCGCAAGAAAATCAAGAAGCGCATCCAGAGAAATTCGAGGGTCTCCATGAGGAAAATCGCTCGTGAGACAGGCATCAATCGAGAATTGACTCGACATACGGCCAAAAAGATACTCAACCTCAAGCCGTACAAGCTCCGAAAAGTTCAGCTACTCACCGATGAGAACAGGCGTGTACGATTTCAAAGTACGACGCCAACTGAAGCGTCGGGCCGCAGCTCAGCGATGGGAGCACATTCTGTTCACCGATGAGAAGCTGTTCACCGTCGAGCAGGCACACAACCACAAAATGACAGGAACTGGTCCGCCGAGGCTCCCGGCACATCGGCCAAAATCCGCAGTCGGTGATGATCTGGGGAGGAATTTGCGCCAGCGGCAAGACCCCCCCCCCTAGTTTTCGTGGAACAGGGGGTCAAAATTAACCCAGCAGCACTTCGGCAATACGAAGTGGAAGTTCCAACAAGACTCCGCTCCGGCCCACAAGGCAAAAACGACTCAGAACTGGTGCAAGGCCCATTTTCCGGATTTCATCTCGTCTGCGGAATGGCCGCCCTACTCACCGGATCCAACCCGATGGACTACAGCGTCTGGTCGATTTTGGAGTCCAGGGCCTGTGCTAAGCGCCACAAAAGTGTCACGTCGCTGAAGTAATCTCTGCGCCGGGAGTGGATCGATTGTCGCCAGAGAACTGCGGCCCATCGTTGAAAATTTGAAGTCGCGTTTGGAGCTCTGCAAAGGTGCCACTTCGCCGCCAAAGGTGCCCACTTCGAAACCGACTGAACATACTCTTTGTGGAGCTCTGCATCGCCGCCAAAGGCGCCCACTTCGAAACCGACTGAACATACTCTTTGTGTGACGTCCATGTTATTAGTATTAGTTGTTATATTCATGCAACTTTCGTTTCTTCATAAAATATCGATGGAAACATTTGTCCGAGGTTTTTCTTGTCACCCTTTTATATACATAGATATATACAGTCAAACTCGGCTATAACACGATTGTTTATATCGCGAATTCGGATATAACGCGATTTGGTCTTGGACCCCTTCTATTTTGGAAAAGGTGTATAATTGTAAAATTGCAAAATTTACCATATTTTCGCCCAAAAAGTATGAAAATCGAGAACTGCTCGCGATTTGCTACTTACAATTAATACTTCGTCGTTTGTACAAGATGCCAAGATGGCGGCGCCAAACCGTAAGAAAACAGAAATATGAAGATTTTGGCTAGCAACCCATCAAAGTGTTGAAAAGGTAATGATTTAAAATTATTTATAAATACTGTATAAAATTCTCTAACATTGCTCTGAATGATGTAGGTAATCGCGAAATGACCATTTTAAATCTATTTGGAATTGTGTGGGCTATTTGGAATAGGGTTCGAGTAGAAGTAAAATCGCGAAGTAAAAAAAGCTCGGGCAGATCGCGATCTTCGAGATCCGAAAGATGCGATATAACCGAGCTTCACTGTATATATATATATATATTTTCATTTTTGTATTTTTTCAATTTCACATAACATTAAACTGTATGGAAATGAAAGTGGGGTCGTCAACTGGAAAAGTATCTTTTTTTTTATCATATCTCTATGAGACTGTTGATATAATTCTAGTATCCTCAATAATTAATCTTTGTTGCTTTCTTCGTTAAAAAACGTAAGGAAAATATTTTCTTATTAGAAAAATGCTAGGTAAGGAATTGTAATTTTGAATTATTCAAAAATGATTAAATAAAAGATTCAGTTGATATACAGGGTTGTTATCAGTTACAGGGGTTACTTCTTCCTGGGAGCCATTTCCTAGAGCAGTTTATGTTTTCACAAAAATAACAATATCCTAATACAAGGCGCATCAGAATGCTTCACCGGGACACAACAGTGGACATGCACCTGACGTCAGTACGAGCAGATCGTGACATTGAACGCGCATTAGTGACCGTTCGGTAATTCACAATGGCAGGCAGGGAAAGTTGTGTGTTCCGATTGACGTTAAAGCAACTTGTGTCTGTTATTAAGTTTATTTATGAGTCGAAGGACAACATCTCTTCATCAAGACGTTTATTTGATGGGGAATATGGTTTTTCTGCGAAACTTTTATTGGACCTGTTTTTTTGTGGTTGGAAGATTTATCGGTCTGTCTGCAAAACCTCGCACCTCCCCTCCCCTCAATCCGGAAAGGATATGCCGGTTTTTTTTTGGTTGAGAAACTACGACCATCGTAACCCTTCCCATTCCAAAATCTTGGATTTGGTCTTCTCCAGTTTTCTGGATTGCAACATTTGGATTGAAATCGGTATTCATCTACGGCCATTGCACATTTTAACAGTAGTCTTTGGATGGTTCAGGCTGAGGACAAAATGAATAGACCCCCAATTGCGCAATATCTCTCTCGAAAATGAAGTCATTTCGTCTTCACTTGCAATACCACAGGCTATTGGTATCATAATCATATTCGTACAGATTTCAGCTTCCTCGGATTATTAGTTGTTGAATTACCATTATTGAAGGTAAATAGACTTACTATTCCGTCTTGAAATCAATCAATCAATCATTTCCTTTCGCTCTTATCCAGAGCATAGGGCTTCGACGAAGTTCCGCCAGTGTACTCTATTTCGAGCGAGGAACTTCAACTCTGCAAACGTCTTTCCTTCCATCTTGGCCTCTATCTCCACTGTCCTTCTTCATGATATCTTTGGTCTTCCACGTTTCCTTTTTCCCTGTGGATTCCAGAACAAAACTTGTCTCTCGACAGCATCCTGGCTTTTTCGGAGGGTATGACCAATCCACCTCCATTTCCTTCTCTTAATTTGAATGGCGATGAGCTCCTCTCTTGTTAGGTTCCAAAGATCTTCATTTGATATCACATCTGGCCAGAAGATTCGGAGAATTTTTCTGAGACATCTATTAATAAAGAGTTGCAAGCAACTGGTAATTTTGGAGGTGACCTTCCAAGTCTCACAACCGTACAATAGCACTGCTTTCACATTGGTTCTGAATATTCGAAGTTTAGTCATTGTAGATATCTCTCTTGCCCTCCAGAGTGAGTACAGTTGAATGAAGGCCCCGTTTGCCTTTCGTATTCTTGCTCTGACATCTTCAGCTGCTCCACCATCATGGGTAACAATGCTCCCAAGATACGTGAATTCTTCAACCTTTTCAATGTCTTCGTTGTTCACTCTCAGTGTTCCTCCATCTCTTGTATTTATCTTCATAATCTTAGTCTTGGAGGCATTTACTTTCAGACCCACCATCTTAGCTTCGTTCCCAAGATCTTGTAGTTTCTTTTTCATATCAAGATGGTTCTGTGTGAGGAGGCAGATATCATCTGCATAATCTAGGTCCTCCAATCGTTCGGTCAATCTCCACTGTATGCCCCTCTTCTTTCCAACTGTGACTTTCTTCATCACCTCATCCAGGACCAATAGAAAGATAGTTGGGGACAATATACATCCTTGTCGAACACCGGATTTGACTGCAAAGGGTTCTGTAACTTTCCCCTCATGGATAATACGACATGTATTATTATTATACATTTCTTTAATTACTTTTGCTATCTTCTCCGGTACCCCGCAAGGTTTTCCACATACTGATCCTTTTAAGGGAATCAAATGCCTTTTCAAAGTCAACAAATAGAAGATGGAGGCCGGTGATAAATATTCCGTCTTGAAAGTATTCCAAAATTATTTTGTTAGGATCTTTTTCCCCTAAAAATATATAGCTTTTCATTAGGACGTAAGTCGAAATACCCTTTGCGAAATATGATTCTCGTGCAGATACAGTCAGAAAATTTATTCAAAAGGTCCGAACTGGATATAGTTAACGTTTTTTCAAACTGTGATTCTTTCATTTCGCTTATAGCTAGAACAAATATTTAATTATAGGCTATTTGTAAATTTTTATTTTATTTTTATTTTTATTTTCCTACCAAGGGATATGGGGAGCCAGAATTGGTTTAATTATTTTACTACGCTTCATTTAATAACTCTAATTTATTTTCAGTTTTTAAAATTAAAATATAAATTAAAAACTCTCAGAAAAATGTGTAAGTTGGACATAAAAATTGCGATGTGATCGCAAGTATACAACCACATCTGGATCTCTACATTCAAACCAGAAGCTTGGAGAAAGAAATATTATATTGAAACGAATTTAGACATTTAAGGAAGAAAAAAAAGTATCAAAAATATGGATTACAATGAAAAAGCTGGGGAAATGCTAATTAAAGGTAGACTTTCTAATCGAAACATCAGACAATTATTTTCTATTCCTTTTATTTGATCGTATTCATTACTATTGTATTCCGACTTTCAATCCGTTTCTTTATGATTAAGATCTCAGAAGTCTCTACTTCCTATGTTGTCGACCTCTTTGGAGAACACGGACGTAATTATTAAGGTACGTATAGCCATGAGAAATCATTATCCGGAACAAGTCAGTTTCCTGAGATTATTTCTTATATAGTTTTCCAGATCTGTCTGTGTCTAACGCACTTTCGTAACACACTTCCCCTGTGTTTGGAAAATAATTTTAATTTCCTCTGAAAATAAAAATAATTTTACAATGAAACGTCCGCGACAGGAATCAAACCTGCAACCTTCAGATCGGAAGTCAGACCTCTTATCCATTACCCCACGGGGACTACATTCAAATTATTGTTGTTAAATATCTCTATCACTCCCTCTGTGTGTGTGGCGCAAAATTAAGGACATCAGTGTATTACGTAATATTTTTCTAATGCTTGCTTGCTTACTTACTTGAAATATTTGCTATGAGCGCCCCACGCTTTTGTTTTTGGTCATATGTTTTAAATTTTATACAAAGCAGAATAAAAAAAGTAGTTTATATCAGTTCATTTTAGACAAAAGCGTTGTTTTTATTTATTTATTTTTTTTAATTAACAAAAGAATTTCTGCATCTCGCGTTCGGATTAGATGCTTGTAAATGTTTGACTTAAAATGATGATGCTCTGTTGTTTCAAGGAGATTTAGAAGCTTTTCTCAAGCAAATTATAAATTATGAATTACCACAACAACATTTCAAAATAGACATTACAATATCTATTAGAATAAATTTCAATACAAATTTTGGCAGTACCTTTAGCAGAGTTTATCAGTAGCACCTGTTGTTTCTTGAAAGTTAAGTCAATTACTCTTTAATTAATTACTGTTACAAAGAAATAAAGATTTGTGAAAACCTGCAATGATTTGGATGGTACTGTGTCCTTCCTGTTCTCAGCGGAGCTCAATGTTTCCTTTTTCCCTGGAAAACAGAAAATGAATTGCGATCAAATCAGTAATTCTTTGTAAGGGATAGATATTATTAATGGCACTATTGATATTGCTAAATGTTATTCTTATTAATAAAATGAGGTTGAATATAATTCTCCTTTCCTTATATAATTTGCAGAAAGGACTATTGCAACAGTTAGGAGGAATTAAGACTCCGTTAAAGGAAAAAAAACAATAGCTTATTAGGCCTAATTCCATAAAAGAAATAAAAGTAACTGCAAAACGAAACTATGTCTCAAGCCTCGGCTTATGGTTAAGGACATAAAAAATAAACTTATTTTGAAATCACGTTTTTTAAAATGAAATGTTATTAGAAAATTAATTACAACCAAAAAAAAAAAAAAGGTTCTTTACAAAGATAGGTTTCGCTGCCCCCATTAAATTTGACAAGAAAGATGAGATTAGTAATATTAATGTAAGAATGGTAACGGGAATTTTTTTTCATTCTTATACACTTTGTATGGTTTCATTCAATCAGTTCAATCATTAATTACCATCAGTAATCCATTTTCTGTCTTAATCTGAAATAATCATCTTTATATCTTTTTCAATCCTTTGAAATGTATAAATGAGTTTGATTTACAAATAATTGGGCAGATAATTTGTAAGTATGATGTTTGTTTTATTTTACACTACCTGACAGAGAAAATGCCACACTATGAAGATGTGAATGCAGTGCCGTGCAAACTGCAGAGTGTAAGCGCATATGCAAGTTGTGCAAATGATTAAAATTTCTGGCCAATCATAGGAACCGCGCGCGTGATATAAGCAGACAACCAGCACGCGAAGCCGTCATTAAAGACGTCGTCCCGGATGCGAGAAGTGAGTGTTTTTGCTGTGTCTGGAAAACGAACAAGCAGTGTTAATGCCTTTAAGACGCCGTCGTATGCAATTTCGACTGGCGACATTCTGCAAAGTGTACAGGGAGGTTTGGATTCTCCGATATCAACAAGGACAGTGTCACACTGATTGGGTGCGACACCCAATTATTGTCCAGTCTTCCGTTGTGAAGGCTACCCTTCACAGCGAGCCATCGTCGTCATCGCTTAGAATGGTGTCGCACCAGAGCTGCGTGGGTTACAGAATGGAACAGTGTAGTGTTCAGCGACGAATCCCGTTTCTGTCTCACCAATGATGACCACCGTGTGAGTCTGGAGCCGACATGACCATCGGGCGAATTCCTCTACAGATGTGTAGCGTCATACAGCCCTTCAGTTTGGAGTTATGGTTTGTGGTGCTATCAGCGCCAACAACCGCTCCCCTCTAGTATACATTATGAGCACAATAACGGCAGACCGCAATGTTGATGAGGTGCTGTTGGCCGTGGCACTATCATATCTGCAGGGCGTCCCGAACCCAATGTTTCAAGAGGATAACGCCCGGTCACATACAGCTCGGATCAGCCTACATGCTTTGCAAAGTGTGCAGATGCTTCCTTAGCCAGCCCTATCCCCCGATCTCTCACCAATCGAGAATCTATGGAACCGATTGGACGTCGATTGAATAACCCCCCCCCCCCTACTCCATCCATAAAGATATCCATAAAGATGAACTGTGGACTCGGATCAACACCACATGGTCTAAGATACCCAGGACATTATTCGGACACTCATCGAATCGATGCCACCTCGGGTTCAGCAATGTGTCGCCCAAAATGGAGGTCCCACTTCTTATTGACCATCCTCTATTTTTGGCCATTGGAGCCTTGTCTGTATCTGAAAATTAATCATTTGTTCTGCATCTGTTTGGCTATCAATGCATACAGTTTGATCTATTTTTGAGCAATCCTTCATGGTGTTGCATTTTCTATCAAGCGTTCTTATAATCATACGAATCACGTTTCTTTTTAACCATAGCTACCACAGTACATCTTAGGTTTTAGTCTAAACTCGGAGGAAAAACTAAGTGCAAGAACATAAAGCTTTACAACAACAATTTTAAGTCGAGATGAGGCCTATCCGCTCTCCGTCTGGCCTTCCCACATTCTGTCTTATGTGTATAATAAAATGAATTCAGAACTACATATCTTAGGAAGCTGAAATTTTAGAGATTACGTTAAATTATTAAAATGAAAGATTTTATTAGCTTGAGTACACATAAGGCCAACAGATAAAGAACTAGGGTAAAATTATAAACCAAAACATTGCCGTTAAACCGTAACAATCACAATTACCCAAACCTATTTAGCTTATAAAGAATGGAACTTCTTACTGACAGATAAATGTTATTGAATACGAACTCCCAATTGATTTTGATAGAAACCGGATCCAAAAGGACCTCAACTACCAACATACAAGTACTTTTTGAAGCACGATTATTACTAAAGTAGATAGAAACAATAATTACGACAGAAAAGCTTAGTTTATCGTTAAATTTAGACTACCCACTATTTTCTGGATGAGTTATTTTTTGAACTTACCATATTGATGTGTAGTCGAAATGACAGAGACTAACGCCGTGGTTTAGTCTAAAACGTACACACACTTTATTTACAATTATTTACAGGTTTATATATATACAAATGGGATCGGATTCCAAAAGTCTCTCTAGAGCTCTCTGTCTGGTCCGCTACTCGGAGAGCGTTAGCTGCGACGCTTCCTCTTCGGTCCGTTACTTGGTGAGAGGACAAGACACGTCGCTGATTGGTCCCTCGATTCGGCCAATCACAGAACATTAATTGGCCTCTCGAGAGGACTTCTCAACTTTGTATCAATATGAATATTCGAAAGCTAGACGCCAACTGTACCCCTTGTTTATTATTAAATATTTAAAATAAAGCCCAAACTGTTGTTGGACTTCCTTGTAACTCAATAGAGAACTTAAATGTTATTTGATCCTTTGTAGACTAACTTTGAAACAAAATTCCAGAAAAAGGCAATGGATTTGATCCCAAGAATTCGCTGTACGGATGACAAGCCCCATATTTGACAGAACAAATGTGATTATCAAAAAGAATCTTAAAATTAATCATTCCTAACTTATACGAAGTTCTTTCCTGAATTCTTTCCATAACTTAAAAAAAAAAAAAAATTACTGAATTCCAGATGACATTTTATTCTATGAAGATAATTCAAAACTCAAATTCGCTCTTTGACACACAGAACAGGTTGTGACTGTTGCTTTTATTGCTGTTATGATTGTAATTGGTCCTTTATCGAAATGCTTGTCAATTGATGACGCTACTGAAAGTCTGTGTTGATCAACCTGTGAATGAGAGTTAACCCTGCGAGAGATCGAACGCAAACCAAATTAAATCTGCCTTGCATCGAGCTAAAAACGGCCAAATACTGCAAGTGGACAATTTATTTTCGAAGATTTCGTTACAGAAATCAGAAATCAATGAAAAATTAAAGAAAAAGCTCTTTGAGTAAATGCCAAAATTTTAAAATTAACCTCTTGAGTAAATCCCCCTCTGTTGCTGAAGTATTTTCCAATTAAAAAGTCCTTATACAACAGTAAATCTCCCATAATTGGTTCTATGGGCTCAGATATTCAAATGGCATTCCACGCATGCGAGATATTAGTAAATGCCCTTTAGGATTTATCCAATTCACATCAAACTGGGACCGGATACAGGGTGAAAGTAGGGAATCGAAGTTGTTCTTTGCTAGTGTCGTAGAGCAAAAAAATTCCCATCCATCCTTTTTAAATCATCATCCTGTATTTACGCGGATTTTTACAGCATCTGAGCTGCAATACCTGAAATATTTTCTTAACCCTTTAATAACAGCAGACTCACCTTTCAGTGAAGAATAACTGGATGTCATAACGGTAACATTGCTAAGTGCCATTAGCTAATTAGTCTTTCAAGTGATTGACTGTGGACTTTACATTACAGACACCATTTTAATAATGACCGCTAATCCACGGTCATTTGTATGGAATAATTTCCCAACTACGATGACAGATATTTACAGATCAATTATCACGTAATCAGTTATCATGGATGAGATACAAAATCAATCTAATATGATTACAGGTACTACAAACCATTGTTTTCCATTTTTTTTCTTTATTAATATTTTCGTGTCTGTGATAATTGAGAATTTTTTTTTTTTTTGCAAATTTTTAATTTTTTATCCTGCATAATTAAAAATTAAATATTGAAATGATTTGATGTTTTCATAAAATACATGAATAGCCAATGAATTCCTGAAAACATTCGAATGTCTTCTAACTTTTAGACAAGGTAAAAGTTATTTGAAGGTACAGTTTGACTTAGATATATTTTATCTCACTTTCCCGACGACGTAACATTTTCCGTAGATGCGCAAACGATAAAGTTAGTGATTTTCTGCGCAGATCTAATCTACAACAATCAGTGCAAAGCAGATTTGTTGATTAGATGTCAATTGCATATCTATGAAAGTGTTTTCTCTTTAGTTGAGAGAGAAAACACATCCATAGATATCCAATAATAGCTTATCTTTATCTCTTTTTTATTCTCATTCTATTTTATTTCTATTTTTATGTTATTTATTTTCATTTTTTGTATTTTTTTCTTGAACCTGTATTTTTTTCCTTATTACAATATACTCTCGATATCTCGAACTTCGGTATCTTGAAAACCTTGATATGTCAAAAAATTATTTTTCCCCTTGATATTACATATTCATCTAATGTTAATTTTAATTCTTATGTCGAAGAGTTTTCACTCAAAACCTTGTATTGTCGAATATTTTTCGAAGTAAAAAATGAATTTTTCGGAAAAATCGCCGCTCAGTTGTGTTGAAGCAAAGAGTATTTTTCCAAGAATCTCTCACACCCTTCATTATCTCTCTGAGGGGTCAGGGACGATTCTTTTCAATTTAATGTAATTATTTTCGACTACTTTTAAAAATTAAAATTATCATTGCTGTATTTATTGTCAACTATCATTACATATTTATACTTATTCTCATCTATCAAGACTCTAATTTTTAGAATATTATTCCGTATCTTGTGTTTTGGTTATGACCTTGTTATCTCGAAAACTCGCTATCTCGATTTTTTTTTTAGCGTCCCTTCGACTTCGAGATATCGAAAATATACTGTATTTCATTTAACTTTTATTCCGTCTGAGTGCACAAGTGTCCTCCAATTGCAGCAACTATTAACAAGAAACAGAGTCGACTACTTGTTTCCCAAAAATCCAGCTTATCCCTGTGAATCCCCCACCCCCGTCCAGACCAGCCCAGGTGTGCTACCGGTAACTCAGCGGAAGGAATTCCCGTATTGCGCAATGATGGGAATAACTAAAATTTACGGAACTAACAAGTTGCCCACGATTGGTCCCTTCTTGGATGACAATCCACCCCGGTTGACTTTTGTATATATTGTGAGATTTTTATTGTTTCTACACATTTCTGCTGAACTCCGTGCAGCAGTTGAAATTAATCACGTATAACTATTATATGTTTTAAATATACCAATAGTTTTAATTCTAATTTGTGCGTGTTTCTCGTTTATTCTACAAACTTTCTTGTTTTCAGAATTTAGCTTTGTCCTCGTCGCTCTGTGTTGTGACGGGAGACTTCGTCACTATTAAAAGCCAAGGTTATTTTCTATAGGTATAGTTTTCATATCGATTTGTTCACCCTAAGGCTTCGCGCTTTCATATAAACTTATTTAAAAGAGGCCTTGCATAAACGAAAACCCTTCTTTGCCCAGAAGCGTCAGGACAAGAAATACATTCGATAGAAACCAAGCGAAGAACCAGGAAATTTATTGGGAAAAAAAGGAAAGAAAGAAAACTTCCGGGCCGAAAGAAAAGCATTTTCAACAAGAGCGAATCAATTCAATGGAAGCATTTTAAGTTGTTATGGATGAGATCAATCACATTTATACGCAATAATAAAGTGAAAAAACGGATTTTTCCATTGTGTATTCTTGGTGGGTTAACACGAATAACGACAGAGTAGCCCAAATCAATAAGAATTTTGCATGTTCTTAAAAAAATAACGCAAAAGACCCTTAAATTTACCTATTACTAACAAAAAAAAAACAGAAAAGAAACCTAAGCTATAACAGACGAAAGTAATGAAAAATGGCTGCTATATTATGTGTTTATCATAGGCAGATAGAATTAATCTGCTGGGATGTTTGAATTTGAAAATTTTGAAACGATTTAATGACGTATGACCATAGATTAGCTTTAACAGTTGGGTTCTTACTTCCTAAGTTTAACTCAAAAATTTAGTTAATAGAAGTTAAGACTTCTTTGTAATTAGTTCTAATGTTCTCTTGATTAAAATCAACACTGAAACATCTAAGAATATCAGTTCGGCGTAATATCAGTGGAAGTTCATCTATTTATAAGAAAACAACGGACACAATAGTTTACCTGTAGTACGTGGTACATTCGCTGACATATCTTTAACAGTCATTTGTTATCTTTCAGACTCTTCTGTCTTCACAGAAAACTGGCGCTACAAGTAGGGATAGCGATTAGTAAACCATTCACAATGCTTCGCAACGTCTTCTGATACGTAATTTATGTTGAATTATTGCTTTAATTTCCTTATTATTATAAATGTGATTGCTGCGAATGCAAAAGGCGCAATTGTTGCGATTGTTGCTGAACTGTATTATACATGTGATTGTTGCGAATGCAAAAGGCGCAATTGTTGCGATTGTTGTGATTGTTGTGCTTAATGATAATTTAATGAGATTTTAATGATACTTGTACACAGACAGGACGGACAAAGCGGGATGATAAGGCTTCCTATCAGAAGCCTAAAAACGAAGCGCCATTACTCTGTACTTAAACAAAACAAGAAATTGTAGTTGGCATGCCGACTTTCGAATACTCGGATTAATAGCGTTTAGGTAAACAATAGATTCCATTCAAAGGGCCAACCGTTATCGTAGTAAATTGCCATAGTTTATTTTATTAAACTTCAGTGTTTCCTTGTCGGCTAAGTTACTAATAAAAATGATTTGGAAGCCTAATGCTAATATTAAAATTTCAGTTTCCTAAGATAAATAATTTTTGAGTTAACTTTTCATAAATTGACATGCTTATTGTTCCTTAAAATTACATTCGAGTTTTTTTTATATTTTATTTTAACATCTTGCTGTAATTGCACATTACTTAATCGATCAAATCCATATCTTTCGTACAAAAGTAGCACGCTGCCTAGATGAAATTCCTATCCCGATGGCAAAATTTCAATTCGAAGCCACGTTAATCAATCTGAAGGATAGCTTAGTAATTATTGTGAGTTTTGTTCAATCAGATTGATATGACTCTGAATGTGAAAAAAGTTGAAAATTGCGGAAGGATGGATTCAAAACTGCGCTGGTAATTTTTCGATAATTTTCGCTAAAAGTTCACTGTTCATGTTGGTTTTGAGTAGTAGGAGAATTCGGCAACGATTCTGTGAGACTCGATTGGAAAACTTCTAATATCCGGTGACGTTTTGCTTAACAATTGTTAAGCATCCTCGCATCCTTGTTTCCAAAGAAAAAAAAGAAAGAAAAATTAAGAAAATTTAAACATTTATCATTCATTATCCTGAAAACAACATTAGCTATAGATGACAACTAATAGGCTACTATTGAAGCATTATAGTAGAAAATCGATGATCTTCGGATGCTATCATGGTAATGTCCAATGTGTGTTACACCTGGACCAATTAGTCAGTTCTATCAAAGACATATATGTATATATATTATTATATGTCTTTGGTTCTATAATAGTTTGGTTTTATGAGGATTGCTTTCTACACGTCTTCTGGCATGTCCCGTATGTTGAGATCAGCGAGCTTGGCAGGCTGGCCAATATAGCACTGCAGCATTATGAAGTTTTTTATGTGAAGTCACAGCCCTCTGAATACAGTAGTTCAGAGGGCAGTGGTGAAGGGAAGGATGTGCGGTTGAATGTTATCGTGTTGAGAACATCTTCATGAAAAAAAAAAGAAAAAAAAAAGATTGCAGCATTTGTTATCGGAATAATGAATTAGGAACAGTTACTGTGTCTTCAGGAACTACCATTGGAGTTTTTCTATCATACTCAATTATTCCCCTACCCTTATGCAGTTTTGCGGAGATTTCAACAATTAAATTTGGAAGGGCCTTGATCCAGGTCTTCACCTGATGCATCCATCATTGTGACAAGGCTCATTATTGAAAATTGCCATTCGTTTCTTAACTGGAGTTGTAGTCTACTTCGGTTAAGACGGCGAGGGGGGGGGGGGTGCGCTTATAAAAAGATATCGCATGGATGTTCAGGAAGCAAATTGGTTTCCTGAAGGAGCACGTAGAATAGAATAGGGATGCGGATTTTAGCAAGTATTGCAGTATGGTCACCAACGCCCATGCAGTTATAAATCGATCTCGTTCCATAGTACTCCTAGCCGCTATAGTCAGGTCAATGTGTGTGAGTGTATATGTTTGGGTGAGTGGAATGTTGCCGATTTGACATTAAATCATCCTGATCTTATTCATAGCAATCATTTTTCGAAGTCTGTTAATTGGTGTTCTTATTTTTTTTACTTCGTTTAAAAAGTAAATTTGAATAAGAAGTTGCTTCGATCAGTTTCAATAATGATCAGTACAAATCTGAGGCGCACGTGGTGTTGTGTGGTGTGACTGCTAGTCATTAATCGGCTCTATGAGCTTGTACTCCTCATTTCCTGCACTCCAGCGCCGCAACTCTTATTTGGCGCCTGATGCGAAGCAGTTTTTCTTTTCTTATTGATGTTAGGACTGGGGTGACCACCTTTGCCTTGAGCTGAACCCAAGGCAACAACCTAAAAAAAAATGTTAAAGCATTTACAAGCAAATAAAATTAAGTTCAGGACGACGACTGTTGCGGAGGCACTTCACCACTCGCACCACCCGGTGCTGCTGCACTCGTACATATTTCGAATGTTTTTGTTTTAATGTTCCTGTTTCAATTTCTGAATCCTACAGCATTCAATTATTTACAGAAGTTTTGCTTTAGATATGTTTCAATTTTTTTTTGTTCACTGCAACAAAACATTGTTTACTGAACGATTGAAATCAGGTAGAAAAAGAAAAGAGGATTAAGAAAACGTTTAGATACTAGGATATCTAATTAATGGATGAAATCTTCATTAAAGTATAATTATATAACAAGAAAGTTGACAAAGAAAAGCGAAAATTTGAGCCAAGTTGCGACGTATAATCGCAACATTTCTAAAGTTCCTTTCTTTCATTATTATTCAAAAAAAATTCATTTATGCAAACAAATCACAGCAGTTCTTTCTCAAAAAACAGCCAGCCAGATTAAGCTTGTCAGTTAGTTGTCTTTGATAAAGCGAAAATGAACATGTACTATCTGACTGCTAATTTTTACATGTGTAAAATTAATAGAATTGTTCCAAAAAAGGACAGACACATAAACTATTTAAAATGAAAAACTATTTATTCATTTTTAAATAGTTCGTGTGTCTGGCCTTTTTAGAACAATTCTATATCTGACTGAGATTTAAAAAAAATAACATTAAATAAAATTAAAAGATATTATTTAAAATCTTCTGTTAATTAAGGAAATTGGTCGATACGTTAAATAAATCTGTAACATGATGATGAATAACAAGATTTTACTATATATATATATATATATATATATATATATTCTTCGAATTTATTGTACCTGCAAATTAAGTACATTCATGCATTTAGTTTCGGTTTCGTATTAGGAATTTTTAAAGCGTACTGTAAAAGAAACTTAATGTTTCTTATTTTGGCCACTAGATGTCTCCAATGTTGTCGTTTTCTGATTTCCTTCTGTAGTCCAGTGACTTCATCGCGAAGGAGCAAAGCCAAAAGATCCGTTCAGTGTCATGGATAAAATTAGCCAGTTTCGTAAACTGCAGCCGACATGAGCATCGCGGGAATGAACTTTTACGAACGTTGGCCTCAGGATTAGTTTCCATCTTTACTTTGTTCGAATTTTAAGGAAATCATAGCAGAAAAGTTGTGCGAATGTTAGGAATATCAGTAGGGAAATTAGCCTAAGCCAACCCATCGTCCATCGTCTGCTATTCGTTCAATTCAGGTAAGAGTTACTTCATTAAACTAAAAGAAATTGTATGAAGAAGGAAAACTTCAGGGAAATTGCAACACAGACGCATAACTAATACGTCAGTAGATAGCTTTACTATTTTTCTACTTGATAATTAATGGTAAACGCGGATTTGTAGTAGAAATCAAGAAAATAGATCAGAAAAATTACTTGTTTTTCAGAAGTTTTTGCTACTTTTCTAAAAAGTTGATTTGGAAAAAGATTTAATGTTTATCTTGTTTTTTTTGAAACTAATTTTCTTGTAATATTTTTATTTTAAATCTTTAAGTCGTTGTTTAATGCTGACAAATACATTTTCATGATTTTTACTGAATAGTGCATTAGAAAGAGTATTGATTTAAAGTGATTCAGAATATCGAAACATTTTTTATGATTTTTCAAGAGTATTGAACATTATTGATTTGTTGGATCAATACTAGGTGAGGAAAAAACACAATAATAGGTGTAGTGTAGTTCAGGATGGTAAGGAGGAGATATATGATCTATTGTAATGTTTCCTGTGCTTTTAAAAGTTTCGAATATCCGAAATATCAGAAATCACGAATTGTCTTCTGAATAATTTAATATTGCAACGAAATTAAACTACGTTTCACGAATTTCGTTGGGAAGATAATTGTCTTCATTTTTGATTATCTTAATAGCACACATTATAGCGTAGAAGCTTTACCTGCTGAATTCATTGCATTGAAATAAAACATACGGAAATATGACTGTGTAAAATATTTACAGAACTCGATATATTAACATTAGATTTGGGAAAAAATGACTTACAGTTTTTACTACTTATTTTTCGCAAATTTAATTTTATTAAGTAGTTTTAATTTGAAAATTTAGTATTTAAAGATTGGAGCAGGATTCATTTAAGAATTATAAATTATTGATAAAAAAATGAGTATTTATGGGAGAACTGAAGAGAGTAAAAGGGGACGGGTGTAGAGGACAAGTAAAAATAAAAATTATTAAGATAACTTTTAAAAAAATCAATATTCAAGTGATAGTTTTCTGAAGAGTTTGAGATTTTAATTATGTTTACATTTGTCGGACGCTTTTTTTTTATGTCTGAGTGTATTTGTCTTTGTTTTCAAGGCGAACCATTTGGTTTTTAGTTTCCTTTCCACCCCTGTAGGTAAAATATATGTACGATGCTGAATATTGTGTTGCTGTGTTGTTTAAGTCTATAACCTTAGATATACAGATGCCTACGTAATGAAAGCTTACTAATTTTCAGTAAATTTAAACAAACTGAGATAACAGTCTAGTAAAATTAGAGTGAATAGCCAGAATTTCTCTTGCGTAAATTCAGTGGAAGAGATGTAGTAAGACACGATGAGCTGAATACACGTGGTCGTTACTGATTACGAAGAAAAAAAAAAACTGAGTTCGAGTCCTTTTGTATAGAATGTTATTCTTAGATTGGATTTTGGCGTCTCGAGCAGCAGACTGAGCACCCAACTGATTCCTTGTAATAAAAGCCATATTTAGATTTAAGACTGGGTTCAACACCCCAATGAAAACGTTACTCGAAAGAAAAAACACTAAAAAATGATGAAATATTATTGGATAATTTTATTTAAGCACATTAGGCTATTGCTCAGGAAGTTACAGTTTTCAAATTGTGAGAATTTATTTATTTGTTTACTATTTTCTAAAGAGCTCATTAATTATATGTAAAATTTAGTAATATTGAAATAAATTTAGGATAAAAAAGGGACTAACTTATCTCATTGTTAGTGAATGGAATCTGGGTAATTTTGTGTCAAGCCATATTCATAGACTGAAAAAATGGAAAAATCTCTAATAGGAATTAATTATTTAAAAACATTAGATAAATCTTAAACTGAAACTTGTTTACCCAGATATTAACGTTAATAGCAATTAATAATAAAAAAAATAGCCAGCTTTTTTCCTTATTTTTTTTTTTACTTCGTATTTAAAACTTCTTTGTGATCTAATACGCTTGGCATAATTTTGCCCGCGATCTCTCAATTATAGTCGAATACGTTTTAAGCTTCTTGTTTGCAAAAGGCATAATACTTTCTAACAATGAACTGTTACGGTTCCGTTTAAAAAAAAAACATGTAAAATTTCATTTGCATATTACTTTTATTTACACGTTATCTTTCTGATTTCATAGAATTTGAATTCCTACCCTTCTGGCTGTCCGTCGATCCAAAAGTACTGACGAAACAACTTAAGGACTGTTAATAAAAATAATTTCTAATAAAAAGCAAAACATGTTTCCATCATTTGATTGATTTTTGGGCTTTCTACTTGACACAGGTCGGAATTCTAACCTTACAATGTGTTTAACCTTACGTGTGTTTCTTGTTTATTTTGTTTCAAACTATTTTTGCATTTATTCAAAAGTTGAAAAGAAAATTTCAGAAAGTTGTGAAGTATCTGTATTACATTGCAAAATTTACATTGGTTTGTCTTAGAATGTTTGGGCTGCGGGATATGATCAAGGTTGAGAAACACTAGACTTACGCCTTTGCGGGGATGATGAATGGCTGATGATAGTATACAGAATTTAAGACGGAGATAGATTTTAATAATAAATAGTGCTCTTGACTAATTCAGTAGTTGCTTTTTTTTTTTTAAAGAATAAACTAAAAATGAAAACAATCAACAATTAAAATTCAACTTTTATTTACATATTGCTAATTTGATATATTGTGTAAATTTGGTTTGGAGCAACAAGGTAGGTCCTTAACGAACGAACCTCACCGTAATGGTTATTAACTTAAAAGGCTTAGACACTAATTTTTTCGAAAGTAAAATTTACCTAGTTCGCAAAACGAAAATTAGCCAGAATGGCGTACCCAGGATTAAGGTTTGGGGGGGGGGGGAAGGCTAAGGATGTTGTAAAAAGTCCATTCAGATATAGGCCTATTTAAAAATGTTTTTATTTTTTGGAAAATCCGTTTCCAAAATAATAAGATACGACATGTCAGTGCTTTAATAATGGTTTTCTTCTCGTTCTTTCTTTCTTGTCTTTTTCTTTATTTTTGGGTTTTAAACGTATCAAATTAAAAATAAATTAAAAAAGCTTATTAGACATTATTTAGTCCCTGAGACTCAACATCTCTGTTGTTTCTCAATTAAGTCAAATATAAGCTGAAATTTGGTTTCTAGATTATGGAAGGCTCAATGGTATTCCAAAACAATGAATCAGAAGTGTACTTCTTCCGGTATTCAAATTATCTGCTTATCTTTGAGTTAACTAATATAATCACGCTTCTGTCATCCCAAATTGCATGTCTTCTTGATGTTTGGCTTTGTATTATTTTATATGATCACAACAAAATTAATTATAAAAAAATGCCCATTCTGAAAATGTGATTTTAGTCTTTTGAGAAGATTTCCAAACCCGGTTTGTCCGTCTGTCTGTGGACAAGTATCATTAAAATCTCATTAAACTATCATTAAGCACAACAATAGCAACAATTGCGCCTTTTGCATTCGCAGCAATCACATTTATAATAATAAGGAAATTATCGCAATATCAATTATATTTTCTTAAACGTATCAGAAGACGTTGCGAAGCATTGTGATTGGTTTACTAATCGGTATCCCTACCTTGTTTTCTTTTTTAAATTAAAGACTGATAAATAATTATTGTTTTAGAAGCATGTAGACCTGCTCATTCTTTATTTTATCATTAAAAAATATTAAATTTGTGCAGTAGAGTGTACAAATTCTGTTTATTTAGCGTGCTTTTTCTTTCCTAATATTAAGAAAATAGTGATACTTTTATTGAATTTGAGAGACGGGTTAAAACTATATACTTTTTTTCCCTTCGTTGAAGAAGCGGTAAGAATAATTAAAACTTTTTATCGTCTGCTTTGACAGAAAAAGGACATGAAATTGGTGCCTGAGAGAAGTCTACCTTGGTCAAAAAAAATTATGTTCGTTGGAAGGAGGAGAAAAAAAAAAAATAGATGAAGAGATAACAGAAAAGCATGGATAACGAGTAAAGGTCAATTTCGTGCTCTTATCCAAACATTTGAAATAATTACTTCTTGATTCAATCTTGATGCAAGACTTGTGCTTTTCGAGTGCATACCGGAAAATGGAATCGTCTTTGGAAGACAGTCACCTGGTCAAATGATTTATCCAAACCTAATCGCGAGTCGTTGTTGTTGTAGTTCGCAGTGTTTCGTTGCGATCTGGCCTCGTATTTGATCCTGAAATTGGCTATAGAGGGCTTGAATATCCTTTTTGTTTTTTCTTTTCATTGCGAAATTAGTGATATTTCAATTTCTGATTGCATTTAATTATCAATTCAGTTTGATCGTTTTATGTCCCTTTGAGGGAGAAATGAATTATTTAAAACATTTTAGTTACTGGAATATCGTGTTTCAAGGGATGTTTGACTTTTAAAGTGAACTGCCGAACTATTTATTTTGAAGGTTCTTTAAGTTTGAATTATGGATTAAATCTAATTTATTATCTCATACAGGACCCACAGGTGATTTCACTTCACTGTCGCGTATTGGAAATCAATTACGGTGTCCGTCCTACTTCCTCCGTTGCCTTGATAACATTGGGATTTTCTAATAAGGAGTTGTGTTATTGATTTCATAGTTTTTGCTTTTGCTATTCGTTTTTTTTAATAGTAGAGATTTAACAAACAAATTTAGCAGAAAAAATATTTTTAATTTCTTTTCAATTAAAAAAATGTAGAAGAAATTCAATAAATATTCTTAAACTAAATTATGGTGTCAGCTGTGAAACCATAAACATTAACGTTGCATTATGTAACCTTACAGATTCGCATCTGCCATACTGTTGCAAAAATAACACTTTTCAAATAATAAATAGAAAATGTAAGGAGGGTTGAATATCTTAATTTGTAAAACGCTTTGAATGAAGAGATTAAAAAAAAAAAAAATAGATAACAAATTTATCGGGACATATTTTATTCCATGGAGGCTACCAGAAAGATTGCGGGAAGTTGACGTGTATTGATTACTGCTCTACACCCTTTCTGTCTTCATGACGGGACCACCCTTAGAACTGGGTGTCGCATCACAAATTTTTTTAACTTAAATTATTAATAAGTTGAATATTATAATATTCATTTCAAAATATGTAATTATTAAAAGTATTTTTTTTCCTTAGTATTTCTTTAGTAAATTAAATATAGAACAATGGCTTTAAATCTGTAAAATTCCTGTGTGATTTATACTTGTATTTTTTCTTTATGATGTTAATTTATAATAACAATGATAATTTATGTAATTACAAAATTTTTGTATTACATAAGTCGAGCACCTGTTGACAGGATCTCTTTGTAGGCGATCCTAACAGGACTTTAAGACTGTAACATTGAAAATAAAAAAAATATTAAATAGAATTAACGTTTGTAAAATTGTAAGAAATAATAAGGCCAACACACTGGATTAAAATTCATAACTATATTAAAAGATAAAATACAAGCTTTCAAACCGCCTGCGGTTCGTTTTCAAGCAATGAGAATATAAGAAGACAAAAAACTAAAAGGATTATGGTTGAGGCCATGTGATGAGAACGGGTCCATTAACATTTTTGCTCTAATTTTGTTGGAACATTATGCTTACGAAAGTATTATAAGTTTTTTCAGATATAATGGTATCACCCCTTCTTAATATTGGAATCGGACCGTTTCATCACAGTGGTTATCTTAACTGACTTCAACCTTAACTTGTTAATGGACCCTTCTCATCACTTTGCTTCAACCATAATCCTTTTAGTTTTTGTCTTCTTCTATTTCTGTCATTTTTGAATCTCATTGCTTGAAAACGAACCGCAGGCGGTTTGAAAGCTTGTATTTTATCTTTTAATGTAATTACCAAAAATTATTATTATTATAGCTTGTCTTAGCCATGATTGTAATTGGTCACAGGTGATTGTAATCCATTTGAATAAATCGGATAATGCACGAAATCATTATTTGTAAGTAGATAAGAGAGTGTGAGAGGCCTTGTATAAATATTTGGAAAGTAATTTTTTTTTGTTTTTTTTGGATGTATTGAAATCTGATTTGTCATCGGGTTCTGATTTGTCATCACTTCCCCAAGTGCAAAATTTTCTATCTACTCCACCGTATACAATTATTAATTTGCAAATTTATTAAGATCTAATCAGATCTTAACAAATCAGTTTGAAATATCGTTGTGAGTTTAACAGACGGAATTTTAAACAGAATTGCCAAAAGATTCATTTTGAAATTGAAATAAACCCCCTAAATTTGAATTGTGAATTAAATAGAAAGGCTAGAACTTGTTATTGCAAAGAATTAATATGTTTGCAAATAATGATTAACATTTAAATATATTGGACCAAACAGCATGTTTTATTACCTACATACATTATAGTAAAACAGAATAAACTTTAATTAAGATGAAATTAAGATTTAAGTGGAGGCGAAAGTCGTTTGGAATTTAAAACTTTGGAACTTAAAAGTCTTAAGTTCAAATTATTCTGTAATTGTTAAAAATACAATCAAAAATCTGAAAATTTAAATTATGACAGTTTAAATATGAATGAATCATATTCTACTATTCTTGATTTTTATATGATAACTAAATTAATTACATTTTAGCTCAAAATTTTCGAAATAATTTGCATTAAATTTATTTTAGCTTAAAAAAAGCTCCCATTTCTGATTCTAACTTATACTACTATTATAAAGTTGAAGAGTTTGTGTGCTTGAACGCGCTAATCTCAGGATCTACCAGTCCGATTTGAAAAATTCGTTTTGTGTTAGATAGCCTGTTTATTGAGGAAGGTTATAGGCTATATAACATCACGCTACGACCAATAGGAGCGGAGCAGTAAACATAAACGTCAACCAACGGGAGCAGCGGAGGCGACGGGCAAGACCAGAACCGAACATTACCGAGAAGGGCCGAATTTAACGCGGGTGAAACCGTGGGGGCACAGCTCGTGAATAAATAAAGTAAGAATCTAATAACTGAATTCAAGATTTCCTTTACTTTCCCATAACTTGAATTAAAAAAAAAAAATGAAAATCATAAATTTGATAGTTTCGATTTATTGTTTATTTTTTTAAAATTAAATTATTGTGAAAGCAATCGAAATCTAGAATTGAGGGGATAGATTATTATTTTATTTATTAATAGAATCAGAAATGGGAGCATTTTTAAGCTAAAATAACAGAATGCAAATTCTTTTGAAAATTAGCTACGTTTTGAGCTTAAATATAATTAATTCAGTTATCATATTAAAATCAAGAATAGGAGAATATGATTCATTCATAATTAAATTGTCATATTTTAAATATTTAGATTTTAGTTGTATTTTTAACACTTACAGAACGATTTGAAACTTAGACCTCCAAATCGTCCCAACTGACTTCCGCCTCCCCTTAACCATTTCCATTCGAATTAACTGTTGTGATTCCATTCTTTCAGTTCATATCAAAGGCCAGTCTTAGAACGGCATTTGAAGTCCAGTTATTACGCAGTCATTCGAATTTTCTGTTTTGATTTCTATTTATAACCAGTTAGACCCATCGGAAGTGAGACGGAAGTGCTTCCAAACAGAAGCTATAAGCATCGAATAGTTTAGATAAAAAAAATGGGATTTCATTGATGAGGATTAGTGAATCATTTACCACAACAATTAGGAAAGAGCGGCAAAGCGCAACAAATTCTGACCTCGGGGCTTTTGAGAGCGAAGTAGCTGAGAATGACGAACGGTATTTGTCCCAATATTAAACATTAATGCATCTACGCTTCTGTTTATATTAACATGATATCAGCCAAACATTATATCAAGCGCTGGTGCTAAAATAGCGAATACACAAGAGAAAATATTAAATCTAATAATAAATTAAGTGAACTTAATGACTTGAACTATTACGATTTATAATTTTAATTCTCTTCATTCTAATTCCTTATTTTAGCGACTTGTAACATAACTTTAAAAAAATAATGAAAAACTAGAAATTGTGCATTTGTGTATAAAATTTCTGTTTTGAATTAAAACTCTGATGTTAATTTATGTATTGTCATTATTTGAATAGATAGATACTTCAGAAAAATCCTTTATAATAATTGTAAACCTTCATTTATTTTTATTTAAATACTAGCCGGGTCCGCTTCGCTCCGGAACCCTTGCATACATAGCATAAAAAAAATAAAAAAAACCTTATTTATTTAGCAAATTAATATCGAGATCGGAAAATATTCGAGTTTCCAGCCCGTTGTGCACTTCTCCGGATAACTCAGATGTATTGCGGGTTGGCGCCACACACCTATATATCGATAAGGCAACTTTAAAGAGAAAATAGAAATCCTCTTTATTCCCTATCCCGTGGGAATTTTGAAAAATCCGGCCTTATTTCTTGTCTACATCATAAAGGGAACCTTTGTGCAACATTTCAGCTTTCTAGATCCAAGGGTTTAGGCTGGGCGTTGATGAGTCAGTGAGTCAGAACTTTTCTTTTTATGTAGGTAGATTAGTCGTTCCATTACATGGATTGCAGTTCAATCCAGTAGTGAATATAGATTGTATGTTTGGAGGAGGAAAAAAATGATTTCAGAGAATAACTCGAATCTCTTGTTTTGGAAGAGATAACTAATTGTAAATCAATGACTGCTGTTTATATTCCGTGTGCGTTTCATTTCTGTTGAATTTCAGCAACATGCCCTTAGTTATTTTTCAAATGGTAGAGCGAAGAACTTTATTAGAATGTGTGTAAGACACATTGGATTTGCGAAAAGGAAATCCGGAAGAGATGTTTCATTTGAAAAGATGGTTTCGTATAGGTTTTCATCCGGTTTAGCAAATCTAATAAAACATTGTGATTGTAGCAAGAGAAAAGAGTTCTCATAGGATTGGACTGTCAGAATTCCTGGTAAAACGAAATCTACTGCATTAAGTTTACATGATCCCAATTTTTTAAGCAAATGAGTATTTAGCCTGTTTAATCAATACCCCTTCGTGTGGGGGAGACATGATTCCAGGGGGTGTTGGTTTAACTGAGGAAGTTAAGCTAAGAAAATCATAGTGTGTCTGTCAATCTACTTGCATGTTTCCCTCCCTGTAATAGAAGCAGTGAACAGATCTTTTTGAAACTTGACATCCATATTTAATGGACAAAAAATATTTTTTTTATTTAAAAATTCCTCTATATACATACCTAAGAAGAAAGTTGGCAGTAAATTAAGCGATACAAATTTCCTTAGAAAAAAAGCACTTAATTGACTCGCTCGAATGATAATCAATTTGTTTTGACATCTAATATTGCATCATAATTCATTTTAAATTTGCGTGTGCTTGATTTCATTTAAATTAATGTGATTTAGATGGCTTAAAATAGTTACGAACTTAATCCAATTATCAATAATTGGAAAATCTCGAGATATATTATTGGTTTAAAAATTAAAGCCAACTAATTCGCTTAAATTTTTAAACACTTAAATTTTTTTTTTTTTTTTTTTTTTTTTTTTTATAAAAGAAATAAAAAACTAAAAACATTTAAAAATTCCCATCATGACGTACGTTTTAAACCTCTGTGGGCAGGTTTCTTCATCAAATAAAAGCAAAGAACAAAATAAATGTTAAAAAAGCGTCCTCCCTACACACTGCCTGTCTCGAAGGCAGTGCCCTACACCAGGGATTCATTGAGTGATTTTTTTAACATTTATTTTGTTCTTTTCTTTTATTTGATGAAGAAACCTACCCACAGAGATTTGAAACGTTACTTTATGACGGGAATTTTTAAATGTTTTTAGTTTTTTATTCCTTTTATAAAAAAAAAAATCAGTGTCGAATTAGTTGGCTGTAATTTTTAAAGTTATTCACGACACGTTAATACATCAAATTTTATATATTATTTGTATTCGGCGGGAAGATTCAGAGGTTTTTCCTTTGGATAGTTTTCTTGACTTCAAAAATGTTAAGTTAATATTTTTTTTTACGAAATTAAAGTGGTCTTCTTTCAATAGCTTATTATTTTTTATTTTTTAAAAAATTTTAATCGCAGATCGGAATGAACTTTGAAAGACCAAATAGATAGAGTATGACGCTCTTCTGATATAACATACAGTCGGACCTCTATTTAACGAACCTCTATTTTGCGAACTTTTCTTTGGAACCAAGAACATTTTGCTAATTTTTTCTTAAAATAACCTCCAAATAGCGAAGTGCATTTTTTATTTAACGAACTTTTTCGAGGTATCTATTTTTTTTTTCTCCTTGAAGTGTTTTTATTATTAATATTCCCTTAGAGGAAATGAAAGAAATGTGGATACAGCTGAGGGAAAAAGAAGAAATTAATGATGTGCTGATTGATGATTTTGAAGTTGATTTTGAAGTTGATTTTCACTTTCACTTGATTTTGAAGTTGAGACCTCGGAAACACTAACTGAATCAGATATTTTGTTCAGTGTGAAAAATAAAAACAATACAGCTATGAATTGCGATGAAGATGAAGATGATGAAAATGGAAATGATCATGATGAAGAAATAAAAAAAAAAACCTTCGTACAATGAAATGCTAAAATCATTTGAAACAATCCGACGCGGATTACAATTTGAAGAAAATACTGAAGGGGTTTTTGGTGCATTGCAAAGATGCGAGACATACTATGAACGAAAACACTTTTTCAAAAAAAAAAAAAAAAAACACTCAGACAAAATTAACAGACTTTATTAGTAAAATTTAAGTATGCATGTGGTAATGTATGCTTTATGTCATTAAAATTATTACTTTTTTAATAATATTTATTGTTTATGTATTTTAAAATCTATTTTATGTAGTTTAAAGCAATTTTAAAAGGTGAATCTCTATTTAACGAATTTTCCATATAACGAACTTTTTATCGGGATTTAGCGACTTCGTTAAATAGAGGTCCAACTGTATCTCCATATTCAAAAGAAATGAGCTGTAATAATTCGTTGGTAAATAATTCAGTCAAATTCACCTTTCATTGTGTGTCGATTTTTAATAAAACCATTATTATAGGCAGCCTCCATAAAGTCCCATTAAATCCTCTTACAGAAGCGTTTGTTTACTGATAGATTCTTCACAGTGAGATGGACGCATCAGTGAACTTCTCCAGTACTGTTCTTTACCCGCCAAATCGCCAATTTACCGTGGATCTCAATTGTGTAAGTGAAAAGCTGTTAGTAATTGCCAGGACCCTTCAACGAGAGTAAGTGTGATTGGAGGCAAGCAGCCATACAAAGACTCGTGGTTCGGATTGTCAGTGATTACGCAAGGCACTTGATAACCTTCGATGGCAGTAAATATGTATTGCGGAACTCGAATAATGCTTACATTGAAATCACCGGAGTCCCAGTTGCGCATCAATGAAACCTACAAGGAAATTCATCTCGAGCTTCCCTCATAATTTAATAAATAATGATCCCCGTTGAGTAATCTCCTTATGTAAAGATGATATTGTTATTCAGTGCTTCCTAAACTAATTCAGTTGGTTTAAGTGATCATTGGTCACACGATTATTCAGTAGTTCGACGTAGGGTTTCAGTTTATAAGAAAAAAATGCTGGTTATGGTTTTGAATTTAATCGGACTAACTTCTTACCCCAGTAAGGTTGAATTATTTCTTTGGTATTTATTTATTTACTATTGTTTATTTCTGTTGCAGTTAAGTTAATTTTAATGAAGTCACGTGTCTTTCGATTCATAACTTGAACTATAACTTACTGAAAATGTTAATTCTAGGTTAAAAAAACCCAAAATAAAACCTCTTTATTATAAAATTAAATAAAGAGATTGACAAAAGCACAAATGAAGCATTTACGTGCTATAAATCGACGAAAGGTTAGTTAAAAGTTGAATTTTTTTTTAATACTGTTCAACTTGGATAATTCGAACGTCTTTAATTCGAAATCGTGGTTAATTCGAAGATTTCTCTTAGTCCCTTGAATTTCTTATTGAATCAATGTTAAAAAATCGTGGATAATTCGAAGTTCAACTTCCTTAATTCGAAGTTTTTTATAAAAAATTTCCAACCATAACGACTTTTCGGCATTTCATCGTTAAGAAATTCGACACGTGACAACTGAAATCCCCTTCCCACCACCGTTCGACACGTGACGCCATTCGACACGTGACGCTTCAGACGCCATTCGAGCTCCCTGCTGTCAGTATCACCATGTCTTTCAGTAAACCACGCGTGTACAAGAATTTAACGTTCGCTGAAAAGGTCGCCGTCATTCGCGAGGTGGAAAAGTGTGTGAAGAAGAAATGCCAAATCGCCAACGAGTACGGGATAGCGCCGAATTTCGTCGGTACATTGAAGGACAAACCAACGTAAGTGAAACTGTTTTCCGTTCACTAAACATGCTTGATGATTTTGCTAACCTTAAGCGACTGAATTCTACAAAACAATCAGATATTGCACAATTTTTTGAAAAACTATAATTTTCTGTATTGAATGTAACTGTAGCTTACGTAATATAAATCTTATTTTGTTTACATACATATAGTGTTAAGTCTTTCATACCATGATCTTTCTGAATAAATATTTACTTATTGACAGAATAATCTTTTCAAGCATTTAGTGGACCTGAAATTAAAGTTAAAAGATGTAACTTGTTTAATTCGAAGTCTTGGATAATTCGAAGTTTTGTAGTGGTCCCTTCAGCTTCGAATTATCCAAGTTGCACTGTATATATTTTTGTTGCAGGTATTTTCTGCAATTTTTTTTTTCGTGAAATAAAAAACAATATGAATGTTTGCATTACACGCTGTTTATCGTTTACTGTAGACGCAGATATTCTGATGATTTCTCCTTGCCTTTATTAGTGAACTTACAGATTGCGGGAATTTCCATGTCTTAACTAGAACAGGGTCGGCAATGAGATTTTTTATTCCAAAGTATAAAAAAGATAGCGTTATTTATGTAGAAACAAATGCGTGCATTCTAGAAATAACTTTTGAAGATTCAATCAAAGCGGTATTAATCCAGAACATCTTGTAGTAAGAGAATGTATTCTTTATTCCTAACTAGAGAATTGTCTCAATTATGTTCCGTACTTACTTTTTTAACAGAAAACACGAACAGCAACCTTGTTTTAATGTAATTCTTCCATTGAAATTGAGTACTAATAGCGAGCAGCTGCGTCTTCCATAAATGTTTAATTACTGTGTGATTTTATCGAGTTGTCATTCTCTGTCGAGGCACATAAAATCTGCAATTTATTTACTGACTAGGATTATGTTAGTTTTGCTGAAAAATGTATAAAGTGGATCCAGATGTAATATTCAAAGTTCAAAACTATAAACAAATATATATATTTTTTTTAAACATAAATGGGTGAGACCAAGTGTTTATAAGTGACATCCTAGAACAGCTGTTTCATGCTCTTTGACGATCATCAGTTGTTGTTGTTTTTTTTTCTTTTTTTTTAAGTGCAGTGCATTTGTAAATTTTCATTAAAAAAAAAAGAAGTTATTACTGTTTTTTCTTTAACTTTTCTAGATTAAGACTACATTATCAATGCAGTAACAGAATCAGGAAGTAATAAAAATAAAGATAATTGCAGTTTTAGAGATAGTTTTATTGGGAATGGTCTGCGCAACAACAGTTCGAAATGTCAGTTTCAATAAATATCATTGAAGGCATTATAGACAACTAATGTCTTTAAAATTAAGAAAGAAAAATAATTGATCATCTTCCGCTCATCACTCAACTGCGTTTCAGTTTTCTTGTAGGATTCTGTTTCTTTATTGTTTTCGAAAATTCTAAAGGATTTAATTTAGTGTATGATTAATTATTTTGTTAATAAGAATGATTATGTAACAGAAATTCCATAATTTCCGTGTTAAAATCGATTTGAATATTTAGGAATTAAGTTTATCCAGGCATCTTGAAATAAGATTTTTTTTTTTTTTTTGAAGTCGAACTTGAGAACCCGAATCACATTAATTTAAAACTTTGTTATATTGAGATTTTAATTATTGCCAAGAAAACCTGTAGTTTAACGATAACTTGAAAGATGAAAGAAATTATTTAAATCTGTTCCAGCGGTCATGTTGAACAAACGCTAAATGCAGATTTGCGAATTTGTTAATATAAAGTACTTTTGAAGGAGAATGGGCAGCTCTGCCCCACCCTTGTATAGCGTTACGATATATATGTAAGGAAAGATCTCCATCAATAGAACATTTTTTATTAATACGACTTGTATCAATTATTAGTCCGTTCGGAGTTATATATGTCTAGATATGACATTTGAGTCATTGATTGTAATGAGTGTGAGTTGCAGAGAAGCCAACCACTTACAGGCGGGGGGTGCTTGGGTGTGGGTGGTTGTCTTCCCTGCACCCACACTCATTACAATCAGACTATATGACGTATATAACTCCGAACGGACTAATAATTGCGACGAGTCGTAATAATAACATATGTTCTGTTCGGTTTTGTTTACGAGAGCCTTCAACGCTTTTGCGCATGCCTCCTTCGATTTCATCGAAATAGGGATTGTTTACTTTTTATCAGAGTTAGTTTACCCGTAGCAGCGTTCTATTTGCGCTTTTCAGGAAAGAATTATGGAAAGAATAAATACTATTGCAGAAATGCTCCTCCTCTATTTTTTCTTAAAAGCGAAAATGTCCAAAAGAATTTCTTAGGAAAGTGCTCATCTCAGCGTATCACCCCTCAGCGGAGTAGAATCGTCTTCACAGTGCTTCCTCTGCGTTTTGAAAACGGACAGTTTATATCTTATCACTATACAGGGTGGGGCAAATTCCCATATAGTTCGCACATTCTCCTTTATTGTTAATCCTGTTTAAACGCTTTTTTATATAAACATATTTATATATGTATAGCCGGGCAGTATTCTAAAATTTAAAATTCCAATATAAAATTCTGCGAGGTTAACGGTCAATTTTTAACCTCACGTCATCAGCGGCACCTAGTGAGAAATTTCGAAACTATGAAATTTATAATTCGAAAACTCTTATATTGCTTCTACTGTATATGTGAGTCTAGTATTTATATTTGATCACTCCATTCATTTTTTCAGTATAGGAATTGGAATTCATGTACTGGTCTTATCATTATCTGTAGCTCTTCATTTGTCTTCTACACTACATTTAGTGTATTTCAGGAAAAGTTCTAAAATCGCAGTATAAAATTTGTTTATTTAATATAAAATTAAAATGTTAAATGGACTTCTTTATTGAACTAATAAACGAATTAAGCCTGTCGTTGTTGTGCAAAAGCGATACATTGAACTGTGGAAAAGCTGGGATTAAAGACGCCTACATTTTTAATCTCGCTTTTGTCCAATGACAGCTACGCTGCTGTGTCTTAGTGAGATTTGTTTATTGCTTCTACGTCGTCCAGTCGCATTGGCACCCACTTAAGCAGATAACTTGGCCAGTTATCGGCCGACACATCAGAATAGCAGCTTCTGTAAATCAGCGACTAAAAATACACCTTCCTTAGTGTTATCAGGAAAACAAATACAGGAAGCTACTATAAATAAATAAATAACACCGCATTTTAAATAGTAGAAAAGTTTCATTCTAGATAAATGTTAATTTCTTAAAAGAGATTAAAGATTTATATATTTTATGACTTCCTTTTTTTTTTTTCCTTCCAAAAGATCAATCATTCTTTTCACTTATACATGTTTTTAATTAGTTGTGTTAATTCTGCAACATTACACCAGCTCTCATACGCAGCATTACAGTAATTGGACTAGATAATAAATAATAGATTGATTTTTGATTTGTTTTTACAGATCTGAATAGGTATTGGAAACTAGTAATTACAGCAGATATCGTAGTGTCGAAAGCCTAGGGATTGGTTCACAAAGCAGACTAATTTATTTGAAAATTTTCCATTTGAGAGAATGACAGCATGTTATAATAAATAAAAATCAAAATATTCCTAATCCCTACTAGAGCAGTGTTTTCTATCTGGTGGTTCACGAACCTAATTTCGTAGGTCTCAAATTCTGCATTTTCGTAGGCCACTATAAGATGTTCCAAATTATCTTGGCCAGAAGTAGACAAAGCAAGGTTTACCATTATCGCTGAAGCAGAAGATTACTTCCAGTAATTATACATATACGAGTATATTTAAATAATGGCAAATTCAATAATAGACATTTATAATTAATCCGATCAGTTTCTAAAAATACAGTGAAGAATTTATATGATAATTGAAAAACTTAGACATTTTTCAAAACTATACTTTTTCAGTTCTGTTAAATTTTACAAATTCTTTATGCTAACGAAAGAAACAGAAGACCAACTTCGAAATAGAATTAATGGATTACTCACTAAACATTGCAATTACAAAGTATGTGGCGGAGCATGAAAGTACAGTTGAATCGCGATAATCCGACATTTGACAGTCCGACACGCTCGGTAGTCCGACTCCGCGTCGGATGACGTCACTGCGCTTGCCGCAGACATCTCCCGTCTGCCCCGTGACTCACAACAGTTTCAGTTTAATTGTTCAGTTTTAATTAAATATGTACTCAATATGTATTGTAACAAAATACGTACTGTAGTACGTACAGTACTGTGTATACGTAACTTACATTTTCTTGCCTTAGAAGTCAAAATTCAGTCAAAAATCAACCTTTGGTAATCCGGCATTTTTGATAATCCCACACCCCATCGGTCCCGTACTGTCGGATTATCGCGATTCAACTGTATTTGAATTTGTGACCCATTGGTGGAGTTCGACGTAAATAATTTAGTAATGGCGTCTTCACAACATTATTTAAAAACTATATAATAATATAAATATCAGGCGTAAGGATTCGCGGTAAAAATAGAATTTTAAAGTTGTTCACCAGTTAAAAAAAAAAAGGTTGGAAATTGCTGTTCTAGATGTACTCCTTGAATTTTGTGGTCTTTTTTTTCTTTATTGATCTTTTCCTCAGCATTAGGGATTAGGACCAGTGACCTGCTGGTCTCCAAAATTATTACATTCGCTCCAGTGTTGCCTGGATCTTCCAACAGATCGATGTCCAAGATGTTGATAAGGTCAAATGGTCCTAAATATCCGTATAGTAAAAAATAGAAACTAGTTAATACTTGTTGGAAGTATTACTTTGAACTTATTTTCAGTTCTGAGATCCATATCCTTTCATGTGTAGCGTTACTGTGTTATATTTGACTGTAAAACTGCCTTGAAAGTCAGAAATCAAGGAAGAAACCCCGGAAGCTCCTTCGGATTATTTCCGGAAAAATAAAAATAAATAATTTGTAATTACATTCTTTTGTATCTAACTGGGAAAGAGACAGATGCTTTAAAATCAGTTAATATTAGAAATTTAAATTAATGAAAAGGAACGTGCTATGCCATTAGAGTATCAAAAAGTAAGATCGAATCGCATTGGTGTTTCTGTTCGCTTTTATTATGTTTTTTCTTTTCTTTTTTTTAATCCCATCCCATATTTCAAAGATGGAAGTTAAAAGAAAGGGTTTTCTTTGGAAATTAAAGTAGTTCACCTTAGGTCTTAATGAGAGCTCATGGTAGCGGTAAGTAGGCTTAAATATGTAGGGCTGTGTAAAATATTAAAAAGATTCTCAATTTTTTATATATATTGTGTTAAAATTGATAATGAAAGTTATTGTGAAATGAAATTGTTTGCAGAAAATGGCAAGTAAAAATAAATAAATGAAAAAGTGCTCAACGGGATTGGATAATTAATCTTTTGATACAATATCGTAGGTTGATGAAGTGCTAACATCTGAATTATAATATGCTAACATTTTATTATTTTAAAGTTTATTTTTATTAATGACCATCGGAAGTGCAGTAGTACCTCAAGAGAAAAAATGAACAATAAAAAAACTCACTAATGAAAAATCAGTGAGAAAATTCATCAACACAAATCTTAAAACATTTAATCTTATTTCTTTCATAGATTTTCAAAAAAATGATGATTATAACACAAATTTATTTAATATCAAATTTATTTAATATTCCGAAGACAGAAGGCTTGAAGTTGTTCAAGAACCTTTTGTCTTTCTGTTTATCTGTCGTGCAACAGAAATTGTATTTTTTTAACATTTGAAACTTCAGATTGTAATTATTGAAGTGATCATAAACTTGAATTTACGAGATCCTGGTTGCTAACCGTGTTTGGATGAGTTGTTGGATAAACTTATTTGTTCACGATCTCATCAGATGTTCCACTGTTGGATGACGATATCGCGTGTGATCCGCTGAGTAGCGTGTTCACCTTTGATACCGCTCGTAGTGTTCGCCTGATTTATGATGACAGCGACTGGTCTGTTTTTTTAGTATTATTCTTTTCTCTTAAAATACAACTGCCTTGATTTTTGAGAACACGATACGGAGCAGCTGATCCTTTCATTTAAGTGAGGAGTTGGTCTTCAAATATATTTAGGATGATGGATTGCAAGTTTAAAAAGAAAAGATTATAGTGTTTGGAATTCGCAAATATAATAACTTACAATAAAGCTTAAGTAAATTAAGTTTATTTCTTCTTATAAATAAAAAACAAAAACAAAAAACAGGATGTAGGTCAATGAGTATTAGTTTACCAAAGCACTGAATTAAATGTTAGGAAAACCATTTAGTGAGGTAGGGTTTGACCCAAATTATACCAGATTTTGTGAAGAACAACGATTCTTCATCGTGATCTGCGGACGCTTGCTTCGAAGAAGAGGCTAGAGTTGATTACATGTCTTCCTCGTTTCCTAGATACTTATCGTCCATGAAAGAAAATAGTTATGTTGATGATACAGGCACGTCTTCCTGTGATTGAGAAATTCACGGAGTTTGCAGATAACAACAATGAATGGAGGATTGCGAAGCATTCAAGATTGATTTATCATCAAAATTATTCTGAGTAAAAGTTATTCTAAATAAAACTTCTGAACTGAATTTCGTCCTACTTGAATTTCTGATAAAATTATATTGTAATTATTAATCGTCCTTCCAAAATACCCTTCTCCCTAACTTACACTGTTGGGACTGGCTTCCATTTTAGTGAGTCAATACATTATTCCTTGAAATTTAAGATACGAAGTTAATTTTATGAATAGCAGCGTCGATGTACAAAAATGGATCGGAATTATAATAAAATGAAACAAAAAGCCTGCAGACTATTTAGAAGTAATTTTAAATATTTGTTTCGGTGTATATTGAGCCCAAACTAAGAATTACATAGGAAAGCCGTCTTAAAAGATAATTTATTACACGAGTAGATAGGAAATTTAAAAGTTTCCTGCTTATAATAACTAATAAATAATAAAATAAAAATCCATTCTTTTATAATCATAGCGTTACGATTCATTTTTGATAAACTACCATTGAAAGTAGAATTAGAATTTCTCCTTGTACCACCATTAATCTTGACAGTTCGTTCACAGGTTCTTAAATAGCACCATGTTTATTCTGTATTTATTTGATTATGCTGTTGAATTTTCTGTAATCGGAAAGCTATCTGGCTGGTTAACGACGTAATGTAGCCGTTTCGAACATTACGTTGTTCATTGGATGCGAAATATAACAAAAGAGCAATAATGACCGGAATGCTGAGGCAAGCGATTCTAAGCTGTTAAATGTAAAAATCACTCAGTAACTTTTTAAAGCTCGTCTTTCTGTATTTACGAATTGGATACATTATAATCAATCCTGATTTACGAAAATTGAAAAATCTTCTTAACATCCCTTCTTTATATGTAAAGTTTCCATACTTTTTTAGTAGATCTTTCCTATTTTTGGAATCACCAAAAATATATAGGGACAAAAAGAAAAGCTAGGGAGGTAAAATGGAAGAAAATTAAAAATAGAAGGATAGATGAAAGAGACACTAATTATATAGTAAACCTGAGTAATAGAAGATTTAGTACTAAAGAGATTCATTTGCTTAATAAAGGTTTTGAGTTTGTATTAGAAAAAGATGAGAAAATTGATCTGAAAACTTTAGCTAAACTATATGAAATGTGGGAAAATTTAGAAAGTACAGAAAGAGAAAATTTTACAAATAAAATTGAAAAATACAGGATGGATACAGGTATAACAACAAAAAATATAAAAAAAGAAGAAATTGAAATTTTGCACAATATTGGAAAGGACAAAAACATATACATTTCAAAATCAGACAAGAGCAACCAAATGGTAATTATGAATCGGAATGAATATTTATCAAAATTAGATGATATTGTCAAGGATAAGGAACATTACAAGGAATTAAAAAAGGACCCTACATATACTTTGTATCACAAAGTAAAAACATTGATAACAAATATGAAAGAAAATGGATCAATAGCTCCAAAACAGAAAGATGAAATTATGAAAGATTCTTGCAGAACACCCACAATGGAGGGAAGAGTAAAGACCCATAAAATTGATAATCCAGTAAGACCAATAATAAACGCCTATGGTTCTCCTGTACATAATTTGGCCAAATTCATCAACAAAATTGTAAGAAACTTCAAACTTCCAAAAGAAGAATTAATAGTAAAAAGCTCAAAAGATTTGATTCAAAAAATAGCACACCTATTTAATAATAAGAAGAAATTTCATATGTATTCCCTGGATATAAATGACATGTATACCAACATTCCAGTGGATGAGACATTATCCATAGTAGAAAGCATGGCATTTAAGAATAAAGAATGGCTCACGAAACAAAAATTGGATAATAATGATTTGATGAGTACAATTGAATTAATCACTAAGAACGCATATTTCAAACATAGAGATAAAATATATCAACAGGTAAAAGGATTCCCAATGGGATCTCCATTGTCAGGAACCTTGTGTGATATATTTTTGAATTTTTGGGAGTGCAAATTACTGGAAAAGACGAAATATAAATTTAAATATTACAGATATGCGGACGATATCTTAATAATCTGGTACGGGACCGATAGACAATTTGACAAGTTTTTCTCAGAAATTAACAAGATTACTGATGAAATTAAGTTTAAAGTAGAAAAGGAAGTGGACAATAGTCTAAATTTTTTGGATATATGCTTAACTAGAAATGAGAATAAGATAATTATGAAGCATTATACAAAAAAATACAAAAGTGAACACATACTAAATTATGAATCAGGACATGGCATAAACATAAAAAGAAACATAATTGAAAACTATATGCAAAGGATTGACGTCAACACAAGTAGTGAAGATGAATTCAATAGAGAAATTATGAATATGAAAAGAATCCTTAGTAAAAATGGGTACAAGGAGAAATTCGTAAATAAAACTATAAAGCAATACCACACATTGAAAATTAAAGAGTTAACAACAAATAACAACAGAAGATATTTCATACCATACTTAAACAAAAATAGTCTGACTTTAAAAGAAATTTGCAAAAGTTTTGGTTTCAATATTGGATTTGAATAAAACAACATACTGAAAAACATTTTATGTTGCAAATTGAATAGTAGTGTTAAAAAACATGAAATGGGTATAATTTACAAAATAGAATGCAAGAATTGCGATTTATTCTATTTGGGCGAGAGTAAAAGAACAGTGAAGGAACGAATGACGGAACATGGTACCAGCATTAGGAACAAGTACATTGAAAAATCAGAAGTAGCAGAACATTGTGTGAACAGAAATCATTGTATTAACAACGAGATACAAATTTTATATATTGAAAGAGACACCAAAATAAGAAAGATAATAGAAAGCATGTGCATCCGGAACACAAAAAGAAAAAACATGAATAGGAATGATGGTATGGAAATAGAGAAATTTTTCACAAGATTAGCTAAAAGTTTTGTAGATAAAATATGCACAAAATGTAATAATAAGGTTACAATCAAGGAACTAAATTGTTAAGCCCCATCGTATATTATTGTTAAAGAAACAAAGATTGGAACTAAATGGTATCATTTTCATATATTATTTATATTTTCTCGAGGAATTTTATGTAATTTAGAGTATTGTTCTTCAAATTATTGTTATTTTAGGCTTGAGAAAGAAAAGACGCCATCTTTTCGAAAATTTGCTTTTTGTATTAAATGTAGTTATTTTACATTTAAATTTGGTGAGATGTTTAGAATCCCTTCTTTATTCCACAATATTTCGCTTTCATATAATTGAAAACTTCTTTAGGTTATTAGAGGATAAAAAAAAACTTTTTTCATCCTCTGGAATTCGTTATTATACATTTGAGAATACTTCTTATCCTCTAATAACCTGAAGTTTTCAATTATATGAAAACGAAATATTGTGGAATAAAGAAGGGATGTTAAGAAGATTTTTCAATGTATATCATGATTAAGATTATCGTTTTGGTAACTATATATATGATACATTATAGTTTTATTTCAATTGAAATCGTGAAGAAAGTACAATTACGAACGTTAAAGCATGGAAAACATATTGTTTAGTTTTGAGAATTTCGGTTTACTGTTCGTTTTCGAAAGCCAGAATTACCACTGGCGGACGATTTTACTCCGCAGAGGGGTGATACGCTGAGATGGGCACTTTCTTAAATTCTTTTGGACATTTTCGCTTTTAAGAAAAAAATAACGGAGGAGCAGTTTTGCAATAGTATTTATTCTTTCCATAATTCTTTTTGGAAAAGCGCAAATTGAACGCAGCTACTAGTAAACTAACACTGATAAAAAGTAAACATCCCCTCTTTATTTCTCCTCACTCCTATTTTGATGAAATCGAAGGAGACCTGACGCGTGCGCAAAAGGGCTGAAGGTTCTCGTAAACGAAAACGAACAATATTACGATACACTCATCTTTAGATGGACTATGGAATGTTTCTAAATAATTTTATAACTTATGAAGATGAAATGAGATCGGCTTTTCTTTCTTTTTTTTTGTCATTAGACGACTCTACATTTAACTTATAAGGTTTTACTAGCAGTCATTGGTTTTCAGGTATCTAAGGCTATTATGTAATAAATATACAGTCGGACCTCTATTTAACGAACCTCTATTTTGCGAATTTCTCTATTTTGCGAACTTTTCTTTGGAACGAAGAACATCTTACTAATTTCTTCGTAAAATAACCTCCAAATTGCGAAGTGCATTTTCTATTTAACGAACTTTTGCATGGTATCGATTTTTTTTTCTTCTTCAAATGTCTTTTATTATTAGAGGCAATGAAAGAAATGTGGATACAGCTGAGGGAAAAAGAAGAAATTAACGATGATGTGCTGATTATCTTTCACTTGATTTTGAAGTTGAGACCTCGGAAACCACTAACTGAATCGGATATTTTGGACAGTGTGAAAAATAAAATCAATACAGCTATTAATTGCGATGAAGATGATGGAAATGATCATGATGCAGAAATAAAAAAACCTTCGTATGATGAAATGATAAAATCATTTGAAACAATCCGACGCGGATTACAATTTGAAGAAAATACTGAAGGGGTTTTTGATGCATTGCAAAGATGCGAGACGTTCTATGAACGAAAACACTTTTTCAAAAAGGAAACTCAAAAATTAACAGACTTTATTAGTAAAATTTAAGTATGCATGTGGTAATGTATGCTTTATGTCATTAAAATTATTACTTTAATAATATTTATTGTTTATGTATTTTAAATCTGTTTTATGTAGTTTAAAGTAATTTTAAAAGGTGAATCTCTATTTAACGAATTTTCCATATAACGAACTTTTTTTCGGGATTTAGCGACTTCGTTAAATAGAGGTCCGACTGTATGTTCATTGTAGAAATATGTTCATATAGTGTTTAGTGATTTTTGATATTTGAATAATTTTAATTCTTCAACCACTTTAAGTAGGATTCAACTGATCTCTTTTTTTCCCCTTGAACTAGTTCTTGAAGCTCTAACTTAGAAGGTTTCTGTTTATTTTTCTCTAAACGCGATCAAACGCGGAAGCTCTTCTTTAATTCCCTGATTCTATAGATTTATTTTTCTTGTTTTTTGACTGTTCGCCATTTTGATGAAGGACTTTTTTTCTTTCTTTTTTTTTTTTTCATTTAGTTCTTTTTGATCAAAAAGTAAGAATCGGTCGATTTCGAACGCGGAAGTGGAGGTTAGGAATAATATTGGGAACGAATTCGATTTGGCTTTTTCCTGGTTCTAACATTTGGCTTCTCTTTTTGACTTTTCTTGTAGTGGTTTGTTGAGTTGCGCTGATGCGGTTTGTTTGGGAGATAATGCTATAAATACTCAGTTATTTTGTTGTTGATCTGGTGCCAGCAATGCAGCTGCTGTCTTCTTCCTCTTTCTGTCTCCGGAAACGACGGGCTTTCCGCAATTGGCGGACAGACAGTCCATCAAAACGCATTGGATTTGCAAATAAATTTAGGAGCAGGACAAGCGGCTTATTTCATCATTAGAAGAAATTGGATTTGTTTATGATGGTTTAAAGAGTGGCTTCAAACAGAAGTCAAGGATTGCTTTAGTGCAGTTTCTAAACGTGTATCTTATTAAGAAGTCTTTACTGATTAGAGAAATAGATGATTGGGAATAATAATAATAAAACAAAATATATTTTAATCGGATCAAAACAAAAAGCTTAAAGTTGTATAAATTTGTAAATAAAAAGTTCTAATCAATAATAATAAAGAGGAAATGTAAATAAACAGACCTGTGGGCCCGGAAGCCGAGTGGGTAAGGAGGTACCCCGGAGGGCGGGAATTTGTCCATGCTCCATTCTCCTTCAAATGGGTCCTAGGGCCTACCCAGCCCTTTGTGGAATGGGTACCGGGTCTCTTTCCCGTGAGTTAAAGGCGGGCGGGAGTTGGACTGACCACCCGACCTCAGCGTAGTCGCGTTGGTCATGAAGCGCCGGGAGCCTTACCTCCCGTGACCCCAAGGGCCTGCATAGGCCTATAGTGGGACACTTTGAATAAACAGACCAAAGGAAATATGAAGGGGAGATAAGTAAGTTAACAAGAGCTGATAAATGAGGTAAAAGAATCTTATATTATAAAAGCGTTATTCTGTCTGTCATATGACTTTACCTTTTTCCAATTTTGTGACCAAACTATAAGAGATAGATTGGTCATGTAAATGGATAAAATGTAAATCTTTTTAAGACAAACAAAATGCTACAAAAATCTTTCGAAAAAAGTTTTTGGTTTCCAAGATAGCGCCTTTTAAAGGGTCAAATTTGGACTTTTTCTCAATTTAAACGAAAAGCATAAAAAATAGAAGAGAACATTATATTGAGAAAATGTCGGTATTTGAAAGTTCTATCGAAGGATGTATCACTTATTCACAAACGCTTTAGCGTTTGCAAGATACATGCAAAAATGTGAATTTTCGGTGTGTGACGCCGACCCGCAGTACATCCGAATTATTCGGAGAAGCCACAACGGGCTGGGAAGTTACCGTATTTACTCGCATAATTTCCCCTTTTTTTTCCCTCAATATTTTGACAAAAAAAAGGGGGGGGGGGAAATTACGCGATGTTTTTCAATTTGAGGAAAAAAAATATGGTGAAAGTGTAAGGAAAACCACGTTAAATATTGATTTTTAAAGCAAGAAATGTAATTAACAACAATTTTATTAACATTATTTAAAATATAAGAAATCACATCTCAACATTTGTTTTTTCTTCAAAGTACAGTTAAGCAATAGGCATGCACGGAAGTGTGTGTGCGACTGTGACGTAATTTCGTAACTCACGCACCGCAGCCCGCCATCTTTATAGCTGCTCACCGCATGACGTCAGCATCAGCTGCCTGCTAATAGAGAACTTAACTTTATTCGCGAACTTCACGTTTTCACAAAACACTCGAAATTATTGTACTGATTCAGAAGGAGTCTGCTCTTGTACTGACCGGGGTGGGGGTGGAATCTTCCCCTAAAGTAGCGTGGGATAGAGAAATGCGATAGTAACGGTACATTGTCACGTCGTCGTGAGTTGACCGCCAGTCAAGGTCATGTTGGAAACGCGTTGAAGTAGAGGTGGGGAAATTATGCGATAAAAATAAAAATTGAATTTTATAATCCACAAAAACTGGGGTGGGGAAAATACGCGATGGGGGAAATTATGCGAGTAAATACGGTATATATTCTCCGACGATCGCAACATTAATTTGCTAAATAAATAAAGTTTGTTTTTTAAATGCTATACATGCAAGGGTTCCGGAGCGAAGCGACGGTACACGGCTAGTTATATATAATAAATAAAATATTAACAATGAAGAAAGTAGTAGATTATGCAGGACCAAGTTGTATTTCGGCAGCTTTACTTGTTTGTGGCTTTATAAAAATTATTATATTGTAGGTTTTTATGTTTTGTTATTTACATAAAGCAAATGCAAAGTTGTTAACCTAAATTTTGCTCTCACAAGTACAACTTTTGATAAGTATTTTCTGGTTTGTTTGTTTTTTGTTTACAAATTCTCTTCTCAAATTCAGTTTGAAACGTAAATCAATATCGCTTGTCATTTTTGTGAGTAGGAAATCATGGGAAAATTCTTAACTAGATTGAATAACGTTTACTTATTGATTGAAAAAATGTAAACATTAAACAAAGGAAATATTTAAATCAAATCTCTTAGCCATTGAATTTAAACAGTGAAAAAGATAAAGGATTCATTCGAGACATCTGCGTTTTCAAGTATTGTCTAAGTCTTTGATAACTGTTATCTCGAAAAGTATTTGTTTTGCGGTTGATTTTTTTTTTTTTTTTCATATCAAACGCAATTTCAAATAAATAAAATGATTGTGGTAAAAAAAATCTCACTAATATAACAACAATAACAATAGTAAAAAAAAAAGATCAGTAAAAACACCGACCTAGCACACGAGCTCCAGAAACAGTGGAGGCAGGACCGAGTATGTGTTGTACTCAACGTCCTGTCCGCTACTAGTCTGGTGCCTCACACATTGCACCACAGCCTCAGCACATTAGGACTTCACAAAAACACTTATGCACAACTCTAGAAGGCTGTGGTACTCAACACAACACGGATAATTAGAAAATGTAGGTACACAACTAGACATCTCTAATCCTCGTTGCACACTTTACATTTGGCAATATGTGCTTTGGTCCTTGACCCGCCATGTTGTCTTTGCTGGGGAAACCCTAGGTTTGAATCTTTTACATAATAATAGTATATTATTTTACATAATAATAATAATAATAATTATTAATAATAATAATAATAATAATTATTACTGATTATATAATTGTAACTGAATCCCATTACAGCAATAACATTTTTACAACATTAAAAATTGTCATTAAATGGTATCTAAATAATACAGACGAACTGAGACACAAACACGTGGCACTTAAGAATGAAAATCGTTTTGAGGAAACCTAACGCCATTTCTACCATCTGTAAAAACATTTCATTGTTAAGATACAGCACGAGAAGCGACTGCTCGATCGAATGAAATGACCGAGGATGGAAATGAAAATGCTTTTTCTTTCTGGATTGTTCTGGATTGAAGAAAATAACGTTCAGTAATTTCTTTCGGAGCTCTATCTTGAAAAGCAAGTCTGCACGTGTGAGGCACCATATTACCTATTATGAAAATGCGGAATCGGAAAGTGGAAATTCACAGAACTGAAGAAAAAAAAATCTGACTGCGAACTTAATTATCTGCATTAGAATCATTAGTAAATGAAGTAGGCATAATTTCTAAAAACGATGTTAAAACTAATAATGGCGTCGGTCTCTAATAATTCAAAAGCTATACAAGAGTAGGAGAGAGATTGTGGCAATAATAATAATAATAAAAAATTGAAAAATATTACCAGGTAATAATATTTAGGTTGAAAATAAATAATATTCATTGGCTACAAATTTCATGTTAGATATATCAATACGATCTTTTTAGGACCCATATAGATGCTATTGCGTTTGTCCTGTCCGTCCGTCCCTCTGTCCGTGTCTGTCTACCCCAACTATTTCCAGAAGGTCGGATCGGCAAACAGACTTCACCATCGTGCTTAGAGGCCCAAACATCGTAGGAATAGGCTATTTCTTTCTGTCTATCCGGAAATATGCGGACTCAGTCGACTATTTGTTTCCGCAAACAAAAAGTCGACTGTGCCTCAAAACTGTCATAGATACGGTCGAATAAAAAATATAGATTGTATAGTAGACACTCGAAACTAAAGCAAATCCAAATTTCAAGTCGATCGAGTCAGTAGTTGTTCAGGAAAAAAATTCCCAAACTTCACCTTTTTCCGGTGGACAGTCGGCTGTCGTTGCGCGGCGGATCATCCTCCAATGCTCCTTAGGTGAAGTTTAGATCAAGTTAAGGAATTTTTTGCTCGACATGTTCAGTCGAAATGGTTGTAATGAGTCGCCCTTTATTTTATGCCTTACAAGTTAGTTAGTACAATTTTTTTTTTACTTGTTCTATCATATTTGCAGCTTAATATTTTACTCTGGTTGCGATTTTTATTTCGAAGAATCTTTTTATGACTAAAATCTGTTCCTCTTATTATGGAAAGTGTTCCTACAAACTGTGGCTGCATTTCAATCACTGATTCTCATTGTATTTATACCTTACTAGCGATACTTCAGTTAGGATTGCCTGAAATGAATGAATAAAGATATAATTGATAAGTTAAACGCTTAAAAATAATATTTACATTTAAAATAATATTTAATATTTAAAATAATAGTTACAGATAAGCAACTGTTACAGAATTGAATAAACCTTAGCGTTGGTTGCTTAGCGAAAAGTTGAGACATTATTAGATTTGTTCAAAGAAAAACTATAAAAAACATCGATAACTAACAACAAAAAATTTTTTCACTGAGCTGATTTTAGATTATTTGCTGGGTACCGGAGACGGCGCCGTTTCTAGTTTCACCACCCTCTTCAGCCCGGTCCCGCCCACAAATTAGATTTGTTGACTGAGCTTTTTTACAATCAAAATACAAATTAAGAACACGTTCATTCCACCGATATCTTAGATAATGAGGCTTTTGGGGTTTTAGAAGGGCGAGTTTTCATTTTTGCTGACTGACTATGTGATGAAGGAAGAAATAAGTTTGTACCTGCCAGGTAAATCATCCTATAGGTGTTTTTTTTAGGTACAAGATATAGCTTATGTTTACATTAGCTTCTTTGTGATCATTGGCCTCTGATTACTAGTAATAATAGAATAGAATATTACAATTCAATAAACCAAAAAGGCACCAAAGTAAACAAAAGATTTCGCGTCTGAGCTATCAACAGCGGGAGTGTGGGACGACCGTTTCGTCCTCTTTATGGACTCATCAGCCACACAAACCCTCTGTCGAAAGCTCAGATCGCGAAACCAAGTAATGAAATCCACCATTTGTGTGGCTGATGAGTCCATAAAGAGGACGAAACGGCCGTCCCACACTCCCACAGTTGATAGCTCAGAGGCGAAATCTTTTGTTTACCTTTTGGTTTATTGATTTATTTATAACAGGCACGTTAAAATTTCTTTGTAATTACAATGTTTGTTTCCTTCGAACTATCAAGTGGTTTTGAAATGTCTTCTTCAAAATTTACCTTTGGAATTGGAGGTAGAAGAAACGATAAAGCCATAGCACTCTGTCACAAACTTACGAACAGTGTTCGTCATATCAGTGAGATATATCCTCCTACGCCTCAATTCCTGCTCCTTCACTTTCGAATTTCCCCATGACAGTATATTTCTACTTTGCTATCTAAAAATTTGCTAAATTACAGAAAATTCTAAAACTTCATCAGAAAATAATATGTTTAAAGAAATTTAGTAAGTAATTAGAAGAATATTAGTTGATTTGGATCGAAGTGTTAACAATTTAAAATACTTTACTGAGCAGCTCAGTTTTAAGAACAAAGGAATTTGAAGGGCAATAAAAAGAAAATATATATAATAAAAATTCATTTAGAATGAAAATACACTCACTGACAAAAAAGTTAGCGCACCCAGAAGTAGCAGTTAAAATGGAATTGCACTGGCATAGCAATGAGAATGATGCTGCAAATAACATGATTACAGTATCAGAGCAAATGGGCCATTTATTCGGGCAAAACACTATAGATTAGGTCCCTTTAGACGCCGGAAGATACTCTCATAGCTGTGGCAACTGCCGTTTCAGATCTCATACCTGTTGATGGCCGAGGCTGCCGTCCCAGCTGGTTCTGTACATGTTAAGGGCGACAAGTCTGGATACCTGACGGGCCAAGGAAGGGTTGACAGCACGGAGGCAGTCCAAGAAAACCTGCGCTGTATGTGGCGGGCATTATCTTGTTATACCGCTATACCTGCTCCATGAAGAGAAGAACATAATATCACAGAATCTCTTGAACGTACCGCTGCGCTGTCAATGTTTCCCTGATCACTACCAGCGGATACCGGGAATCGTGAAGATGGCTCCCCACACCATGACGTCACCAGTTCTGGTGGTGTGTGTCTCAACAATGAGGTCCGGATTTGTGCGCTGCCGAGTGTCGAGTACGGTGGCTATCCGTGTCCAGACAAGCCTAGATTTTGTTATTAAACACGATTCGTTGCCAGTTCACAGCCGATCATGCCACCCTCTCAGTATACCATTGCAAACGAAGCCGCCGATGGTGGTATTTTAATGGCAGACAGCATTAAGGGGCGCTGAGAAAGAGTCTCGTTGTGCAAGTCGTCACGCAGTCGTGCGGGTAGACATAGGGGTTTCTAGTTAAACCTATTCTAGTTTCTAGTGATTAATAGTTTCTAGAAACCTATTCTAGTGATACCGTTACATGTCTCTGGATGGTGTTCAGAACTGCGTTGAATGAGTCTTCGAGCCGTGCTGAGGACTCGGAGATCTGCACTCCACAACCACACTGATTATAAAGCTTACAGCAGCCATAGGACTGCTGTTCATATTACAGTAAAATCCCGCTAATCCGGTATCCGATAATCCGGCAAATTCAATAATCCGGCATCGGTCTAAGGTTTTTTTTTTACACTGAAAAAGCCTTCCCGGCGCGTTCGGCAGAGTTCGCGGGCAATCGGCTGAGGTCGGGCGTACTCGGCAGTGATGACAAATCTAATAAAGTAACTATACTGTACTGTATTAAAATATAATACTACATAAAAATATATTTTGTTGTTTTGTTTTTAACATTTTCCATCACTACCGAAATCAGAGAAATCACACGGAAAAATGGCCTGATACCTATAAATAGCCCTTTTGACTCTCTATTTTAGCGGTATTTTCGTTATCCTCGCAATAACGGCTAGTTTTAGACGGCGCTCAGTAATCCGGCATTTTCGGTAATCCGGCACTGCCGAAGTCCCGAACGTGCCGGATTAGCGAGTGTCTACTGTACTACAGTTGTAGCCATACTTACGCTCATTGTGGCAGTTCTCAGTGGGCAATCGTAGCCCAACTGCAACCAATGGCACAACTACGTATCACGGGGCCGTATACCAAGTTTCATCGCTTCCGGATCATTCGTTCTGGGTGCGCTACTTTTTTTAGCAGTGAGCGTATTTGCCTTGAAGTATTCAATTTGACTTTTCGAGTGATGGATGTTGTTTTAATGACTACTATCGGCCAAACGAAACAACGACTGTGACCTTGAAATGCACCTATGATCTCTTAATCATTCCAGGACTTAAGAGAAACTATTGACAAAGGTTTGCCTCGCTTGAGAGTCGCCAATCAGAAGCCATAAACTTTCCCGCCATAAACACTGACATATACAATCGATTCAAATTCTACTATTGCGACATCTGGTGGCCACGGTCGTTCTTTGGTTTGGCGGACTTTTGTTTAAGAATTGAAGTAAAATGTAAAATCACACCAATACATAAAAGTAAAAAATTAGTATTTCTCTCATTAGTATAGTTTGGAATCAGATCAGAGACTTTAATATATGCCCTATGAAATGATCAGGGTCACGGAATAATAATTGCGGAGGGTAGGGCGGGGGGGGGGGGGTTAGGTTACATTATACCCCTCCGCCATCGCCATTGCATCCAAAAATGGAAGAAATCCAGCAATTTTGGATTTTTTACAATTAGAACCATTGTTTTATTTGTAATCTCTTATTCGGAAAAAAAAAAGAAAGATTTCTTAGGGTTGAATTGCGAGGACGATGACATTCCCTCCCATTCTGTATTCCTGGGCACCTATTTTATGTTTTGTCGCTAAAAGTAAAAAAAACCAAATAGTTTAAAATAATTGATAAAAGGATTTATTACTTTAACTCCTGGAAAAGTTTTACACTTAAAATAGTTTTATTTGGAATTTTAATTTTAAATTGAACAAAAAACAAAACCTGCAGCAGAAATTACGAACTTTTTCTTTTGTAATGACAGTCGATTCGACAACTGTGAATTTCACGTCAAATACTTTTTATGTTGATATATACAACATTCAACTCTTCTGTAATTTCTATTTCATTATAGTTCTAGATATATAAAATGAAGTGAAGTCTCGAATGTTTCAATGGATAATTAATTAAACAAGGATTAATATGAAAGACTGTAATGGGAAAAAAAAATGCTTTTCTTTGAATTAATGTTATTTTTTTTTAATCATGCACGACAGACATAAGTAATTATATTTACAAAATTTTATGCAGTTTGTGGAACTCGTGTTTATTTATGCAAACCCGACCACAAAACGTTAATGGATTGTAAGAGTTTAACGTGATAATATTACGTGCACAATCATCAACTGTGCTTTTGCGGTTGGAATTCATGGAGTTTTTGGATTCTTTCTTGTTATATATTAAAATTGCATTAATTATTCGAGCTTATTGAAGTTTTTTGGGAAAGAAACATGAGTAGTTCACGTTTAATCCATTTGACCGAAATAGCCGCTGCATAGCAGTAATATTCCGTTTCAAGTCGGCAAATACGAGTGCTTTTAGAACCCTACATAGGTCGCTAGTAACAGAGAGTTGGATAATTACTGAAATAGCTAGGGTCTTTTATGTTAAATTTTTATTTTGAATTAATGAAATAAAAGCAATGGGAAAGATAATTTGAATAATATAGCATTTGGTTTAAAGAGCTAAATGGAAGCCATCCTATTCCAATCTCTTAATTTTGAAGAATAAAGCTCCGGTTGACATCTCTTCAGAAACTGCTGTCGGACATTATGGAAGCAATCTTCAGCGAGACACTGCTAAGCGAAGATTAGTGCGTATTTTTACCTTTATCTAAATTGAGCATGGTTATAATTAAATGATAAAGGCAAATGACGCAGTATAGTATTATGTTATCTATAAGAATTACTTATTATCCTATAAGCAATTAAAGCAATATTGTCTTTCGAATCAAATTACCTGTTACGCCTTTTTTTTAAAAAAAAAACACCCTGTCTGAAACGAGAATGGATTTTTAATTTAATGAATTTTCTTTGCGACGTAAATCGACAAAGTTCTCTAAAATAAGTCCCTCAAAACCAAGTAAATATAATTTATAAGAAGTTAATGAATGTAATGATAAAAATTAAAAACTTAGAAGATCCTTAAAAAAAACTTATAAATTGTACGTAAGTCACCCAATAGGAAAACAAATGACAATATAAACTAATAATAATAATAATAATAATAATAAAAAAAGTTGAAGGATTAATGAAAAACAGTAAAAAGATGATAGATAAAGTTACAAAATTCTTATAATAAATGAATTTAAATCAATCCAGAAAAAGAAAGGAAGAAAAAGCGGACTTATAAAATTTTTAAGGAGAATTCACTGACTAAATAGAAATGAAGACACATTTAAACCGCCTAAAAACTTTGCT
>JAFIDM010010028.1:40158079-40170691 GCA_023159025.1 Thereuonema tuberculata | reverse complement strand
GACTAAATAGAAATGAAGACACATTTAAACCGCCTAAAAACTTTGCTTTTTTATTTTTCTAATTACTTTTATAAAGCTTTTTATCATTTCTTAATATTGTAAAATTCATTCATTTTAAAACAATGAAATGTTTTTTTTTTTTTAGAATTAAAATTGAGAAATTTTAGATTTGATCGTGATATTTCGATTTTCAGTTAAGAAATCATTATTTCATACTGTAGGAATGTAAATTATTTAAATGAATATAAACCAATAACAATAATTTTTAGCTACCAAAAATCGGTAGCTATTGCGTTTGTCTTGTCCATCCGTCCGTGTCTGCCCCCCCCCCCCCAATAACTCCCGAACGGAAGGTCCGATCGGCAAACGGACTTAATGATCATGTTCAGAGGTCCAAACACCGTAGAAATAGTGTATTTTCAGGGACGTACCCACCTCCCCCTATGTTCGAGAGATTTGGCATTGTTGTCATTGGATTTCCTCTATTAGCTTAAATGTTAGAAATGCAACCATCTTATTTCAGTTGTCAGCTACAGATTGATGGGTAAGGTTTCTGATTCATATGCTGGAGATTGTCGGTTCGAATCCTATATCGATTGTTTTTTTTTTTCTTTTGTTTTTTTTCTCTTAATCTTTTTTCTCAATGTCCGCGTTTTTTTTTTCTTCTTACGTTAATGTACTTCCTTTTTTTTATTATTAGGCCTATTATTATGGGTCGCCCTTAAATTTGTTTTAGCACAAACTTATATTCACTTGTTTATTTATTTAAATTTAAAAAGTGAGAATATTTAGAACTTGCAGGACTTTGAAAGGGCTCAATTATCGATTGTAAATAAAATATCAAATAACAGAGAAAAATGTTTTTTGCAATGTATTTGATGAAAATAAATTCTAATTTTTTATACTATTATAACACAAAAAATTATTAATTTTCTTTATTATCAGTATTATAAATAATTAAATAAATAAATAAATAAATAATTTATTTACAATTATTTATTTTTTATTTATAGTTGGTTATTTTCGCACTTAAACGTTATCATCCCATGAACTTGTCCCCTTCATTCATGCGCCGAACAATCTCAATGCAACTAAAACTCGTTCACACCTGAACAGCTAATCCGTTTTGAGCAAGTAATTTTACAACAAGCCTTGGAAAAGTGCTCGGTCCGTTCGGAGATACATTGTATGTCCACAATGACCGAATTTCGTTCTTCCGCGAAAATTTCGAGTGTAGATGCAGCCATACAGTAGGCACCCTAGTCGACAAAAAAAAAACCCCACAGAATACATAAGATTATTTATGGTTTATTATGAGTTTATTGGTTTGTTTACTAGGATTTGTTGATTCTGCACTGATTTTGTTAATAAATTAAACGCGTTATCGGATATTTTAGGGGCCGGATATTACTTAGCGTTTTTCTGAATATAAGACATTGTCCCTAACTCAAATGTTTAAAATTTTCAAATTAGAAAACGGGAACCTATCCTTAAATACCCCCCCCCCCCCCATCCACTTTTTCTTAATAAAGACATACTTCCATGTATGAATACCAGATATTATTACTTTTCATGTACAGTAAACTCCCGATTATCCGCGGAATTGGGTGGCGCGGCAACCACGGATAAGCGAATTCCGCGGATAATCCGAAATAGGACGTAAAAGGACGAAAATCAACACAAAAATGCTTCTAACATGTTTTATTTACATTAAAATGGCAGTACATACATTATAAACAATTATTTTATTTTACTTTCTTTTACTTTATTTTTTTACTTTTCAACAAAAAAAAATCTGTCTTTGTTTTTTCGTGTCGAAACACGAAAACCCCCTACATGGACGTCGCTAACTGTGCTTTTTTTATTGTTTACCTTATTCTAGACTTAAAAAAATGTTTGTTAATTTTGTAATTTATTGTACATTAAAAAGAAAATTGAAATAGGAGAGGTCCGCGGATAATCGAGAGTTTACTGTATTTGAAATTAACCTTGTATTTTGCTTAAAATAATGGAATTCGTTCATTTCATTTTTCTTATTTTTTATTTTTTATTTCCTAGAAATTAACTTTTCCTTGATTTTTAGATGTCAAACTAATTAAGTGCTTAAGAATTTCAAGCATCCATTCGGATTCTTGTTTGGCTGAATTTGCTTATGTTTACCAATGTCATGTAGACGACAGGCTGTCTCTTGGGGTAGTTGGGGACTGTGTCTATCGTTCGCCTCAGTTCTGTTACAGAAAGGGAAATGAAAAAGTTAGGAATGTTCAGAATCTATGTTACGGTGTATGAATAGCGAACCAAGTATCAAATCCCCGGAAACGAATCATTTCTTAACGCTCTGTTTCGGGCATCGACTCAAGAATCAAGAGAGGGATTCGGAGATGGTCCACGTTCCTTGGCATTTGGTCGAATGCCAACATTGAAGCATCCGAAATAAACCTTAGACTGTTTCTCGAGATCCAACTTAAGTCATTGTTCCAATCCAATAGTAAAAACATCTCATTTTAAGAATGTTAGGTTGAATTCTTTTTAGAAAGTTATAAAAACCTTGGCTCATAATTAAAAATTCCTTAGGATCGAAAGTTTTAATTCTGATTGTAATATTTTACAATCTTAAGAAAAATACATAAAAAAAAAATAATTCTAATTTGTTAATTTAAGACAATAATAATAATAATAATAATAATAAAATACAACTCGATTTCCTCAAACGAATTTTCGGACATTACTTAATGACTCCAGTTCCAAGATATCGACAAACAATTAATAAATAACTATTAATAATAATAAATAACAATTAATAAATAACGGGTAGGTTGAAAGAGGTCTATGAACTGCAATATCTAAAATCCTCTCTGAAAATTGTCTGTTTTTTTTTTAATTTAATATTTCAGACATGATGTTAATTGAAGTACATCATTAGAGTTATTACGGTTTCATAAATTAGACTAAAATATAAAACATTACATCCTTTTACTTTTTTTAAGCCCAACCGAAGTTTTAATAACTGTCTTAAAATCTTGAAGTTTTTACTTTCCCCAAACTACTATAATGAGAAAGTACACTAATCAGATATCAAATATTCTCTTTATTTGATTTCTCCAAATTGTCGGTAAATCTTAGATGTTATTCTGTTCGGATATCAGTGGAAACTTAAATGTTCAGATCTCTAGGAGGATACGTTTAGGGATATTTTGAAGTCTCTTACACGATCTTGTGAATGTGATAACTTGACTAACAAGTTTACCTACAACAAATTTTGTATCTAAGAACTGCCCCATATAGCCAAGAACTGTTACATTTTGATTTTGTTCTAAGTGAACACAGCCTACATATCTAACCAGTAATTCCTTATGAATATTTTTTTTCATTATCATTATTTGAACAAAAGGTGAATAAAAATTAGAAAACTAATACGTTTCCTTTAAAAAAAAAAAAAAGCTTTAAAAGTGAGGCGATTTTTTTTATAGATAAGGTTATTTTTCGTTTAATTTAAAAAAAATAGACCGTTAACCTAAGTTCAAGTCTTCATCAGCCGCAAGAACTTGGTTTTGAAGTGGTTTAAGCTTAAGATGGTGACTGGGTTGTTTTGGTGGCTTTTGATTTTAACTGACTGTTTGGCAACGAGCTAAAGAGAGGAACTCTTCCAAATTACCCTCGGGAGAGAGAGCGCGAGCCGCAATAAAATCAGCTCCTCAAACTGTAATTAAATGAGCATTTGATTTCTCTCTTTTTCAGGGGCTTCCTTGTTTCTTGTCCAAGTTCTTATTGATTCAATTGTTCTGCTAAGTAAAAGACTCAGCATTAAGTAATGTCTCTTGAAATATTGGCAACATTAATCATCATATGTCATTCCATACTTCACCAAATCTTATATATTTCTTAGGGTTTTGTTAAGTTGTAGAACTGCAGTGCAAGATACATTGTTACTAATATAACTGATATGTTACTTATTTTTTGTTAACTCTTTCATCCCTGCTAAAATAACTTGTTAGTTTGGTATTTTAAATTCTCTGTATTCCAAAAATTACGCAGATAATATTAAAATTAGATCAAAATAAAGTGTTTGATGGAAATAAAATTCCGGCAAAATCAATTAAACTGTTCTCAGTAATCTATATTACTAAAATCTTTTATTTCTGTCTGTCTGGCGCAATTTCCTTAGCGAATGGAAAATAGAAATAATTTTTACAAATGAAACGTCCGCGACAGGAATCGAACCTACAACCTTCTGATCCGAAGTCAGACGTCTTATCCATTAGGCCAAGGTGACTACTTCTCACTTTATATTGTTTTTTGACTTGTGTGTCCTTCCCCTTCCCCCCATCAATAATGAATGAATTCAACCTTTATTTTTTTTTTTTTTTTTGAATCTCAAGATTTTTTATTTATTTCCGATCCGTCTGTTTATTTTTAATTCGAAAATGACAATTAGAACTATAATTGCCGAAATGTTAGCTTTCTTTCCTATCCAAGGCTTTTATCATGTCCTTTACAAGCATTTTTTTGTACTTTCGTTGAAAGTCAAGAATTATCCCTTGATCTAAAGGCTGAAGAAGTGCAGTTACATTTGGAGGAAGAAAAACAATTTCGATTGCTTTTAAATTTTCGGGGCTTACTCGCTATGAAATGAAATCACACTCAGTAGCGGTAAAAAAAAAAGTCTACTCTTGACAAGAGTTGCAGCGAGAAGTGTGTAATTTCCCAAGTGAATTTCCCACGTGAAAATTCACCGTAAAGGCTAGGCTTTCTTAGAGTGAAGGGGCGGGGCTGAAAAGATAGCAGGCAAAATTGAGAATAAAGATGCTTTTCACTAGTTTTGAGGGTGACGAGTTATCCGGAGTAGAATTAAATTTGGTGACGAGTAAAAGAATGTTATTTTACATTATTGTCTATGAGACCTTGTCGGGACCAAAGGAAAACGACGACTTAAGCGGAGTGACGAGTTATCCGGGTGACGACTTAACGAGGTTTTTGATATATATATCAAACAGCGAAATTATTAATTATTAAACAAAGAATTCTGGAAAGAGGCGCTTGCGCTATCTCGCGATCATGTTGCGACTTGATACATTCCTCCGTCTTGCGCCCTGTGCACACATGTGCACAAGGACATTTTTGCTCGCAGGTCATTCTCAAGTGTCGGTTGTATTGAGTGGTGTCAATAAGGGTGGGAGTGGGGGCGGCATTTTTCAGTTCTCGCCTAGGGTGGCAGAACACCTAGAAACGGCTCTTGTTCTTAATAGTGTAAAATAAACGCTTTTAAAAATAAGTTTTAATCACTTTGCTTTTCATTAATTGGGAAATAATTATTATAAATTTCAGGTTTTAAGTTTCTTTAAAACATACACAGCCGCCTGAGATATTTAGCAGTTGGAAAAACAAATGAACTTTATAAGATCTATATTGTCAGAGGAATGTCTTTATATTTTTCGTGTTTATAAAGATAGAAATAAACAAATTACATTAAACAGTTTTCTAAATTACATAAAAAAAAAAACACCTGTATTCTGAAAAAACTTGAAATTTATTTTCTTGCAATGCTGGTATTCCTGTTTTTCCTTTCTTTCTTTTTAATTATGAAAACAATATGAATAATATGCCAAGTGGTATTTGTTAATTATAATATCTGTGAATATGTACAATCAAATCTTTCATTCCCAAAAATTGATTAAATCCGCCAATTTTTACTTAAAAGGCCTCAATTCAATTAACTTTGAATTAAATTAACGCCTTTGCTCAGTGTATGGTTTCACATATGCCGCGATACCTAGATTGTTCTGTAGGGTAAATTAGTTTGCTTCTAAGGTACTAGTTGACCCGTGCGAATAATTCGCATGGTATCTTGATCAGTCACCGAATAGTAATACAGTAATGTGGAAATAAGTAACTTTAATTATTTATTATTGAAAGGTATTTTATTTTGAAGAATAGTAATACATATAGTCTTATTGTAAAAAGTCGTTATCATTATATACATTAGGTTTAATTGTAAAACATTTAAAAAGCAGATATTGGCTTTGTCAAAAGGAAACGTTAACGTATGGCGTACCGATAAAAAAATACCTTTGAGAAATAATATATAGAGATTTTTTTTCTATGGAATTTTATGCCATCTTTACGAACAACTTTCTCCTCAGAAAGACATTTTCGAAATATTTTTTTTTTTAAAACGTTAATCATCTCTTGTCTTAAATATTCATGCCAATTTCAAAAAATCCATTAGTAATTCAAACGTTTTTAGAGGAAAATAAGATACTATGCAATTTGTTTTTTTTTTAAACCTAATTTTATTTAGAAAATAAGCTAAAAACATATAAAATTTTTCTACGAACGAATTTCAAGAATGGTTTCACTGAAAGATGCAAGGTCTGAAGAAGCCTGTTTTGATAAAATAATTGTAATATGCAAGCCAAATATCGGGAAAAATATGTTCGTTGCTTTAGAAACAATATGGAAGCGAAGGATGATAAATTTTACGTCCTGATTACAGAATTGACATCTAATCTGTTTGTATTTTAACTTTTATCTTGAATACGAAAAATGGAGTTTAAATTTTGTATCGTTCAGAACTTACTTCTACAGAGGTGTAGATTGAATCAATACATCAATTAGTATCTTTTCAATCTGTTAGTTGCATTTATTACATTTATCTGTATTTGTTATATTTGATTCTAATAGTAAACAAGTAAATCTTGGGGATTTCCTGAAATGAGGAGGACTAGTGTTTGAAATGACTTTTCGAAAATATTTTTATTAGATAATTCCGCTAAAGCAGAGCTTGTTTCACTTGCATAAAAGGATGTTTTCAATTCCACAGAAGGACGATCTTTACAAACACAAAGCAAATGGGATGCAATCAGTTTCAACAACAAATATTTTTAGCTGCATTGAGCGGGAACCAGGAATTTTTACTTTATAAGTTCTGAAATTATTTTATGTTTAACTCGTATTTCACTATTATTGACGATTTACAGTATTATCAATCAACAAGATCAGGAAAAGAATTTCGATTTTTGAGTCAACTTTAGCTAGCGAATGTTTCTATTGCTCCCAAAAAAGGAAACTAAACGCTTTCGATTGAAAGCCAATGCCTTCAACAGAGAACGGAATTCGGGTTGACTAAACTTGGCTTTTTATTACCAAAAGGATAGCATGATTGATTAAATTTTTTTTTATTTGTCGTATCTTCTCATAAAGTGTGGAGGAGAAAATATTTCATTCAACTAATTTTCTTAATAAATATTTAGATATAGCAATGTTTATTTCAGAAAAAATGGTCTAAATTTAAATAATTTTAATGTATTTTAAAAAGCAGTGTTCGTCTGTAATGTGGATTAGCATAAAATATTGTTAGGTATCAATAATCTTCACTTTTCTTTTTTTACAGTTGATGAGGATTGTTTAATTTACGTTGTTTTACTGGAATTTCTTTTCTTCACTCGCAGATTTTTCTCCAAATACGTCCACAAATGCTAAATAGATACTGTTCATTTTCAAAAGCCAGATCTATCACTATCGGACGATTGTACTCCGCAGATACGCAGAGGGTAATAGATACGCTGAGATGGGCACTTTCCTAAGAAATTCTTTTGGACATTTTCGCTTTTAGGAAAAAAAAAACGGAGGAGCATTTTTGCAATAGTATTTATTCTTTCCGTAATTCTTTCCCGAAAAGCGCAAATAGAATGCAGCTACTAGTAAACTAACAGTAAAAGTAAACATCACCTCTTTGTTTCTCCTCGCTCCTATTTTGAAGAAATCGAAGGAGACCTGGTGCATGCGCAAAAGCGTTGAAGGCTCTCGTAAACAAAACCGAACAGTATTGTGGTGAATGTTTGCGGTCATTGGTTCGGTAAAATTAGACTGAAATCGACTAATAGTAAGATCTGGCCAGAATTCCTTGATTTACACTATGCAGGGGCTTAAATAGGCTTTCTACAAGGCTGTGATTGGTTGTCGTGCTTAACAAATTTTGATTGGGGATTTAAATTATACAGGGATTTAACTGCTTTTTAACTGTCTTTTTAAATAAGAACGAATCGGGGATTAGAAGCACGGGCAACGAAAAATTTGAATAAAATAATGGAATTAAACAACAAACAGCAAAAATTAGAATACTGAATCAATAATGAAATAAATGTTAAAGATTATTACAATTGGAAACAGTAAGATAACTTAGAATGTACAATGAATAAATAGGACTATTACAAACAGATAAATGAGATTATACACTTATTAAAATCATTACAATATCATTTCTTATTAATAAACGAAATATATGTACCAAGTTTCAAGATCTGTTAACTTGTTCAATGCTATTAAGGGAGGGAACACATGCTGATAAGTCAAACCCTAACTTTGGGGAAAAAAAATGTGATTCACAAATTGTGGGTATGAGAAAGTTTTTATGCTAGAAAGAAGGGAAACTGTCAACTATAAATATAATTTTCTTGTTTTGAGTTTCTAATGTCGTCTTACTCTTTGTAACTTCCTTCAAAATTACTTTCCTCTCTTGATAGGCTCTAGTAAGATAAGAAGAGTAATATATTGGTGGAGTTTCATTTGTAATAATCTGCCGACTTTGCTTTAATTTTAAGAGAATTTTGCACTTTCAAATTTTATATTTTTTATCACTTTTTTTATAGTTAATAGATATATTCAGAAGGTCACAGGGTGCGTACGGGTCCTTGCAAGTCCTTAAAAGTCCTTATTTTTACATTGAGTACTTAAAAGTCCTTATTTTTATGCCCCATTTTTAAAAATTCCTTACTTTTTATTCCGGTTTTTTTTTTTTGGTTGTTGAACTCCCGCTCCGGGCCCCCAAAGGCGTTTAGAGGTCGTTATTTTTTGGTTTTTTTAGTCCTTAAAAGTCCTTAATTTTCTTTAAAGGAAATGTGTACGAACCCTGGGTCATTTTAAGAATATGCGCTATTCAAAATTCATATGGAAGTCTATTTTAAGATAGTGGGCAAATCTTCCTTTTTTTTTTCACAACTCTTCCGTATATTTGCAAGTTTATAGGTGCATGTAGCATTAGCATGACTCATGAAGATCATCCTGTGTCTTATCAATTGGCAGCAGGTGGGCGAAAGGAAATCAGGATTTTGAACAACAGTACCTGATCTCCCACACACATCTTTGTACATTGCCTTTGTCATAATGTTGCAGCACTGCTCGTTTTGGTGGCTATTTTGCACTTCACTGATTTTTATGAAATAGTGATTATTTTTGTACATTTGATACAAATATCGTTTGAGAAATCATTTGGAACATATAACAACGCGAGCAGTGCAGTGCAATCATTTCGGATAGCACTTCCAAGTTGCCAGATGATCTTTTTGCTGAGCTTAGCAAAGCTTGATCTCGTATCGCAGCCAATTCAGAGCAAAGAACATACGAAAAACTTGTTTTTGATGGTCTAAGACTTCGAACTAGGTATTAATCTGTCAAGAAATAATGGAAGAACAGCAGGAAAACTGACATGACCTTTTAGTGGATTTCTATTAGCAGTGATACGCGGCTTCAGGTTTAATTTCCGCAATCTGAATATCGCAATTGAGACTACCTTGAATTCTGTTCATTTAATGGTATTATTCTAGTATTAGTGATCTCTCGATGAAAACTGATAATATCAATGTGTAGTGACGCAAAAGACACTGTCTTTGAATCTTTTCATGTTGATCCATTAAACCTACAATTAGTTGATCTGCTTCCTCGCCAGCGAAATTGAAACGATAGGAACGAGATTTCGAAATACTATGAAGTTGAATCCTTTGCAATTATTGGGTAGGGTTGCAAAGTGTATATTATAGATTGTGATAATTGATAACAGGAGGGCAGAGAATCTACTCCTTGTGTCGTTGTTGGCACACACTTATTTCCAGTTTAATAAAACTGAAAGGAATGTTATAAAAATCAAACAGCAATTCATAAATAAAATGCTATTGACAAATAAAAAAGACATTACAGAAAATATGTTTTAATGTTTATTTTTTTTTATGTACATTTCTTTGTTTATTTAAGATAGATATATTCACGCTTGAAATGATATTAAAATGTCTTCAGCAGATTGGCGCTTATTTGTGAAGCCTCATAATCTTCTTATATTATAAAAGCGTTATTTTGTCTGTCATTGTCATAAGACTTTACTTTTTTTCCAATTTTTTGGCCAAACTATGAGAGATAGATTGGTCATGCAAATGGATAAAATGTAGATCTTTTTAAGACAAACAAAATTCTACAAAAATCTTTCGAAAAAATTTTTTTGTTTCCAAGATGTCGCCTTTTAAAGGGTCAAATTTGGACTTTTTCTCAATTTAAACGTAAAGTATAAAAGTTGGAAGACAACATTATATTGAGAAAATGTTGGTATTTGAAAGTTCAATCGAACGATATATCAGTCATCCCTAAGTGTTCTAGACTTGGGAACAGAAATGCAAAAATGTGAAAACTTTCACCATTTTTTTTTTTATTTAAACAGCAAATCTCTACGGATTCTTTTAAATTGTGTTGTAAAATTAATTTGAATCAATTTAATTGTTTTATCCAATCATTTGATAATTAATTAATCGTTTGAGAATTATTAATTATTAATTTCTTATATTTTTTAATTCATTTACAGTTCGTCTAACTTAGGAAGGCAGTCCCCTCAGGCATGGGGACTGAGAACTTGAAAAAATAGGGGTGAAAGGGTATCAGGGTATTGTTGTGGAATTGAAAAAAAGGTCTTATGTGATCTTTTTTTAGTACTTTGGAGATTCAGCTCTTCGGAAATATAGTTACTTAAAGCCGATAATAACGAGGTCAAGCTCTGCAAACACTGTTGTAATATTTCCTCCCCACCCCTTTCACCTTGTACCGTTTCATCCCTATTTTTTCAAGTTCTCAGTACAACTTCTGCGTTGGATTTTGATTTTTCGATTATTTTCTATTTGAAATTGAATTCGAGTCAAGTGAGTTAAATTTAAATATTACAATTTCATCGATATTGACTGAAAAATTAAATATAGAATTAAAATGCCACAAAGAAGAAATTGAAATAATCAGCAAAATGAAGTGCGTCATTCTATGAGATTAAGAAACACAGCTGCACGTAATGAACGACATTTTATCCAATCGTTTGATAATTAATCAATCGTTAGAGAATTATCTTATATAAAAACGTTATTCTCTCTGTCATAAAGCCTCGTACACACCAAGGGACAAAGTCGCGGGCTGTTCCGCGACTGTTTGCGATACATGTTTCTCGTGTTACGGAACTGTCGCGATACAAAAGTCGCAAGTCTCATGTTCCCCATCGAAACGGGGAACACGAGACAATGTTGCGCGACATTTCGTAGTCTGTACGTGTTCCGAGACTTCTCAGTCAGTTTCTACTTGTCCGCCATGGAAACAACATTAAAAATAATCGAAGATTTTCAGGCCCTCCCATGTCTTTGGGATATCACAAGTCTAGATTATAAAAGCAGAAATAAAAGGAGGCCCAAAAATTTCTGAAACCCATGCCATCTTCCAGTTTTAATTTTTCGAGAAGATTAATAGCGACAGTAATGCCTCCCGAAAATAGTTCTCCTCCAGTACCGTTTAGGTTTACGATTTTTCCTTTTTAACAACATTAAATTATTTAAGCACAAATTAAACGCACAGAGAGCAACCTGTTGGGACATCGTGTTTTGATATCTGTAGTGCAACTGACTGTTAGGTGTGGACGCGCGACATTGTATAGCGACAGTCTAGGGACAATGTATCGCGACTGTCCCGAGACACGTGTTCCGCGACTTTGTCCCTTGGTGTGTACTAGCCTTAAGACTAAGTTTTTCCAATTTTGTGACCAAACTATAAGAGATAGATTGGTCATGCAAATAGATAAAATTAGATCTTTTTAAGACAAACAAAATGCTACAAAAATCTTTCGAAAAAGTTTTTGGTTTCCAAGATGGCGCTTTTTAAAAGGTCAAATTTTGACTTTTTCTCAATTTAAACGAAAAGTATAAAAGTTGGAAGAGAACATTATATTAAGAAAATGTTGGTATTTGAAAGTTCTATCCAACAATATATCAGTCATTCACAAACGTTTCTGCGTTTGCAAGATACAATGCAAAAATGTGTGTGGCGTCAACCCGCAATACACTTGAGTTAAGCGGAGAACGCCACATCGGGCTGGGAAGTCGTATATTCTTCGATCTCATTATTAATTTGCTAAATAAATAGTTTTTTTTTAATGCTATATACACAAGGGTTCCGGAGCGAAGCGACGGTGCCCGGCTAATCTTATAATATCCTTCAAACGTTGGGATATGAAGGGAAATGTTCCCAAACTTAGGTTTTGAAATATAAACAAGATCGTAAACAGGTCAACGAAGGTCAGACATCAATACACATTCAGTTTCCAATTTTTTAGAGAAAGTCTCTTAGTTTGAAACCCTTGTCATAAATGTAGATCTTAGAACTGAAGCTTCAGTGTAAAAAAAAAAAAAAAAAAAATTAAAAAAGGTAGCTATCGTTTGATTTGCCCCTGGGATTTCTTTACCAGATTGAAAGCATTGATTTCTATTTCTTCAGTTTCGGGAAATGGTGGAAGTCTGATGCCAAGTCGGGCTATAGGTTGAG
>JAFIDM010010028.1:40135177-40148079 GCA_023159025.1 Thereuonema tuberculata | reverse complement strand
CTTTCTCAGTGAAAACAGACGCCGTCGTCCATTGTGACAGGAAAACATAATTGATCAGCTACCGGAAGGGCTGCGCAGTTCAAACTTCCGCCGGCCAACTTTCATTTGGAGGACAATAGCTTGTCATCCGTCACCGAGACTGTCACTAAATTACACGGGTATTGATAAAGAGTTTATTCAGCCATGACTTCGATTTGGACGAGTTTACTTTTTCCGGGAAAGATCGGGGATGGACGAGGAAAGAATCTTTCTCCTTTGATAATTCGACTTTCTATTGTAAGATTAAACATTGTCTATTCTTTTCTAATACAATGAATACATTCAAGTTGAATTTTACTTAAACACTTTTCGTTCTGTTTAAACCATCTTACTATTTCTTAATTTTTGTTTTAGACTATTAAAAGTTTAAAATAACCGTTTCTTTTTACTGCATTTAGAATATTACTTTAGAATATACGTTGCTTATCTTAAACCATTAACCTTTAATTTATACATTAGGATAAATTGTAACGCTCAAAATGACCTTCAAACTTGACCGATCACGATATATTTTAGTCTTGAAGCATTTCTGACTAATTCTGCTTAATCTTTTGTGGATGTTGAATGGCTTATAGTAATTCCAGGAAAGACTTGGACGTATAGACAGAAAAAAAAAAATCGATGAAAGTCAAATATCTTAATCTCGGAGGTTATTACACATCTCGTGCTATCAATTTTTTTTTTATAAAAAAAAAGTAAGCAGACGGTATGGTGTTGAAAGAATACATATCAGATTAAGCAGAATTAGTCAGAAATGCTTCAAGACTAAAATATATCGTGATCGGTCAAGTTTGAAGGTCGTTTTGAGCATTGTAATTTATTCAAATGTATAAATTAAAGGTTAATGGTTTAAGATAAGCAATATATATTGAAACATCGTCAAGTTTTTATAAAAATATTTGTGTATTTTCATTTGATCGCGCATGTATTTCAGTGATTTTAATGGTGCAAAAACGACACAGGCGAAGCTAAAGAATCTAAAAAAATATACTGACGCTTATAAATACGTTCTTAAGCTAAGCTACGCCAAGAACAAGGTATGAAATCGAGAAGTCGTTCAAAGAAGAGAAAAAGAAACACCCAAGCCCACGCCGGGATTCGAACTCTGATTCAGGCATACCAATCGCATAGAAGGCTATGCCCGAACAATCAAAGGAGAAGTTCAAAATATACTCTTTGACAAAAAATCGACGCACCAAGAAGTAATTATCGAATTAAGACAAAATTTGGTACAATTAATTTAGATGACCAGACAAAGAAATGATTAGAATTTCAGAACAATTGGAGGAATTATGGACAGGAAGAGCTACATAAAGTGAGCAAGTCAATATAGTGTTGATTCACCTCTGGCCTGGATACAAGCTGTTACCCGACGTGGCATTCATTGATACAGTTGGCGGATGGTGTTCTGCTGGATTTCTTGCCAAACGGCCTCCAATTGGTGGGTAATTCGTCGACATTTGGGATGGTTGCAAGCGACGCCTCGTCACATCCTAAATGTGCTCAATAAGAGAGAGATCTAGCGATCTGGCTGGCCACGGAAGTGTATTGCAACCACGAAGATAATCAATGGAGAGGCGTAATGTGTGTGACCGGACATTATCCTGCTGAAAACTAAGCGCGGGGTGCCGCGAAAGGAATGGAACACAACGGGTCGTAGAATTTCGTCAACGTACCGATGTGATGTGAGGGTGCCACGGAGGACTACCAAGGGGATCCGGCTGCCAAACGAAATGTCGCCCCCGACCATAACTTCCTATTGTCGGGCCGTGAGGCGTGCGACAGTAGGATCGGCGTCCTGACAATGTCCTAGTAGCCTCCAGACACGTCTGCGTTGGTCGTCGGGACTCGTAACGGAAGACAATTCGTCCCCAGTCTGCACAGTTCCACGTTGATCGTGCCCAGCACCACTACAATCGCTCTTGACGGTGCATACTGGTCAGTGGTAGGCGGCGTAATGGGCTCCCCGAGCATATTTTCTGCTCCCATATAGTCCATCCGGACCATCCTACTGTATTAGTAGAAGACTAAGGGATCAGAGTATGGGAGTGATCATCCGTACCATTAGTAGAAGTAATTTCAGTATTCAACACGTAATGGTTTACAATACTGTAAACCATTCAATGTATTGGTCACACGTTGAATCGTTTATAACGACGAATCTGGTGCTGTTACAGCTGCTCTAAATAATCTCTCTATCTTCCCGTTCTGTTATTGCCCTAGGCCGTTGGCTTCCCTCTTGTCGCTGAAATCTGCCGTTCAGGACCCATTCTACCTAGCATCGTCTAATTGCCGCATCGCTCCGACCCAAATACCGAGCGATTCGTCGGTTTGTCGATCCAGCCTCATGTAGTCCTCTTTCAAACTCCATCTTGTTTTCGTGGTAGCCTCGCGAATTCGCAGGCGAGGTTTTGTTACAGTCAAGATAGGAAAACGCAATCACAATCCACTGGAAGTTTTGTTCCTGAAAGCGAGATTTGCTCTTCATACACACCATCACGATGCTCAGTTCCGATGCGCAGTAGTTCTGGCTACTCATTCATTGGGTGCGAATTTGCATATTCTGTCGAAAGATTTTCGCATGTGAAGTTTCATTACTGTTGGATTATTTTTTCGGGGTGCGTGGATTTCTTTGTCAAAGAGTGCATTAAATATGGTAAAAAAAAATGAAATGTTTTATTAATAAAATTAATTTATTACTAATAAGATTTAATAGGCTTACAAAACAAAGAAGTATGTCACCCAATTATAAAATAGCATGTCTGTGGGTTTTCCTATTTCTGTTAATAACTGCGCTCGAATGTAGACAGCGCATGAATTATATTGTATTTTGCACACAAATATTCACAATTTGGCAGCTTAACAGTCAGTAATAAAATTCAGCTAAGTAATTACCAACCTATGAAATGATGGCGTTTAGAGTCCGTGAATTATGTAGAATAAGATTAAAGGTGAACTCACAGTGCAAAAAGGCTGGGGTGGAATAGAAGTCATGGTGTGAACATTTTTTTTTTTAATTGATACTTTAAATGTCGAAGAACTTTTTTTTTTTCTTTTTAGTAAACAAAGAAATGCATAAGTTTTTAGTTAAGAAATCATTCAGAATAAAAGACTTTTCTTTTTTTTTTTCGTAGTTTCATTTATTATTGATCATTTTTGTTTCTTTTCGTTCTACGCTGAAGTTCTTTTCATTTCCGACGACCTTTTTTCCGTGTAAGAGGTGAGGAACAGATTTAACAAACAATCTCATTCCGTATGGAAATCCGAGTAATTTGGGAGGGAGGTATCGATTTCTTAAAATGCAAAAGTTTTCTCAAGTTTTCATCGGAGTTGAATTCCAAAACTAATGGAATTGGTATTCACGAACTACTTCAGTTGAAAATGGCAGTGAAATTACCAAGAAACATTTAATGAAGAACGATTTATGAAAAGGCTTTCATAATAATAAAAAGAATTGTGTAAAGTATGTAATGTGTGATTATTTCCAATCTTTCTTTTACGTTTAGGTTTTCCTTGTAAATTCGATTTTGTAACCTGAAAGGTTTTTTTTTTTTTTTTTACTACAACCTAAAAGGTTTTTTTTTTTTTTTTTTTACATAGTAATCTTGGTACTATAAAAATGATTTGCTTTTTGGTAACCGAAGTATCTTTTGTAGCCGTCCTTTTCTTTAAGGAATTTACTGAGATTCATTTATATCTGAATGGAAATGAATCTCAATAGATTTAAATTTATGCTTTGGAAAAAAAAGAAAAAACCCAACAACATAAAAAAAGATTAGATGGAAATTTTAACTCAATCTGGGAATAAGGTAATTAAATTGGATTTTCTTTGAATGCTCTATAGGATAACGGGATTCATGTTTATTCATTGTATGATTTAAAAAAAAGTTGAAAGCAGATAGTATTTATTAGCTTGCCAATTTAAAGGCCCGTCTTTAGACGGGAATTTATGTAAGTTGAAGGAAGTATTTAAATATTTTATTCAAATTAACAACCTCCATTTTCGCATCAGGAACGTTTCAGTATCCAGAAATTACTGCAATAGCAGCCAGAAACACTGTACCGGATAGTTGGGGTGTAGTGACCCTCCCCCCCGTAGAGATAAATTCAGATTGGTTCAATTATGTCGCCATCTTTATTTTTCCAGTTCAGTAGACGATGAACATCTTAATTATTAAAAAATTAAAATGGGCTCTTGATTTAAATCTGACTATTTTTATTTAAGCGACGAAACTTCATTCAACCTCTTTATTTCACTTACAAGAAGTCACTTACTTTCAGAAAATCTGAATTTATTGTTATGCATTCCGTTGCAGTGACGTACGCAAATCAGAATATCATAAGGCATTGAAACAGACTACTTTTATTATAATAATGATAAAATTAAAATACTCCTATATTAAACGGAATATATCGATTTAAAAAACAAAACAAAAAAAAAACTAATTATATTTAATTTATTAATAATAACAGGATTGTGCATTAAATAATATATTTGTTTTAGAAATAGATCTGTTACAAATAAATAAAGTCGCCGAGCCTTCTCTCGATTACAAAACACTGAACTTTTAAAAATTTCATTGCAACTATTGACTGCTTTTTACATCAGTTATAAAGAGAAAAGAACCGGCTTCCTATTACGGAGATAGATCGCGACCTGGAGGAGTAAATATAAATATTTTTAATACAACTTATTCTAAAGCTTTTTTATTTACGTTTTTATTTAATATTATTCTCAACTTTGAAAATTCTGTTAGAAAAAAAATATTCTTCGTAAAGTGATTTTGAAAAATCGTGCTTCTATTAATAACGATGATATCGTATTTTCAGTTTGATCCGTTTTAAATGAAAACAGTTATTTACATGGAGAGATGATAGTACGGATTTCACAATGAGCTGTTTTGTTTTTTTTTTCTTTTCTTTTCATAACATCTACCCACGCTCTCCATTGACTCATAGAAAAGCATAACAAAAAGTTTTATTTGGAGTAATTATCGTCGCAGTCTTTTACAGAGATTGCTATGCACCATTTATAGCTCAGTGAATTTCCACAAGCAGAATTAATTCTGAAATTATCCCACGTCGCTACCATCGCCTCCTCCATGGACTCCCTCCGTTCGCTCCAGTAGTTTGAACTGTATTTTATTAATTGTTTGGTTCAAATCGGAAGAGTTATTATAATAGAATTCATCCATTTGAAAACGAATTTCCTAAGTAAAATGGACATTAGATCTTTCACCTATAAGAAAATTACAATTGGAATTAGAATGCTTCATTTTTTTTCCTATTGAAATAACATAATCTTAAATTTCAAAGCTTATTTTTTTTTCTAACAAGGATTTTGTTTTAAGAATTGGAAATTGATTTATAATTTAGACTTGTTTACAATTTCTGCTAATCTTTTTGTGACGTTTTTCTTATTTTTTTGAATTTATCAGTGTAGTGATAAAACGAGATTTGTTTTCGAGATACAATCAGCACAAGTCGACAAACATTACAGGACCTGATGTTTGATGTAGAAACGTATTTGACAATATCGCAACAAGACATGCTTTAAAAAACAAACAAACAAGAGCTATTTGCAGAGTGTTGTTTCGTTTAAAATTATAAAAATGTCGTATGAGCTATTACATTGTAGTTCCTTTTTAAGTGTTTTTTTTTAAATGATTATAAATCGATGCGGAATGGTTTGAAAATATAACCTGACTAATTTGCGCATTGAAAATAAACAGAACTTGATCATGCAACTTAATACGTTTATTTTAATCGAAATTGAAATTATTATTTTTTCTTTTTTGTAAATTCTTATAGAACAATAAGAAGAATAGGCAATATCTATGTGCAATAATCGATATATGTGACAATATGAAATAATCGATAACTATATCGATCTATGCAGTAATCGATATAAATATGTATATGCAATAGTAGATTATATGTGTCTTTCTGGAATAATATATATATATATATATATATGTGTGTGTGTATGCAATAATCGATATATATACATATTTCTAATAATCGATATCTACAGATAATCGATATGTAATCGATACATAAAATTACGAATTATCCTATAATTTAGTTTTAGATCTTATAAATCAAAAAATTATAATTATTACGTTTGCGTGAACTTGGTTGAACCCCAGGAACCGTTTGAATGAGAAACAGACAGGAAAAAAAAAAATCGGCGACCCCCACTGGGCATCGAATTTGGCTCCTCCAATGTTGTAAACAAACACTTGAGATGCCAAAGTCCACACAGAGATTTACCTAAGCAAATTTTAAATTTTGTGAGTAGAACAACATAAAATTAAGAACTTACTTTGCTTCCACAGGATCTAGGAAAGTTCAAAAAAAAAAAAACTTACAAAAATTAGGGATCTATTAATAATTAAAAAAAAAATAAGTATTTTGTTTTGTTTTTATATTTCTTTCCTGTCCACAAAGGTTGGTTTTATTTGCCAAAATATATTTGGTCGCTCTGTGTAGCTTATTAAAAGCATATTTGAACAGAGAGATGGATGTAGGCGATGGGGCAAATAATGATTATTCCGAATGATCTTGTGAAGATGAACATTTATTTAATATTTCACTTTTTTAATGGTTCACTTGCCTAAAATCTCCATTGATTTTAAAAAATAATTATCCTTTGCCCTAAAAAACATAAAAATAGAATTTGACCTCCTGATGAACTTTCGCATCCATTGGTCGATAATTTGATCAACTTCACGTGGGAATCAACAATGAAAAATGTTAATACATAAATATAAGATTGCGTATTCTTAAATCAACTTCTTAGCATTATTAAGTCGAAGGTTTAAAGATGAAGAAATAGATATTCGGACGTCTATTTATTATGGCTGCTTCGGCGATGAACGACATTTGTTCCATTGAGAAAAGGTCGATTTTGTATTTTTTTATTTTTTTTAAGAATACAAAATAGCAATGAAGATAATCATGGAATTATAGTAAGTAGAGAATAATACTTACGATCGTTGTATCATTGAAAAAGAATGGTTCATTAATTTGAGAACAATCTGGTGAAGAAGAAATGTATTAAAAAAGATTAAATTTAACACATGTTAGATAAGAAATTTGTTAAATGATAAGAAAATTATCTGCTTATGTTTATTCTTATTTTGCTTTTAAGTAAATTAAAAATATTGCTGATGTTGCCAAATACATTGATAATGAACTAATATTTATTTCTTTTTTTCATAAAATATCTTTTAAAAATACTATAAATGTCACGATTGCTAGTAATTTCTCTAAATATACAGAAGATGTTTACTTTTACAGTTTTTATGAATTTCTATGAAGAAAAAATCGCAAGTTTTGCCAAATTCATTTTGTTCCAAATAGATAAATATCTTCGATTTCTTCGTGTGAAGTGTACTAGGTGGCGCCACCGCCATTCTTTGCCCCCCTCCCACCCCTTTCCTTTTGCTTCCGTGGACAGAAGAGCCTTCACGCGAGGCCTAGTGTATTGAAAATCCTCTTTCTTCCCAAGAGAAGATTAGTGCAAGCGAAACACAACCCGGAACGTGATTAGCCCATTTTCCTACTGTTTGGCGACTGCCTAGGATCCGCCTCTGCTGCGCGCCTTCTCTCTTCCCCTCCCAGATGCAAGCGGTCGGTGGAATCAAGGCAACCTCCGAACACCCCACATCGCCCTTATCTCGCTGCCATTCTTCCGATGGCGAACGCAGTGACGAACGGCAGCTGAGCGGTGTCCGCCGGCAGACGCCAGGTAAGATTCCGTTCCTGTTTGTTGATTTTGTGGTAGGATGGCCATTGGCTACCAGCTTCTGTTTTCAAGGCCAATCGATTGAACGCTGGCCCCACTTGGTTCCCCGCTTATCGATGTTTCAAATTTCTATATATTTATGCTGTAAATAAATAGACAATTCTTCGTCACCACGCAACAGCACAAATCGATAGTAAGGAATGGTTCAGCAGACGAATTATGAGCCACAATATTTACCTTAAGAAAAAGAAGAATTAGCCCTCCGAATACAAGAATTTTTTGACAATTTCAACTGTTAAAATTATTTAGCATTTCGTTAGAATATTCATCCCTATGTAATTATGCAAAGAACTATAGATTTATTATTAAAAATAACATTTACTTTACAATACCAAAGAAGAGTTCGTGAATGTTTATTAAGAATAAAATAATTATATACTCTAATAAAATATGAATAGTTAGAATATAAATCTCTTTCTGATTTCAATTTTAAATCAATAAATAAATGATCCTTTTCCAAAAGGATGAAAAAAAATACTCGTATATTTTTAATTACTTCAGGAAATAAGATTATTTTTTTTTTTTTTAATAAAAAGGTTTTGACTGTTAAATTTTTCTTTTTATTTATTATTAAATTCAGTTAATCGAAGCTATTTTTCTTTAACCATTTCCGCAGTTTTCCTTTGCTTCGTTTCGATGATTAGTTTTGCCTTTGCATGAATAGATGGGAAATGCCATGATTGGTTATCCCCATTGTGCGAATGACATCATCGCTGTGTGAGGCTGTTCGGGAGAGGTGGGGTGGGGAAACAATACAGTATCATTCCTAAACGTAGCGTAACGCAAGCTTTGGATTTGGTATTTCCGCTTCCTTCTGCTCACAAAAGAGGATTTCCTTTAATTAGCAATGAAATGGAACAAAGCAAAGCTTCACACAAATAATCCTGCTTTGGAAGTAAAAATTTTCATTAGTCGACATAAAAATGAAGATACTATTGACTTTTTAAGAGATAAAAGCAATAAACTACGGAGAAATTGGAAGAAGTTGTTAAGAACCTGAACGAGCTTGACGTTGTTAATGGCCATTCATGAAATGACGTTATGTGCGTGCATGTGTTGAGGGAGGGCAGATGAGTTGACTAACCGTGACGTAATCTTACATAAGGGAATCTATATAATTATATTTTTTTGAAAAAGTTGTTTCAGAGATTTCAATTGTCATACTATTATTTCTCTTGGTTATTTATTTTTCTTATTTTCAGTAAAAATAATTACTGAGACTAATTAACCTTGTTTCTCATTATCTTGTTTTCACTTTCCCTAAGCACAAAGGCAGTGTTTTGATACATGGATTCAAAGAAAATAGAAATAAACGATAAGTCCAAGATTTGTCTCCAAACAGTCTCATAGTTGTTGTTTTTGATTCCTTGGGATGCCGTAGAATCTCAGTTTATTGATCAGCGGAAAACGACTTGATTTGGTTATGTGTTATTTGAACATGTACAAGAAACAAACTATCTTTTTTTTTTATATATATACATGCTTTAGTTATAGAACGAATGGGCTGATTTCGATGAAATTTGTGTGTTGGAGATCTTCCAGCTTCTTTTTTTTAACCTTTCTAAAGATTCGGTTCAGTAGAAAGAATGGTTTGTTCCGGCGAATGAGAAGTTTTGAATTGTCAAAGTGCCAAATAGAAAAGCATTTTCATACATGATTAGAAAAAAACAAAACAAAAACAAAGGATGGGAAAATCAATGTACAGGATAGGATTTCAGAAGTTGTGGTTCTTGTACAAGAGAAACCAAAGGAAGATAGAGAAAATACCAACGAAATGATATTCATACAGAGATTCTAGAACAGACTAGAATTATTTAACTTCATGTAATTTGTGATATTGATGCTATTTTTAAATAAGTCTCTTGAATAAGATAAATTGGTGTTGCTGCGTTAGGTTAGATTATGAAGAAATGCCTAATTCTTATAAATCTTATTAAAAAGGGCATATGGAATTAATCAAAAACTTTGCTATTTGATGTTGCAATGGAAAGCTTCATTGCAGTGAAGTGTCTATGTCCATTTTGCAATTCTGAGAAAGCAAAAGAACAAGATTCACATAATCGTGAAAGCTCCAGTAAAAAATATTACTTTTCGTAGATTTAGATGAAGCACTTGTCATTTTGAATGGAAAGTAATCCTGTTGCCAAAGTATGACTCAAACAATGAAAAACAATTCAACAGCAAATAGCAGTAAATGAACGTGGGCATTTTTTTTTTTTTGCAGTGAGTTTATAAATTAAATTAGAGTTTATAATTTGGGATTCATAATTAGCATTCTATCTAGCTTATCTATTTTATTCTAACTGGCGATTATCAAGTAGGATTTCTCTGTCATAAGTTCCACATTCTATTATAAGTAGTTTTTCAAGAATTTTACAGGTTTCTGCTACCTATAATTTTTTTTCCTTTAATCATTGGATTTTTTTTTTAATCCAGACAATACTTATACTTTGCTGTGCTTAGTAATTTGCAGAGGAAGTAAAACAATTCAACTGTTGTAGGTTCCATACTAATACTAGAAGTGGATACTGATATTTTTTGTATTGGATATCTTTTGTTATTAAAGACGGAAAGGACCTACATTAAAGTCTTCATTTGCGATAGTTAAAAAAAAATAATAAAATTTAGCTACGACTGTGATAGTCTACAGCTGTCAAGACTTAAACACTTCAATAATTTGATCGTATGAAGAATCTAGAAATGTGTCAACTTGGATAAGAGGAAAATGAAGTTCATGCCGGTGCTTTCGAAACTGAATGCCAAGTGTCTGAAGACCAACGATTGAGAGACAAGTTATTTTCCGCTTGATTAGCAGTATTTGGATCATGCAACAGCTTAGAATAGATTTATGCACTGAAGGCAGAGATGTACTAGAGTTATTTACAAGCAGACTGAGCACCAAGATGATAAGTTACATTTTGTTCAGTGCTTAAAAAAAAAAAAAAACAACTGTAGAGTAATTAGATAATTAGTTTTTGGTAGTTCGTTATTTTTTTAAAATATTTGTATTCTATCACCAAATTATTAACTTGAGTTGTCCATTTCATCCCCCAGTTTATTAAGATGGTTAAGTCCTTGATGAAAAGAAACTTAATTTAATGGATTTTATGTACATCCAAATATCTATCGGCTTAACAATATAATCATTGTAACTTAGACATTGGTTTACAGCTTCACTTTGAAGTTTAGGAAAATAGTTCATTTGAAGAACTATTGTCTCTCATCCATTATTATCTTCTGCATCAAAATTATATCTGAATCCTCCTCCTATGGATTACGATCTCTGTTGCAGATATTATCATTAGGTATAAAAGAAATATTTAAGAAAAATAACTTAAGTAGTTCATAGGAGAATTTTTAGGTGTACTGATATTTGTTATCTCAGTAGTTAAGTAGTTATTAGACAGTGTTCAAGGACTGTATATTTGTAATTTTGTGACACATTAGAATAGACTGATTAACATCATTGTTTTCAGGCGAAGGATGTCTGCGGAGAACTTCTTTATCTTTTGTACTGTTTTCTGTACGATTTTATATGAAATAATTTTCTGCTTAACGCAGAGCTATTGTGCATTTCAATGTTTGTTTAGAGCGAGCTTTTTTCTAAATTCTGTTTAAATGGGAGAAACATGAAATCGCGTGGTGTTTTCGCGATATTTTTGGCTAAGAATCTATGATTTCGATCGTAACGCGGCATTTGGTAACTGGGCCCTGAATTTGACGTGGGGGGCCTGGGTAAAGTTCAAGAAATAGGATGATGTACAATGCATCCCTAATTGACATAGCATTTACTATCTCTCAAAATGAATTGCTCAGATCTGTCGAAGAGCCTGTACAGTCTTCAGACAAGATTATAGTTAAACAACTTATATTCAAAATGAAAAGAAATTTAACGTGCCCGATGATTCAAAGAATTACGTAAGCAAACGAAGGCACAACGCTATAAGAAAGGATTCGCACCCTGATTTGTCATCGGGAAGAGACTGGGATGGACCATTTCGTCCTTATTAGGACTCATCAGCCAGCCAAACTCCACCGAATGACAGACCCAGAAGGTGCGAGGGGTATAGCTTTCCCGGGACTCGCTCCCGAGAGCGGGAACTCCCCCCGAAGAAATCCTAACCAAAAATTAAATAAAAAACAAAAAACAATTATTCCTTGTCCTGCAATCTGCAAGGCGCAAAAGGAATTTAAATGTGGCATTAAATAAAACCCAAAAGTCATATATTTAAAATGAAAAGAAATTTAACGTGCCTTCGTTTGCTTACTTAACTTATATTCAACTTAAACCTAGTTCTTTATAGTAATTTCAGTAATGGAAAACTTTCCGAAATTTTATATTTAAAAAAAGAGTCCACTTTTAGTTATTTTGCAATTCCTTTTGGAGTTCCCGGAATTACTTAAGAAAGTCCATCACTCTGCCAAATTACTGGGACGTGTTCCCTATTCATTTTGTGATTTCAGGCTTTTTACTGGTGGGAGTTTCTTTCGAAACAATATCATGAAAATGAGTTTATTTCATTTTTGCCTTTTTTATTTTTCCGAACTCTAGTTTCTAATTTACGTAACAATACGGAATCTGGATTTATCGGGGCAAATTCGGATAATTTGCCAGAAGCGTAGTATTAACATTGACCTGCCAAGTTTCTTACTTTTTTTTAGAAATTCGAAGCCAGAGGCGAAATTTTTTTCTCTTATATGCAAATAAAATTTTCAACTGATTAATAAATAAAAATGTCAGAAATGGCGTGTAATGATAGAATATTATTTACCTATTTTTGAATACAATATTCAAACTTTTTATTCCAACTACATCTTTCAATATACACATATTGATTATATTACTTTAATAAATATTCCTACAATTATTACATATTATTTTTCTTTATTACACAGGGTGTTTCGGAAACGGTAGACAAAGTGAAGAGATACGGGTTCCAAAAGTCAGTTTGAGTCGAAAATGTTCTATGACAGTTTGTTGTATGGGCCGTAGTTTTAGAGTTAGGAAATGAATGCTTTTGGGAATGGTCCCTAATCAAAGAAAGCTCAGTTC
>JAFIDM010010028.1:40111014-40122613 GCA_023159025.1 Thereuonema tuberculata | reverse complement strand
TTGATTTAGTTATTTATAAAAAATAATATTCTTTGGTCCTGGAAGTCCTGAAAACGAAATGTAATAAAATATGAGATTTACATAAATCAGTTGAAGAGAGGAGATAAATGTTGTTCCGGCTGGTTTGGTTGTTTTCCTGTTAGTTTATCCAGAACTCTATGATGTTTAGGCTTGATCCATTTTGTCGCCAACTTTTCTACATTGAAGCAATGCACTGGAGGACGATTTATTGAGTTAAAAAGCAAATTTGAAAGTGTTGCAATTTGTAGCTTGTTCCTTTGATCAGTCAATGTTAAATTCATGGCACTGAACCCCCGCTCACATTCGGCTGTAGAAAAGAAAACAATTTTGCATCTTTAATTTTATTTACCACAAATAATTCTTTCTGATTAGTATAAAATGTTAATTATATTTTTGATAAATATATAATTGTTTTGTCCAGTTGGTGGTAAATAATTATCCCTGGCAGGGATATATCATTCATATCCAGAGGTTGGGATGGTCCAAGCCAGTGGGGTGGGGGGGATCCCCCTATCCCCCTCTACAAATCGCACACTGTCTGAAATACAGTACAACCTCGTTGATCCGGCCTTCGTTGATCCGGATCTCCGGATAATCCGGATCAGATTTCTAGACATTTTTTCTTTATTTAATGTTCACACAGATAATAATTTTTAACTATGGATAGCAAGAACGTAACTGTAAGTACGTCAAACATTCGCTTTTTATTTTGATTAAATGTACAGTTTTAAGAAATGATGTAAAAAGTTATTTTTATGTCTTGTAAACAATTCTATGGAATTTTGTTACAAAACATAGTTTTTTATCGTAATAAACGGTAAGTCTGCTTATTTAAGGATTTGTTTTGCTTATTACCCATATTACCCGGATTATCAGGATTTTCGATTTTCCGGATTGCCTTTGGTCCCAGTTAGTCCGGATAAACGAGGTTGTACATTAGTATCAACTTTCCATCTCAAAAAAAATGTATAAATAAATCAGCATTACTTACTTGGCTAAACCGGATTAATTTTAATTATATCAAAACATGCGCAATGGGTTATATTTAATAGAAATACGGCAGAAATCTATTGTTTAAATTACAACGCTTTCTATGGGAATTTTTGTCGCCTTCCCACTAAAATTCTAGATAAAGACCCATTTTGGAAAAGATTTCAAATATAAATGTTAGACCGTTTCTAGTCCTCAAATAGGCATACTTAATTTCAAGAAGATCCATCGAGCAGTTCAAAAGTTGTCAGGGCGGGATATATATACTACCTAATATGATGAATTTCACCCTCCTATTAGCTAAATAAAAAAAAAGAAAGAAAGAAAAAGAGAACATAGTGTTCATGAAAATAAGCTTCAAATTCTATCAGGAACTAGTTTTTTGAGTTTTTGCGTTAGATAGATCTTAATTTAGTTTCAACTCCATTTCTGAACTTTATCAGTTAATAAATTACGGTACTTACTCTTAATTTCATTTTGTAATTTTTTTAACGATTTTTTTCCCCTCAACATGACGTAATAGATCAATTTAAAGCTTATTTGTAGATTCGATTAGCTGCAATTAAATTGAGAATGGAATGGGATTTTAATTCGTGGCAGTACTTTTGTGTTTTAAAAGTAAGTTTTAATGTATTTTCTAAAAAGTTTAGTTAAAGTGCTGTTTGTTATTTTAAGTTAGAGATCTACATGCAGTTTAAACTGTGAGAGCATGAATAATTTTGTTGTAAATAGAAATTTCATTATTTTCTTATTCACGTATTCATTGTCATCGACTTCTTCACGATTTCCTGTTTTGCTAAGTGTTATTACTGAATTCTTTTCTCTTTAGAAATGCTTTACTCCCGTAACTCGGATGCAAATTCCATTCAAACTGATCTAATTTGTTGTAAGCAAAGGATTCTCTACGTGTAGTCAAAGGAGGGGCCACACGCAACAGTGAAGCGTTTATTTCAGTTCGAAATGAATATTCAGACTTTTGCAAAGACAAAAAAAAAAAAAAACTCAAAGAAGCTTCTAAAAAAATTTAACCTACTTTTATTTAAGTTGCTTTTTTTCCTTTGTATTATTCTTAAGACAAATAAAAATCAGTCAAAAGGCCTCCGTATTTAAAAATTATAATTCATGTCGAATCCAACGTCATAACATAACACGTGGAAATTTAAATGGTTACTATGCATCGATAGAATTCATTATTTGCCATCAGTGAATGTTAGTTCCAATGCAAATTTCTCCAGAGCTTCATACAAATTTTGAAATTCAAAAGATATATTATGTCTTTGGAAAGTTTCAAGTAAATCCATTCCCTGGTTCAAAAGTTATTAGAGGAGATACAGGTACAAACTGATTTTATAAGCCTAATTTTCCTTGGGAAAATAAGCTAAAAATGAAAGAAAATTAAAGGTTAACAATTAAAAGTAAGCTTTCAGAAATACAAAATTCTGAAAATTATTTTTTTTCTGATTTAATTAAGATATATCTAATATCCAATCAGCATTGCAAAACTGTAATCAAAGCAGTGTGATTACACGAGAACTAAATAGAATAATCTTGTTTACAATAAAAAATAAATACTTCATTTATTGATGATAATTTATACTATTTTACAAATGGGAGTGAAACACAATGAAGCTACGGATGAATATAAAAGTTAACAGACTTACTTAAAACTTTTTAATTTTTTTTAAAAAAGCTAAAAAATCTTTAAAAAACATGTAATAGAAGAAATCTAGATCTGGTTTCTTCTATTACATGTTTTTTAAAGATTTTTTTTTTTAGCTTTTTAAAAATTTGTTTTTAAAAAGTTTTAAGTAAGTGTGTTAGCTTTTAAATTCACCGTAACTTATATTCAAAAACGTTAAATTTGTATTCTCACAAAAATGAAACTCAAAGTGGTTTTTGTTGTAGATGACTCCGGTTGTAGTTGGTACCTTATACTAAAATATTTAATATAACAGATACTTGCATCACTATTGAACCATTCCATTCTCAGTTCAACTCAAACCAAACTAAATTTATGTCCAGTTTTGTCTGTCTCCCTCCAATTATGTTCCTCCTTTCATTACATTATATTTATTTTCTGTTTTCTGAATTTCAGTTTATCATCCTTTATAAAAAAGTGCTTTCTTTATCTTCCTACATACAGAACGTCTCACTGTGCTATTTATTCATTGGCCTGTTTCAGCAGCCAATCACTAATTGATTTATAAATTTTTAACACACTAGTGCAACAGTCAAATAAGGTAATTCCACAATTGAATAGGTGAGTTGAAAAAGGTGCATATTCCATAAATTTGACAAACTAAACTGAGATAGCCATTTTCTTCTTTGCACGTATATACATCCATTAAACAGAAAAAGAAACATATTTCTCAATTTTAAGTCTGCTTTCCAGAGCCATGTAAAAATGATTGAGTTGAAGAAGGGACATATTCCAGGAATATGTCCTGTTGTCAACTCAAAGCCGCACTAGCATTGAGTTGAAAAAGGAGCATATTCCTCAACGCATTTACATTGTTTTATGCTATAAAAATTTATATATTTAAATATTTACAAAGCACAATGAGTTCGCTTCACTTAAAGGTATAAATCGATAATAGAAAATTTTTTTGTAAAAAAATTAGTTTTCTTAAAAAACAGTTTTTCTTAGTTTTCCAAAAGTTTACATTTGTGGAATATGTACCTTTTTCAACTCACCCATTCAATTGATCGCAGATAAATGTAACTATTCTTCCACAAAATTAGGGTTTTTGAATTTCCTAACTTTCAACAGAATCAGTGCTACGATATCAACGGAATCTAAGGTTGATTCTTCCATTTCTTCATTCGAGTATTATAAGATGAATGACTTTATCTAATCTAAAAATAATAGCCTTTTGAAATCATAATTTGCTCTTAATGGTAAACTTCGGGTTTACATGAAATATCAGAAATCAAATCTAATAGTGCTTCATCAGTAACTGAACACAAAATAACACTTTTTAGTTTCGTCCGAAATTGACGACGTTGAAGTGGTAATGTCTTACTTCTCACTTTATTCATCTGAGATGAAGTAATAAGTCCTGGTATTTAGTCAGTCTTTTAAGTTTTGGTATTAAAGGCGGTTTGATTTCAGATAAATTCAATTTAATTGCCAATAACTGAAGTGCAGGTTTTGTTTGGCTATTATTATTAATCTGAGTCTCTTCGCAGATCCCGTTCGCTTCCATGAAATCGATTTCATGTATTAAACGAGGTTAAAGGGCTCATTCATTGGTATATTGGATTGTAAAGTCTGTGCACACTTTTATTCGGGGTTGGTGAAGTGTGAATTTCAGTTTTACGACACTTACTTTATTTTACAAGTTGTTGTGTTGTTCAAATACTTTGTCCCAAAAAAATGAAATGTTTTTTAGAAACGTTTCATACACTTACATTTTTCACTAACATAAATTGGTCAAAGGAAAATGAATTTTCAGCATTAGTTAATACTTTATTATTTTATTATAGGTAATGCCCCATTAAATTCATCAATATTAAAACAATAAGCATCTGAAACAATTTAAAGTATACTTAAAATGTTGCAGCTTGTTTGTATATTTTCCACGATTTGGAAATAGCAACAAAGGAATTGTAATAATATCGAATATATTTGAGAATTGCAATAATACCGAATTTCCCGTTTTTTGAAAATGAATTAATCCACAAACATGTCACTTGCCTAAATCTGATAAGCGTAAAACCACATTAAACTAAGTACAAATGAAAAGTGATTACTTAATATTCAGTGTTAGACATCATTGAAATTCATTGTTTTGATTCTGATGCTTTTCTATGGCAATTTTTTTATCTAAACGAAAAAAAAAAATTCCAGTATGAAACTTAGATTGTGTTAAATATGCCTGTTTTGATCCCAAGGAGATCCATAACCTATTCTAAAGTATGTTTATAAATCTACGTACAGTGTGTTAATGAATGCATATTACAAACTTCTAGTGCGTGTAGAAGGATCGGAATGGGTAACTTCTACATAAAAGTCGATGTCTGGAAACGCATCATTTCTCTGCTACAGACCCTCTAGATTCTCATGTGATTTGTGCCCAAGGCAGATATGCAGTGGCTCCTGCACTGGTTTGCTGCAAAGCGATGAAGCACCTCCTCTTCAAATCTTGAATTATGAAGGTTCCTTTGAGTCGATCCAATAGGATCCCGTTTCTTTTAGCCTCTGATAAATTCTATGAATCAATATTTGAAGTTTCTTCTATTTAGTAATATTAATAAATAATACATCAAAGTTTGTAATTCAGTTATTTGCTGCTTTGCCATATTTCTCGTATCCAAATTTTTGTATCGAGATTTCGTATCCAAATATGAAATGAAGATTAAGCAATTAACAAATTTCACAATGACATTCTGTCAAATACGCTGAAATGATCCTTTATCCACAACAATCCGACTCGCCAGTTAAATGGAAATCATTTTAATAATTTATGAAACTTTGTACAATTCTGTCGATACAGATTGCATAGATTGAAATTGATTTCATACACTTTCTGAATCGTTTATTGCGCTCTCGTACTACTTCCTAGATACACAGATGAAACAGATTACAGAATAATATACTCTATTTACTGTTTTGATGTGTGTGTGTGTTTTTTTTTTTTTTTCACTCCTATATCACGGCATATCAGGTGCATATTACGATATAAAACTTAATATTTCATTCAATTTCTGGTGAACTTTTTGAAGTAGAAGATAGCATTTCCTGATACTAAAAACTTCTTTATTTATCAGACTCTTCCACTATTCTTCACAATATTTCGAAAAACTAATCGTTTTTCTTTATCAAGTGATAAATGAAAAAAAAAAAAAGTACATCATTTCTTTCTCAAAACATAGTTTGGAATGAAAATTAAATTAAAGAATCATAACAAACATGGTACGTAGCATGTCATATACGTTACACAACCCATGCATTATTAACGTAATAAACAACTTTAAAACAATTTTAAATAAATAAATATTATTTTAAAACTATTGTCCAGATTTTTGAAGATAAATTTCTGCATCCAATGTTCAGATTTATTATATAAAGTTCCAATAAACCATAAATTTAGCATCCAAGGTCTTTATAACCATGCTCGAATATCAATCCAAAATATGTATCTTCGCACTAATATCTTCTCACCTCTAGTTGATGAAGAGTCTGGTTAATAAAGAGATTTTTAGTATCAGAAAACTGTTTTATTTTCTCAAGATGAGTTTAATAATAGAAGATAGCATTTTTGATATAATAATTTAATTTATAATTATTGTATACTTTGTCTAAATATACTACTAAATAGGCTAAATACTTATGGCTAAGTAGTTTTACCTAACGAAAATAAAATTTACTGATTTTTAAATAATAGTAATTCTGAAATTTACGTAATTGGCTACATGTAAAATTTATTTATGTGGTGAGCATTGAAAAACATTCATTTTTCTGCCTGATGTACTTAAATTAAGGAAGATTTTTAATAACATTATCATTATATATTATTTCTCAAAGGGTTTTTTTTTGTCGGACCGCTATATTTCCTTTACTACTTCATCAAAATCAATGATTGAGGCATCATTTTGAAGAATACGTTTCCCGCTAATGACGAAAAATAAACAAATTGTTTAAAATTAATGTCTTCGTTAAAAAACTTTATTTTTAAAAACTTTTTATACAAATGTAGACACGCTTTAACAGAAGCGCCTTATTTTTCGAAAGTGAAAGTATTGCTTTAGCGTTGTAACCTTCAACTATTTCCTTTTTTGAATAAAAATGCACTTTAAATGATATTTCATCGTTTATTTAATAACAACAGATAAAAAAAAAACAAAGATTTATATTTTAATAAAAATAAACGATTTATTACAATAGAAACATAAAAATTAGTCAACTTTTCATATATTATTTTATATATTATTTCTCAAAGGGTTTTTTTTTTTGTCGGAACGCCATATTTCCTTTACTACTTCATCAAAATCAATGATTGAGGCATCATTTTGAAGTACGTTCCCCGCTAATGACGAAAAATAAACAAATTGTTTAAAATTAATGTTTTCGTTAAAAACTTTATTTTTAAAAACTTTTTATACAAATGTAGACACGCTTTAATAGAAGCGCCTTATTTTTCGAAAGCGAAAATATTGCTTTAGCGTTGTAACCTTCAAATATTTCCTTTTTTTGAATAAAAATGCACTTTAAATGATATTTCATCGTTTATTTAATAACAACAGATAAAAAAACAAACAAAGATTTATATTTTAATAAAAATAAACGATTTATAACAATAAAAACATAAAAATTAGTCAACTTCTCATATATTATTTCTCAAAGGTGTTTTTTTTTATTTCCCTTAATACTTCATCGAAATCAATGATTGAGATATTTTCAAGATTACGTTCACCGCTAATGATGAAAAATAAACAGATTGTTTAAAATTAATGTTTTCGTTAAAAAAATTTATTTTAACAATATTTTTTGTAAAAATGTAGAAGGCAATCTATTGACAATCTGTTCATTTATTTATTTCCACATTACCATTCGGTGACTGATCAAGATACCATGCGAATTATTCGCACGGGTCAACTTTTTTATAAAACTTGAGAAGACGCCATCTATTGACAATGTGTTTAACTAACATGCACACAAGCTGTTGGATTTGTTTATTATTTCTCAAAGGTGGTTTTTTGTTGCGAATTATTCGCACGGGTCCACTAGTCAAAGTAATAAGCAATTAAAATAGTAGGTTTTGGGCCTATGGATCTCCAGAACAAACATAAAATGTTAAATTTAACGTGCGTAGAAACATTTTACAAAGCAATAAAAAGGGGATAAAAACGCACTAAAATCATTTTTATCCCTTTTTATTCCTTTGTAAAATGTTTCTACGCACGTTAAATTTAACATTATGTATATGTCTTTCTTCTAGTTTAATCCTTCATAAGCCAGCAGTTGACTGGCGGGGATTAACTAATTGCTCTTTTTTTATTTATTTATTTTTGATGGTTTTTGTATGAAGGGCCATTCCTATGTTTACTTGTCTTTTGTTTATATTTTCTTTGATATCATGAGCTGCAGACATTGGGTGAATCCAGCTGAAGAAAAATAGAATGTTAGGTAAAAAAAACAAAATGTTAGGAAATACTGCAGTTTAAAGTGATCTGTAGGTCATACTACCGAAAGAAACATTATCGAAATCTGCCATTCAGGCCTGGCTCTGAGTGTCACATCGATAAATTGCTGTAATATTGTAAGAAAAAAACCTATAGGCAATAAATTATTATTATTATTATTAAAAAATTATTATATTTAAAACAAGATATACTTAGCGTGCCAGCTCTTGAATTTACCCACATAAGATCGGAAAAAAAAATTTAGAACAAGAAATAAGCTTTTTAGAGGCTGACAAAAAGCGGGAAAAAAGAAAAAGTAAATAGCTCAACTGAGAAAAGCAATTATAGGGAAACGAACTATAATACACCCCTCCCACCCCCACCATATCGTGATATTGTGGTCGAATTCGTATATATTTTGGCGGTGTTCTTGGCCCAAAATTTACCTATTGGTCCGACACAAAGGAAAATGAGTAAGAATCATCCCAATGAGAACCTAAACCTTCTATATATTAAAGTTTAAGTTTTGTAGGACAAATAGTTCTTGAGTTATTCTGATCATATACGGACGAAAGTGTGCATTTTGATATTTAATTCTATTTTTTTTAACCCATCTTTTTTTTCCCCCTAAGCGCATAATGGAATGGTTACAAACATTAGGCCAAACCTAAAATACCCTGCGCTACAGGTGCAAAACAATTCCGATATCTATTTCATTTGCATAGATTTTAACGATAGAATTCGTAGTTTAAATTTACTTCAGATAATAAAAGCCAAAGATTCTTGATTATATCATTTCTAAAACATTCAAAATACGTTGCCTTTAAAAGCTCTATTATCACAAGAATTTGTGAACCGTTTTATTTTAGGAAAGTTAAATTTTAATGGTAGCTTTAAACTAATTTAGCCACACTTTGGTGCCGACCATAGCTTAATAAAGGCAATTTTGGATATAGAACCTTTTCGTCGGTCTAGCTATAACAAAAGTCTAAAGCTTAACTCGCCCAAAACGAAAAGGTGACAGGATGAAATTTTCTTGTCATAAATGGCAACTTGCAGATAAATTATTTTTGTTAAACAACCTAAAATTTTAATGGCAGATAAATGCTGTTGAACGTGTAGGTAGGAATTAGATCCTCTGCGAGGCCACTTCCACTTAATCGCAAACATTGCAACAAGACTCGAGCTTTTGCGCGGTAATGATTTCAAATAATTATGTAGAAAAACTGAAAAATTATCAAAGTTTCGACTATCACGTTAATTTTAATTTAGGATCCCCAATGTTTTAGTTCATTTCGATACAATTGGACCCATCTCTTAAGAATGGGGAATGTTAAAAATACAAATGTTCCATTACAATACCGGAAAGTTCCCACACCAACTATTATTTTTGTTCTATGTTTTTTACAGCTGATTTCAGAATTTTAAAAAAAAAAAAAGAAGCAAGTTAATGAAAACGAGAACTGTTGCCACATTTTAAGTGATTGTAGTTCGACAAGACTCCCTTGATTTTGATAGGTCATTAATTAGTACTTTTGGTTACATGAATATTTATTATCCTCTGAATTCCATCTCTTAATTAATGAATTGGCGGGGGGAGGGGAATCCCGGGTTAATTGAATCCCATACTTAAACGATGATTTACCTAATTCTATTCTTTTTAAAACATAAACTGATAAAAAGCATTTTTGTTATCTCGATTGTTGTCTCCCCTTTCAACTCGTCAGTTTCTGAACATCATTCAACACTTGAATTTGCAATTTTTAATCGCAATAAAAATTCAAAACGAAATTTTTATAAATTTGAAATTTGAGTTATATAACGATTTTAAAAATTAGTATTTTTAGGTAACGGAAAGATATAATTTTCATTATTTGATAATAAAAAAAAAATTGTCATCATGTATATAGTTCTAATGAGATTTTGTTTCCCTGGTCTGTTTGGAATGACCTCGTGCTATAATTCAAGCAAGATAATCCCACAAAAAGGGTTTTCTTGGGATTATATTGTGATTATTATTAGATCATTCTGTAGAAATAGTTAATTTGTTATTTTCATCGAATAGTTTATGACCACTTTCCACAGGTTTACAGCTCTTTACTGCATAGTTAAGAGCCTGTCAAATTTATTTTATTCATAGTTTTTCTTGTAAAATATTTCATCACATAGGAATCTAAGCGTATGTTTGAATTAATTATATTGATTTATTTTATTTTTTTATCTAGCATTTGCTTGTGTTTGTCTTTAACTTAGAGATGCTTTTGCTGAATTCAGTCAAAAGAATCGTTAGACGAAGCCTGTGTCTTGGTGCCACTGAATAATCGGTTTACAAAATTATTTTTGTTTCCTTGAAGATGATCCACTGGTTAATCCTTTCTTCCTCTTCGGCTTAGTCTCACTCTCTACCTTTCAGTAACTAATTCACGCTATCAGTGACTATCTCAGTTTAATAAAACGGATTAAGAATTTTATCCAAGTATTTTAGTTCCAAAGTAAATTAAACGAATCTTCACCTTTGCTAAGAGAATTTCTCTGTTCCCTTATCGGTTACGACCGCTTATTCTTATACAAATCTAAATTTTAAAAAAATACAGAACACTGTTCCCGCAATCGGCTTTCTTCCTGAGAGTTGAATTATTATTTATTGAGGAAATGCGATAATTATTAGATAAAGTACTTTCTCCAGAAAACAATAAAACCATTTTTTTTTTTTTTTTGACAACGAAATCTTCAAAGATGTGACCTAATCCTCTGATATTTGGCAGTTATGTAATGGTTGTGCGCTATCAATATTCGAAACAAATTATTTATATAGATGATTTTCGCACCTGTAGATCTATGAATTTGAACGAAATACATGTTTTCTTAAATCCTTATCAGAGTTTTCTGCAGCTAAGTAGTGACATCGAGAGCAAGATTAAAGGCTATCAGAATTCAAAATCGATCGTTTCTTTGAGGTATAATTTCGGAAAACTACTTTTCTATTCCTAGGAAGCTCTGAAAGTTTTGAATGAAAGACTTTTAACAAACCCATTGATTTTTGGCAGTTAGGTAGCAGTCAATGACGTCCACATTATATGCTACTAGTCGGCTACCCGTCGCTTCGCTCTGGAAGCCTCGCTTATGTAACGGAAAACTACTTTTTATTTATTAAAAAAAAAAAAACACACACACGCACAAATTACATCAAAGAAACTAAAACTAAAATTTTTTAAAAGTTTTTTTTTTTTTTTTTAATTTAATTTTTGATGTCTATATTCTCTCAATCCACGACTGCTTTTAGAATCAGCGTGTGAATCATATATCTATGATATATTTTTATTTTTTAGAGAGATTAGAATGTAGGCCTAGTGGTCTAACGGCTAAGACGTCTAACTTCTGAGCAGTATTCTACCTAATAGAAATAGTGCATCTTTCTTTTTTGACTCCTTTTTTTTTTTTTTTTTTTTTTTTTTTTTTTTTT
>JAFIDM010010028.1:40077040-40111004 GCA_023159025.1 Thereuonema tuberculata | reverse complement strand
TTTTCAGTATTCTACCTAATGAAATTCTGCTTCTTTATTTCTTGACTTTTTTTTATTCCAATTGATACTTTTCAGTGGTTTTTGAGTTACAATAGTGTTCAGTATTCTACCTAATAGAAACACTGCTTCTTTCTTTTTTGAGTCTCTTTTTTATTCTAATTGTCACTTTTCAGTGGCTTTTGTGTTACAAATATTGATGGTTTCTGAGTTACAAATAGTGATTTTTCAGTATTCTAGCTAATAGAAATACTGCTTCTTTCTTTTTTGACTCTCATTTTAATTGTGACGAGTTACAAATATTGATGGTTTTTGAGTTGCAAATAGTGATTTTTTCGATATTCCACCTCAAAAAAAGAGTGCTTCTTTCTTGACTCTGTTTTCTTTACTCCAACATCTGCCGTCTACACGCACTTATTTTTCAATATCACATAGAATTTGGTTAAGTAAGAATATTTAAAATATTGCAAAGTTTCGCCAATTATAGTTCTAATTGTCAGTTTCGAATTACAAATAAACTGACGGATGGGAAATAAATAAACAATCTTGAGATTCAAAAAAAAGGTTGAATACATTCCTTATTGATGGGGGAAGGGAAAGGAGATATAAGTCAAAAAACAATATGAAGAGAGTAGTAGTCCCTATGGCCTAATGCAGCGGTTCCCAACCGGTGGGTCGCGGAAGAGTTACAGGTGGGTCGCGACTTGATCCTAAAACTATCAGAAACCATCGAATAAACCATCAGAAAAGATCAGAAAAATCGAAAATCGATCATTTATAAGGAAGGGATACGATACAAATATGGTTTTATTCTATATTCTTCTATTCCTATATATGTGGAGGTATTCCGATAAGGAAAGGTGGGTCGCCAGCTGAAAAAGGTTGGGAACCGCTGGCCTAATGGATAAGACATCTGACTTCGGATCAGAAGGTTGTAGGTTCGATTCCTGTCTCGGATGTTTCATTGTAAAAATTATTTCTATTTTCCATTCTCAAAGAAAATTGCGCCGGACAGAAAGACAGACAGACAGAGAAATAAAAGATTTTAGTAATATAGATTCCAATGCGATAGTGTCCTTGAAGACTACTACTAGACAAGCAAACAAAAACAAAAAATAAGGTCTGTTTGACGAGTCTACACGTCCATTCAATTACAGCTTGTATTAACATAAAGCTTTTCATAAGCTTAGTCTTTTTAACGTATTTTTGGAATCTATATTACTAAAATCTTTTATTTCTCTGTCTGTCTGTCCGGCGCAATTGTTAATTTCCCTTGCTGAGAAAGTCAGATTATAAAATTTTCTTTTTTTTTATATTTTTTTTCGCCTTGCATGGGATTCGAACCGAGGACCTTCGTTCTCGCAGTCACGGACGCTAACTATTGGACTATTTCTCATCCCCAATATCCAGCCCTACTTTTGTTGTATTTGTTCGCGCGCTATCAAATAATGAGTTCATTCAAAAAGGAATAAAATATCACTTTTTGTCAAAACCACTTGGAATCGATTCTTCTTGGATTATCTCATACTAACCAGGGAAAGACAGGGGGGTAGCCTAGTTTATTTTAATAAGTTTAGCGTTATATTTGAATTAACAATATCTTATGTCACGTCTAAATGTCGCACTTTGCCTTGAAGTGGCGCCATCCTTAGCAAATTAAAGCAATGTGATGTGGATTTAATTGATAAACGAAGCTTTGGTCCAAGCTGAAGTATTTATTATTTATATTTTACTTTTCAACAACATATTAGATATTAATTTGTTAAATTCTACTATAAATTTTGTTGATCGTAAATATAAATAAACCTCAAATACCATTAAAAGTTTGATTTATTTGATGGTTTTGTGATTAAAATGAGTTATTTTGTTACTTTTCTATTTTTTTTGAAGAAAATAAAAGTTTGAAAGATAGTTTTTTGTTTTTTCTGTTTACTCATTGTTTAAAATTAAGGATAATAATTATTGTGAATCACAGGATCATGTTCTGTGCAAAGTGAATCTTATGAAAACTAATCCATATTTCTACCGGAATGACCAAAGGAAATTATTGCCTTAGCAGACATAAGGTGGCTCCGTCAACATACAAAAGTCACTCATGAGATCATCTGCAGATTGGCAGAGCTGTTGATAGAACGCGTGTTACGCTGTTCTTTGATTCGACAGTGCTTTTTAGTACACGATTATCGCTCAGCGAAATATATAAATTAGAGGACATGTCCTCTAATTTTGCCCCGTATAACATCTCGAAACTGGTCAAACCCAGATAACAATATCTCAGGAGCTGAATGTCCCACAGTGTCGTTTCTGGAGTCTGACAACGATTCCGTCAGGAAGGGAAATGCCAGTCAACGCTTCATTACAGGATATCCAAGGATTACAATGGCAGAACAAGACTTATTTGTCAATACTGTTGGAGGCGTAGTACAGCAGGGATCTTGCAAGATGCCTTTCAGCAGCGAAAGGGAGGATCATTTACAGGCATCCAGTATATAGATAATGTGAGAGCACGGGAATGCCCGCAGGCCTGCAAGATTGATCCCATTGACTGCAGCCGGTTTAGCCAAGTCGTGCTTGGACTAGTGGGTGCTGTGTTTTGTTTATGGCAGAGTCCAGGTTCAATCTGCAGAGTAATTCCGACCGTGTCTTCATCTGGATAAAAGCTCGGACTCTGTTTAACCTCTCCAACATCCTTAAACGAGATCATTACGACGGAGGTGGCATCATGTTTAGTTCACCTACTCCTCTTCATGTGTTCGAACGGGAAACCCTAATAAGCCAGATACAATGCGATTTCATTCTGCTATTCAAGCGTTCAGCGGGAACTGATTTCCTATTTGTGGATGGCCTCCACCAACAGTAGCTATCAAAGTAAATGTTCGAGATATTCACCACCTTCCTAATACAAGCGTTCAAATGTCGGGATAGTGAACGTCTTATACGCTGACGAATTCCCTGTGTAATCTGAATTAACTGAAAATCGTTGTCTCCTTGTTCAAGCTGTGCAACCGTTGACGCGTCCTATTGATAAACAATGTTTATCGTACGGTCTAATAGAGGATTAAATCTGGAGACCGTGCAGACCAAGTAGGAGCTCCACCCCTGATCAATCCAGCGTTGTGGAAGGTGATAGTTGAGGAAAGCCTGGACTGCATGATGAAAATGGGCTAGGGCTCCGTCGTGCATGAACCATAATTGCCTTTCGTTTTAATATTGATATTAATCTTCAAAATCTCCTTTTAGGTGTCTTTGAAGGATATCAAGATACACGTCGCCATTTAACGGAGGCAGTAGTGACGAATTATCCGATCACCCAAAATACCGGCCAACACATTTAAAGAAAACTGCTATTGCTGTTTTCTTTGGACGATTCCATGTAGGTTTTTCTAACTAAGCTTTGGACGCGTTGAAGATGAGGGCACAGTAGCTCCTCGTGAAGTGTGCAAAATCCCTTCTGTTATTTCTTCTGTCCTACTACTCGTTCCTGGATCAACGGTAACTCTGTACCCGGAGTTGCAACACTTCTGGGCCTTCCCCTATGGCCCTATGGCTCAAACTTGCCCTTTCTCTGAGGCGTCGATCTATGTATGCTTCGTGGTATAGCTAAGAAGCATCCAACATATCCCTTTCCATGAGCCAGTCTATACATATGCATATCTACCATTTGAGAAAATGAATACAAACTTAATCTGTTGGCAGTAAGCAATTACGTACATACGAAAAAACAAACGAAAGCTATTTTTTATTTTTATTTTTAATAATATATTTCAAGCACTTTCACAATAAACTTTTATGAAAGCTTGTAACAACGACTACCCTCGCGCCATTCACCGCGAGTACGGATTCTGGCTGTATGCTGAAACAAGCAAAACAGTTGCATTACACATTGTTCACTTTGCACATTACACATTGTTCACTTTGCACATTACACATTGTTCACTTCGCACATTACACATTGTTCACTTCGCGTGTTACCTAATAGTTCCTGTGTTCACTGTCGATATTTCGAGAACGATGCATTATGTTATAAGGACATTTATTTCTGATTTGTCTTTGTAGAATGTATCATTGATGTTTATCGATACCTTAACCAAAACACCCTGAATACTTTTCTTTCTTAAAAAAAAAAAAAAGTTCAAGGTAATCAAAGAAGAAAAAAATTGGTATGGCCTTTTACTTATACGTCTGTTTGTCTTCCGAATAGGTGCCATGATTCCTGGAACATGACCGTTGAGGGCCTCTGAGCGGCAGATGGCGCTGGTGCTGCTGCCTTGCGATCTTCCAACATGGCCAACGGTGCAGAGGCATCTGAACCAGTTGAAGCAGGCGGAAACTTCCGAGCAGCTACTAGATGGCATGCAGAAACTGCACAATCTATGCTGGTAAGGATTAGTTGAACTAATATAATATATTCGAAGGATAATAAAATTAGTATTTACAAAAAACGTCACAGTTAATGGAACATAAAAAAGGAGAGTTATGATTCAAGAGTTTAAACCCTAAAATGCCCACGGATAAAAAGTCTTAATTTGGAGGGTGTAGGCTAAACAAAATTAGGAAAACATCCTGAATCAATAGAATAAATTGGGTATACTCGTATTGGGTATAGAGGTCTCTAAATGCAATTAACTACCTTTCCAATTTGGATCTGGAAAAAAAGATAACTTATAATTGGAGATTTGAAGTCTAGGTAAAATAGAATTAAACTATCGAATTTCCGTTTAGTTTGTGCATTTTAGCGTCACGTCCCGCTTATTGAACTTATTTTCGAAAATTAGGTTCTTGCATTACCATACTCTTAGTGTGCATGTTTAATAGGAAGCTCAAGTATTTTTAATTTAAAAAAAAAATTAATATTTATTTAAATATTATTAAAAAAAATATTTTTAAGCTTATGATAAGTATTCTAGCAACTTTTATGAAGGTTCTGTTCACATAGGAATATTCAGTCACCAAATAATCACTAGTCATTTTATTCGACAAAACAAACTGATAAGCGCATATACCCCAATTCTCTGATCTTTCTTTACCAATTACGCGTACAATATGATTCAAGTTTCTTTGTTTTTTTTTTTTGTTTTTTTTCCTAATTTTGTTTAGCCTATATCCCAAAATTAAAACTTTATCCGTGGACATTTTAGGGCTTAAACTCTTAATAAACTTGAATCATAGTTCTCCTTTTTTATGTCACACCAGCTATGACGTTTTTGTAAATACTAATTTGTTGAAACTTTTTTTTTTTTTACTTTGAAAAAAATGTATTTTAATCTAACCACTATTATTTTCAATGTCTGGCACTTTTTTGGAAGTACCTTTTTTTGTTATTATATCCCAGTATAGCCTACCTAAGTTGCAATATCAATATGAAGCAGTAGTCATTCTACATATACTCATGCAAATATTAACTTATATAGCCTATAGCACATTTATAATACGCAACGGTATTTTTTTTCATTTTATAACTGATGTAAAATATGTATAATTATATAAACCGCCTATTTATGGACGGCCTTGTGACTTAGTGGTTAGATTCGGCGGATGCTGCCGCTAAGATATCCCGGTATATTTTTTTGGTGTATTCATATCCCGTATATTTTTTTTTTTTTTAATAAATTATTATCCAAATCATTTTTGGCTATTTTCTCAGGAAATTTTGTTTTAATTTTAAAAGTCCAGTCGCCATGTACTTTTTACCTTAAAAAAATTCCGAATTTAACGAAACTTTGGGATGTTGTTTGTGGGTGCCCTGTAGTACTACACTCAATTTTTCGAACAAAAAATCCCTGTGGAAACTTGAGGGGGGGGGGGGCGAAAACCGCAAAATGTTTGCACTTTTTTCAGTTTCTTTCGAAATATTTCGAAAACGGTTGATTTTAGCGGAAAACTTTAAAATAGTAATTTGTAGAGAATTAAATTTCTTCAGTTTTCACTGGTCAAACTTATTTTTTGACCCTGTAGGTGCCGAGATACAGGGCATCGAAAAGTGCAACATTTCTCAAAATCGTAAAAAAAACTGCTAAAAAGGCTTGTTTTCGCTACGTAGTTTCCATTTTGCAACATATTTAATGGAGTTATAGTATCTATTTTCATTTCCATACGTTCAACCCCTCCCCCACAACCACCACTACCTCCTCCTCTGTAGGATGTTCATACTATACTGTGTACATGTAAGGTTTGAAAGAGCAAATAACCCAATTCGTCTTTAAGTTTGGGGATTTTTATATGTAGTTTATTGTAACGATTCGTATTGTTTAATGTGTACAGTAAAGTCTTATAAAAACATGAAGCATTAAAACAAAGTAAATTTAATATTATAGGCGTTTGGCACAGGGAGTTTCCTCTTCTCGCTCTTCTTCATCGTCAAGCAGTGCGTCCATTACACTTTCTTCATCACACCCTCCTCCTGCATCTTCCTCTTGGAGATCAGGCTCTGTCGAATTTTCGTAAGCATGCCCCGAGCAGTTCTTGCAAAGGGTGGAGCACCGCAGTCCTGCTTTCTTGCAGCTGCATGCTACAGTGCTACACCCTTTCTTGCATTTACAAGAGATGATAAGTATGTTGTCTGCTGCTGCATGACGTATGGTCCTAATGGGGATGACCACTCGTCTCGTCAGCGATCACCCCCAAACTGACGGTACAATGTCGTTACCCAGCCACGTCTGGATCTGGAGGTAGGTTCGAAAAACATGGTGGGTTGCCGCGTCTTTGGTAGGTGGCAGTCTGGCCAATTGGAATTTAGGTTTGGCCACCGACTTAGTAAAAAGTTGGTATCGGAGGTTGTCGAGGGAATCTGTTTCCATATTTCCCCCATACAGTGCCACCAGAAACTTCTGGCCTGCCTCGGAAATCGGGGAGGGGGTGGCTTCTGGGTCTTTGAAGATAGCTGCTAGGTCGTGTAGGGAAGTGTTCTTCTCGTAAATTCTGCAGACCTTCTTCTTCCCATGTCCAAAGGGGGTTGACGTGGTGTCACACCCACTAACTGCATGCAGAAAGAGAATATCTTGTGTGTCGATCTTGCATGAAGCTGCTGAATATAACATTGCCTCTCCCATTCTTCTCGAAATACATGTTTTTGTGGGAAGTTGAGGCTAGGGTTGTCGGTAACACGAGGAGATCTACATCTTCACCTATAATGATAACACTGTCATATTCAGCAGCCTTCGATATTGATGTTTGCACCATCATCACGTCTGCATCTTCAGTAGCCTGTTTCACCTCAATCCCCTTCGCTGTCATTTTTGTCATCAGCATTGTGATAAAGTTTTTTGTTAGTGTCGTTTGATAAAAACGTCTCTTGAGCTATTGTCACTGCAATTGTTGCGGAAAATACAAATGTGGTGGACGAGTGCAGTACAGCCCGGCGATATCTTTCTGCGGCTTTGGTGCTTTGATAGGAGGCGTCATTAGGATATCCATCAAATACTACTGTGATATTGCACCCAAAGTGTTTTTGCACATAGTCCACATAGGTCTGACACGCTGACTGGAACGTGGGTGTTGTGGTCTTACTCCATACAACCTTATGGAGTAGGAACCCTTCATCAATTACCGCATATTTTCTACAGCCAAAGTTTGCTTCTCCTTGCATAGGGGTGAATACTGCATCATATAATGCTGACTTGGTGCCCTTACGCATTCCTTCCTCAGTAAAGAGCGACATTGGGAAGGGTGCAAGTTCATATGTGAACAATTCCTTGAGGTCTTCGTCAGACTGCTTGGCAATGCAAACTCGCTGGAACAGTCAGTGGATCGACTGTAACTTTCTTGTCTGCAATTTTCAGCGAACAGGAAATGGATGCGAGGGTTATCACCCTATCCTTTCGTTTCAGCTTCACGTTTTCAAACGGTTGTCCCACAGTTTTCTTCATGCAGATGATACCAATTTCCCGCGCAGTGACAGGTTTACCTCTTCATGACCGATTTCGCCTGTGCTTAAAGACACTATCTCCTTCTTTAATACTTCAATTCCACAAATCTTCCTTTACTTACACCACAATATTTCGATGGTCTAAACAGCCTTCTTTTAGTTTAGAATTTTATAATATTGCTTTATTTGTGAAGAATTTATTTACACTATATCCATATTCTCAAGGAATCGTGGGTGTTCAGCAAACCAGCCACGCAGCTTCTCCATTCCAGGTTATCCCTGGTGATATGCGAAGGCCTCAAATCTATATGTTGTTCTGAAGTGCCTGAACTTACCTCAGTGAACATCTCTACTTGTTCGCAGATGTGTTTGTTGAATATCCCAAGTCCACCTAGAAAGCACGCTATATGTCCTGTACTTAAGCTTGGAGGTGGTCCTGACATTTTGGGAATATCTCGGAAACCATTTGAGATTTCAAAAAAATACACAAGACGAGGGCCCTCCGCGACAACGAGACGAATCTAATGACGTATGAACCATAATTGTAAGTGCTATTGATTTGGCTCTTTGTCCGGTCGAATGTAAACGGTAACAACAAGTAACAGTCGCAAAATTTGTAAGATCCGGAATTTCATTTTGGCTAGTCCTATTTTAATTATTTTTGATACACATGTAGATTCTGATGTTTTGAACTATTTGCAAAATTTCACTCAAAAATATGCAACAGGGCCCCAGATATCAGCTGCCAAAATTTAACAATTTAACATGGCAAAACTGTAACATAATATTAGAGGATATAATATTATATGATATTAATGATAATGATAAACGCTAGTTAGGTTATCTGCTAAAGATTATCTGTTTTGCAGATAGTCTTATATCTCGTATCATCCGTATCTACAGGGTTTTATGTTTATCTAATGTTTGTAATATCCCTTAATATGCAATCCTGAAAAAAAAGGGTAGAACAAGTTTTGGAACGTAGCTTTTAGAGTCTGTTTAGAATTCTATAGATGATTGTTAGATGGCTCACACTGACATTAAAGCATGGTTTCTTTACATCATCTGACAATGAATTTTAATTTTCACTAATCATCGACCCGTAACCTAATGGAAAGCATACATAAATGCCATCTCACAATAGTCCACCGCAATATGAAATAAAAATTGAAATATCGGTAACTATAACCAGTTGACCTAGAAAATTAAAAAATAAATCCTAAGTTTTGTTAAAAGGGTGATTTCTAGTGACTTTCCTAAAAAAATGTTATAGACAAGAACTAGCGGCCAAAAACCTCCAAACTGTGGTTCTATGGAACTAAAATTATCACGATATAGTAAACAATAAAGTTTGTGTCTCATTAAAGTTGTTAACGTTTTTCCCCTGATTGATCCTTGAACTTTTATTTTAATTCCTGATTATTTTTCTCTTCTCAAAACCTAAACAGTTTTACAGCTTTGAAATAATTTTTGTCATTTCCTAACTTCCTAATTTATTTTTAGTCATGTAATAACTTGTTCTGAATTCTACTCTGCTGGTATTCGAAAGTTGAAATGTCAACTATACAATGACCCATGAACTCGTAGACATTTCTGAACTTAGATTGAACTTCTGAGAGAAAAGATACAACGATCAGATGAAACCAAACAGATCAGAGCTACTCTGTTGGGGCTATTTACAGAAGGAAGGAATACATGTAATTCCATATGTATCTCTATTACTTTTAAACCAGAAAACAGAAATTCTTGAGCTTACTGATTATTCATAGATAAAAAGATTATCTCTCCTTCGTATTCATTGAAGGACTTTTTCCTTTCGATCCATTAACAATACAGCGCCTTTTCTTTCTTTCTTTTTTTTTTTTTTAATTGGTAGCTGAAAAGTTTAAGTAGATTAGTGATATCATTAAGAGAACAGCCAATTGACTTCATTATAATCTCTTCATTTCATGCGTAACCTTGTAAATCTAAAAGTTTGCAGCATTCTTATCTCTCGACATTTTCTTAATAAGAAATAGGCCTAACAAAAGTAAATAATAATTAAAAATGATAAATAATTAAATATATTAAGTAAAAAATAAATTAATTTATTACAATTTAACAAATAATCGAAAGTAAGATCTTTAAAGAGAAAATCAAATTCTGAAATAAAATTACCGTTTTACGTATTAATAGAAATTTTTCATTTTGATTCACATTCAAGCATATTATCGTTTGAACTTTTAAAATTTAGAATAATTGCGAATGTTTTAATGAATTTCTTAGTAGGTATTTTTGATATCAAAAGATACCCTGAAATGTAATGTGACGTCACGTATCATCTGCTTCCCTCCTTCGTCACACTTAAGCACAAATGTTTCATTTTAAAATATTCTTTCTAATTATTCCTTCGATATCGTTTCAGTCAAAGGCCTTAAGATTCTCTTGTGATCGAAAGTCTTCTGAAGCTTTTAAAATTAAATCTTTTTTATTTCAGATTTATCTAAGGAATAGGAATTCATTTTCTAATTTACTTGAAATTAAACATAATGACATTTAATATATTTAATTTTTTAAATTTGCTCACTCTTCAATTTTTTTTATTCATTTCTTTAGTTATTACATTTCAGTCCTACTAGATTTTTAAATAAAAATATGTCTATAGGTGCTGTGAATATAATTCACTTTTAATGAATACAGTCTAGTCAACAGAATATAACAACTTTAATAATATAAATAAATTATAATTACAATATTAAATACGTTTTAAAGTGATTTATCTGTAGTATATAAGAAAATAACAAGCAAATCAAAAGAAAATAACAAGCAAATCAAAAGAAAATAATAGTAATAGAGATTTGAGTTATTGAATAATTATAAAATTAAATATAAATAAAGTAACAATTGCATTCCTTTACCTCCCCATTTCCCTTTTTTTATTTAGTTTATCCACTTTAATTTACCATCGATAATTTTATCATATAAAATAAATCTTAAAGTAGATATATTTGATGCATGGCTACATCAAATTGATCAAATATTTTCTTTATATTCTCCATCTAATTCTAGATAACTGTTCAATTGTAGAGATACTAGAGTCAGTTTAGTTTTCTTAGTAATTCCTTTAATTCTCTGAGCACACTAAAAGAAATCTCATTTCACGACTGGTTGGGGTTTTAATCAACAGATTACGTGGATACATCTTCTGGTGTCTTCTGCGCGATACCAACTTTAACGCAACTTTAACTTTTTAGTCCCCACAGAGGTAGAATCTCTTAATCGTCTGTTATCAGGATTGTGTTGATTTACAAATTAACCTGAATTCCTTCTTAAGTCCGCCCTTTATTCTTTCATTAGTTAATCAGTGTCGCGTGAAATCCCTCGCTTGTTCTTTAGTTAGAAATTTCCTTGTTCTTGAATGACTTTTGAAATCTCCTGACATAACCTTCCTCTTCTCGTGATCGACCTGAGCGGGTGGATCACGATACCAAGCCCTGATATTGAACCGAGTCGCCGACGCCCTACATACGGACGACTGCCACCTCCACCCACGCATCCACTTAATAATATACAACGGCTTCCATTCGAGGCGTGCGTTTTTCCTTCCAGTACGGATGAAGATGGGTGGAGATGATGGTTGCGTTATTAAATTCAAAGATTTAATTGTTCTTTAGATGAAACATAGAAAGAATCTTAGTGCTCTTTTAGGTTTGTTTTGGAATATTACGACTTTTAGCACAACTTCATATCTGAAAACTTACTGATTAAGTCATTTACATTGAAGCAATTACAGAATCTATTAAATAATTTCAGTGTCTGTTCAAAGACGCAACATTTTAAGGAAGTAGCTTTACGTTCTATCGTGAACTTCTTTTAAACCTCTGCTGAACTTAAAAATTAGCATTAAAAATAAGTTTCCATCTTGGAAAGTGGTCTGCAAATTCAGTAATAACAGAATTCGTGTTCAAAAGCAGGCATCTGATGATTCAACAATGAAGTTGAACAGTATTATATTTTACTGACCATCTATATAGATGTTCTTATCTAAGTTTTATTCTCAAGCAACAATTTTCAATGTAAAACCATACATAAATAATAAAAATAAACTGAAAGCAAAACACGAATGATGAATTTGAAAATTATTTAATCTTAAGTTATCAGAGGCAATTTACTACTTCGTTCTGGTTTTTAGTCCAATCAGAACCATCAAACTATATCTCAGCAATAAACTCTCAAGACCATTTCTGTTTGTCTGCTAGTTTGTTTTTCTAGTTTTAGAATTTTTTTTTAAATTTGAATCATTTGCAAAAGAGCTGAGATCAATATGGCCGTGCTTGTAAACGGAAATATGAATTCAAAGCAACGTGCCTGCACAAAACCAATACGGATAGTTAGTTGGCAAATCTCTAAAAATCTTGAGTTTTTATCGACATTAAACAGAACATACATGAGTAGTAGCCTACATCAAAACCCTTTGTCCAAGAATTTTCTGAATCTGCAACTGGTGAAATCCCTGCACATGTTAACGACATCTTTTCTTGTACTTATGTTACACATTGTTTACTCTATAAGTGTTCAGTAAGACCTTTTGAAAGAAGACCTCTACACAAACTGCGCAAACCTCCACATATCTTTCCACAAAGATATCAATCCAAAAGTCTGATCACTCGCTTCATGTAGATTCGTACATCAAAACAGTTGGGCCACCGATATTTCCTTGTTGCTTTCGAAGGACAAAAGGTCTGAAAAACCTTCTACCTTGTTTACATCGTGGCTGAGATTATGTTGAAATCGAAAACAGCCCTTTCAATTTTCTGACAATCTCCTCTTAACATTATTTCATTAAATAAAAAACCACACTCCAATTACGAACGTCTTTCCACGAAAAATAATTCGTGCTTCATTATATCGATTAAGACGGTGTTCATAAGAAACTGCTTTCTAATTAAGGTTTCGTAATTCAGCAAACGATTAGCATTTCTCCTTTAAAATTACAAAACTGTACAATTTTTTTTTTTTTTTTGGAATAACTAGTGGAAAATTATTTTGTCGAGACTGATTACAGGAGAAATTACATTTAATCAATGTCTAAAACTTTGTAATTGCTGAATTTTGTTCATGTTTGAGATTTTTTTTTAAAAAATATATAGTTTATCGAATCTATAGATTTGCTTTTTGTCTTAAACATTTTGATTTCCCTGTCCAGTGGAACGAATATTTTTGATAATTTACTGCACTAAATAAAATGGAATCTTTCTGTAAGAACCAGTGTTGAATAAAAATTGTAAAAAGAAAGGATTGTTTTTGATTAAAATCTTGACTGAATTTTGGAGCAAAGAAGATAATCTTTCTGTTTCAAGTTAGCAAAAGAATAAGAGAATTTCCTGCAAGACGGTTGATGTCATAACAAGCGTTAATGCTTTCTCTGTAAATAATCAAAACTGATGTTATTACGGCACTGCAATAAACTCTTTCATTTCAAATTCAGTAAGTAATTCATATAATTGACTAACTTTTATTTTAATTAGTGGTTAATACAATCCGAAAAATCAGGAGTGTCTACAATGTTGGTAGATTGTTGCAGAATTTAAAGGTACTGTACAGAGATGTTTTATTATCCTATGTTAATTGTTCCGGAGGTGATCCAGTGATACACGGGCTACAGGAGCCGAGTTCAGTTTCCGATAGAGGTCGAGAATGTTTCCCTTGATGTTTCTCCTGCAGATGGATCGTAGGGTTCCCCCAGCCCTTTGTCAATTTGGAACCGCGATTTCTCCCGGGGTTAAAGGCGAGGGTTGTCGGAGTGACCACCATACCACAACATTCATCCCTGTGGTCGCGAATTGTTCCAGTCTATCCCCATAGGAGCTTAATAAACTGTAAAATGGGGTTCTTTAACCCAGTGTTTCTCAATCTTTCTCGCTTCACGTCACACTTTCGTATTTGCACAAATCCCGCAACATCAATCTTTGTTCCTAAAATCTCAACGGGCACCAAACTTTTTCATTATTTTTATTGTTGTGATTTTTCAAAGGATTCTATCATTTTAGATTCGCCAATGAATGTAACAGTCTATTTTTAAGCATATAAAGATACCCTGTAATACTTTTTTAAGCGGATTTGAATACGAATTATTACATACAGAACTTTAATTGTTAGAACGAAACTGAATGTAGGTCACATTTCTGTTTCTGTCAAATAGGCTATTTGACGTCTCCTACTTTATTCTAAATATGAACATTAGGCTCACAAACGCACTTTCAGAATTTTCTCGCGGAATACTAAAAGCATATTTACGGCACATAGTGTATTTGAGAAGCTCTGCTTTAAACCTTTAATTGTTCCAGTCAACAAGAAACCGTTTCTCGGATGAGCTTTTCTGCACTACTCAAATGTTATGAACAGACGCGCGCACCGATTTTGAAAAATTAAACAATCTTTATAAAAAGAATGGTTAAGGTCACACGTATTAAAAATAATATTATGATAAAACATTGCGCGACTAATTTCGGTCGCCTTTTGGTGAAACTTTGGTGAGTCCGTTAATTAAACAATCTGTCAAAAGAAATTTCAATAACTAGTTTACGGCCCACGGACGGCTTTCAATATATCTGAAATTATCAAACCAGAAACTGTTTTTTTATTTTAATTGAAGTCCTTCCATCATTCCTTGAAATTCCTCCAAATCTTTGTTCTTCAAAATAAAGATATAATTCTAGACGTTGCGTTGGTGCCCTGTGAGCTTAACAGACGAAATGTATAATTTGCACAATGAAATGTCTATGATGAGGAAAAGATCTGGAATTGAAAGCTTTAATATATATCAATACTAAATTGTTGTAAACATAAAATATTACATTTAAACATTGTGACTACTCTCAACTGATGATCGCCAAGTTAGCGTGAAACAGGTTGTCTTTGGGATGTCACTAATGAACATTAGTCTCAACTTTTAATTTGTTTATGCATTTTTAGGCGCTTTTTCTTTATTTAAATGCACATAACAAATTCATTGAGGCTGGCGGAGGCCAGCACATGACTTTTCTTTTTCCTTATTTTTAATGCGTATTTTTGTTTTTAGTTTAGCTTTGTGGAGGTTGTATTTGTCTTCCCATTGCCACTTTAATTCACCTCCATTATAAGTCCTGCTTGTTCATTGTGGCTACTCTCAACTGATGATCCTGAAGTTAACGTGAAATAGGCTGTCTTGTGATGTCACTATAATGACAATTGGTCTCAACTGATGTTTATGTAACTAATGTGTTACATTTTAAACTTCCTTCCATACATTTTCCAAGTTTCGTGAGTACTCTGTAATCTTTAGAATGCTTTGTTGATGAGCATCGATGTTTCCACTAAAATAAGGACTTATAAAACAGTGAAATACTTCAGTAACATTTTCCTTTCTGCGGTATGTTATTTTTAATTGAGGCTAATCTATGAAAGTTTGATCTTACTATTAATTTCAAATGCTATCCATCCATATCTGTTGTTATCCAAGATACAGATAATTCCTTAAACTTTGCATTATTTAAGCAAAATCTGCTCATACTATATAAATGACTTTCAGTTAAACAGTTCGCTAACCCAGAGCTTCTCCACTGTTATGGCGCAAGAAGATTCTTGAGTGCGCATCTGTAATAAACATTTAGCTGCACATTCAGCCAAATGCTTTAGTCTTAACCTAGATTCTAAACATCAAACAATTTTCGCAAACAGAAATGTAAATACATTCTATCGTTCTCCCAATAAAGTATTAATTCACGTTCAATTCAACTTAAAAAAGGCTAATTTTCAGTCATTTTCAGAGTATTTTTAAATGTTTAAAATAAATTGTTAGTAATATGTAAATCACGGTGAGGTTTTTCATAGGGTTCTATTATAGGTAGTAAAGCAAAGAAAAAGTCTGATGTGGCTGTTACGAACAATAGTTGGTATGCCGTAAGCAAAAAAAGATTAAGAAGCATTACCTTAACTTTGAAAGAGGAGTAACACTTTTCATCTTACTAAATATTCACGTATATTTAGAATCAGCGTCAAAATATGCTGTTTAAATTTGAAAAACTAGAACAGCACAATTTATAACAATCAAACCAAGAGCTTCGTAAGAGATTAAAACAAATAATTAAAATTCATGGTCTATGTAATGCCTGGGTATGGAGTTGACGAAAGGGAGGGTTGAAATTTGAATTCGCTTGTAAACTTAGGTAATTATTTTGATTTTTAAACATTACGATTGAGTTCTTTTAAGTAACTTTTAAATTGTTTTAACTTCTTGCAAATGCTAATTAATAGTATTGAAGCATTTCATTTCTTGAAATACGTATTTCTAAGATGAATAAATGAAACAATAAGATATAATTTTCAGTAAGATTTAAATAGATGAATAAGGTCAAGGTGCCCTATCAATAAATGGATGAGGTTCTCCCCCTCCTTTGTTTTTCAACTCGGGACATTTCTCCCAAATTAGATCTATCCGGCAGTATTCGGAAATTTTGAATGTTTATTTTGTGTTTTTGTTTTATTCTGAAGTTTTCTATACAATATTTGTGTTTGCAATATTTACCAATTCCTGGGTGCCAAAAGAAAATAAAAAAAAAATAACGCTAATTTATTTTTTAAATCTTATTATAAAAGATATAATAACTGCTGATTTTGTTATATCAAACATTCAGCCTACAACATTTGTAATTTCCAAAATAATTTTTTTATACATTTAACTTTTTAATATCTTTCTTAGATTTTAATCTGCAAAGAAATGTAAATTGGTAGTCTAGTCCCCAAAAGTTTTTTTGGTTAAACTTCAGAATATGGTACCCCCAATGGCTGCCCGCCATGGTGACTTAATTCATACTGTTACTTCAAGATCGCAGTTAGTCAGATGAGGGTTAGTTTTTTAGTAAAAGATTGTGCAAAACCATTTTGAAATAAACATTCTACTTTTTACTAGTTAATTGTTCATTTCCCATTATCCGCCATGTTCAAAATAGTGCGACGGCCTATGGCTATCGGGCGGCCATTAGGGGTATCACATTCTGAAGTTTAACCGTTTTTTTTTTTAGTTTGTCGCTACTGGTACAGACAATGTGAAAACTTTTATGCAATTTCTTTCTTCTTTGTATCTTAACCTTAAATTAAGATCCTTTATTATGCTATATACTGCAGCCAAAAAAAAGAAAGAAAGAAAGAAAAAGAAAGAAAGAGTAATTGAATAAGAAATAACTTAATGCTATTATGATGTATATTGGACAAAAGTGGAAGCGTAAAGTAACAACTTTGAAGACTGTGCTCTCGTGGCAGCCAGCATGGACAAGTGACAGACACCGAGTGCATAGGTCTAGGTGTTATTAAAAAGAAAAGATGTGAGATGCGGCGAGTATGGCCTACAAAGGCTAGATGTGCGCAGCGCATTTACGGAATCGGAAATTCACTGAATTATATTTTTTTTTTATTCTCTTAAAAAGACTTCTCTAATTGTTTACTAACTTCGCAATTTCTTAATTCTAAAATATTTTATGAAAACGAGAAGTTTTGGCTCTAAAAAATTGGAATAATTGGCAACTTACTTGGGTGTGCTGTCTCAGATACGATCACCTTTGATTCCTTTAAATAGACGGACAGATGGCGCAACTGGTTAAATTCTTATCCTTCCATTACTCTAATCCGTCAGGGTTTGCAGTGGGGCAATAGCATCCAGAAGTGGGAACCGAGTTGCTGCGTAATAGGTAATACGATTTCCTATCTGAGCATTATGTCACCATGGCAGTAGTATGGCTGTTATTTGCTTAATGAGTACAGCAGTTCTGCCTCCCCATTTCCTCTGCCATTTGGTTCCAAGTTTCACACGGAAAATGCCGAACCCTATGTAATAATGTTTTTAACATACAGGGTGACCCAAATTTCCCTATACAAACTTTTAAGATAGGTAAGGAATACAGAAACAAACCGTATTCATAGTGGAATGTATGTCCGCACACGCCACCTGAATATGCTAGAAGGGTACACTAAGGCTCAGAAATTAAAGACAACATAATAAGGAATTTAATGTGCCTAATAATTCAACAAATGACAATCAAGAGAGGCACAAAGAAAAGTAAAAGGATTTCGCATCCAGATATGTCATTGGCAGTTTTGTCCTCTTTAGGACTCTTCAGCTGGCCAAACTTCTCCGATGACAGACCCAGAAGTGCAAAAGGTTAAGGGATCATTTTTCATTGTGTAATTATGGTGGGGTTTTCTTTTGGGTAGGGTCTCGCTTTCGGGAGCGAGACCAGGATCCCTTAACCTTTCGCACCTTCTGGATCTGTCTGTCGGAAAAGTTTGGCTGGCTGACGAGTCCTAAAGAGGACGAAACGGCTATCCCAGTCTCTAGTCGATGACAGATCTGGGTGCGAAATCCTTTTACTTTCCTTTGTGCCTCTTTTGGTTGTCATTTGTTATAAAAGACAACATGTTTATTAGCCCTATGTTTACAGTATGACAGTAAGGTGTACACTTACAGGATCACAGTAGGTGCTCAAAATTCGTTCCACCCAAGAGTAATTTACGCCTCATAACATCGGTGCATGGATTGCCCAACATGTGCAAAAATGTGAGGCCTTTCATGGACACATCCAGCTGCCACAGCGACTCTTGTGTAAAGGTTAGCGTCAAAGGCAATAGAGGTCTCGTAGACGATGCCTTTGAGGTAACCCTAAAGGAAGAAATCAATACAGAACAAGTCGGGTGATCGTGGTGGCCAAGCGACGGGTCCACGCTGGTAAAGTGCTTTTGAGATGCTCTCGCACATCAATGCTGAAATCATTGATTCCTCTCGTACAAAGTCAACATCTCAAATGACGATGGCTCACACAGTCCAACTTATGCTGCCAAACAGCGCCTTCTAGCACATTCGGGTGGTGTTTGTGGACGTACGTTCCACTATGAAAACGGTTTGTTTTGTATTCCTGACCTACCTTTAAAGTTTGTACAGGGAATTTTGAATCATCCTGTATATACATACATAAGAGACGATTTAAATTAAAAATTATAGGCCTACTGCTTAGCCAGACGAAAGAGACTGGTCATGTGATTTAGTGGTCGCTCCTACTTCTTTCTCGGCGTGAAAATAGGGGAGATGCGTATGTGCCGACAAGAACAGAAACAAACGATGTATAAAAGAGAGATGCATAAAGTGAAAAATTACTGATATGACGATCGTAGGATAGAAAGAACTAATTTAAACAAGCGCAAAAGGGAGAAGCGTATTCAAGCTTAAATACCAAGCGTATTTTTCCGACCCTCCAGAGCTTCCTTTCGTCCCTTCGGCGAGTTCCATTGTTTTGGCAGTATGCCAAACCCAGTCTTTATCGCTTGGGCAAGCAGTACATATTAAGACATCAATAAAAGTAGGATTTTTATTTAATAATTCATAGCAGCGATACCTGCAAGAGTGAATTACAAGAATGCTTTCACTGTGATAGCAGTCATGTGACTGACTGAGCTCTCGAGACGAGGAACTGGCTGACTGAGAGATAATTTATGACGCTGGCGCAGGAAATTTATGAATACAAATTTACGTATTTCTAATGTCTTATTTTTTTTTTTTATTTAATATTTTTTAAAGCTTGGGTTTCTGAAACGGCGGATGGTTATGCCGCAGGTAAGGAGAGAGGACTGTAGTGTGTTGCATTTCTTCAATAACAATTTTTAATTAGTAAGAATGGAAGTAAAAGAAATAACATTAACAAATTCAGCAGCAGGCTGGCACGATGAGAGAAAAAAAAATCGAAGCAGAAATTTTTCAAAAAAAGTAATAATATTGAGACATTTATGAATTTAAATTTCACTTTTATTGGGTAAAAAAACTGTTGATGTATTTTCTTTAGTATTTATTCAGTATTTGCCGAAAGATTTCTCATTTAAATACATGGAGGGAAAAAAATAATAGAAAGTGATTTTTGCTACAGTTAGAGAAAAAAAAAAAAAAATATTTATTATATTTTTTTCATCGTTGGTAGGGGTTGTAATATTCCAACTGCAACTGCAAATGGAAGAAACGTAACATTTTGAATCGGTTTTTCTTCTGGTTGGTATATTTATAATCCCCAAACTAAAAAAAAAGCAACTTTTTTGGTTGAATGGCTAATACCACCCTTTTCCCTCCTGGTTGCACCTATTTTTAAGAGAGATTACAGATCATATAGTTAAAATTATAGTTGTTAGTAAATTAAAGCATTCAAATTATTCTACAATAAATTGCATTGGACCAGTTAAAAAAAACGTTGCTGCGCTATGGGCTCTTAGAACTTTCTAAGACGTACATAAATTAAAACATGAATTTTGTATAACCCAAACTTCCTCCCTCCCAATAGCACACCCAGCCTAAATTGGCAAGCTATGCCACTGATTGACAAGTGAAATATCTTTGAGCTTGATGCTTTTATCTTTGAGCTTTTTGTTTGAATAAAAAATTCAAATGGACGTTCTAAAGAATTGTGTATTTTTATACATACAGTAATTCAGTAATATCAGAATCCAGCAGTAAAAATTCATAATTATAGTCTGCTGTTGCACTACACATTCATTAATAACTTTTTCCAGTTGATCATTATTATACATACAGTAAAACCCCGTTATTACGCTCCCGCTTATAGCACTATCCCGTTCTTTACGCTCCTTTCATGCGGTCCCTGGAATTTTCTATATAACTCTGTATACTTTTACCCTCTTATAACGCTTCAAATCCCGCTTGTAGCGCTTTTTTATATCGGAAATTTTGTATCGAAAAGAAATGTAACACTGTAGCGAATCTTTTCTTTCCCTGGTAGGAGGGAATCTTTGAACTCTTTGAAGTGCGGGTCTGCGATACAGTAAGTTAGTGCAAAATGTCGAAGCAGAAATCCCTTTCTATAAGTGAAAAATTGCAAATTCTTCGTAAGTACGACGAGAATTCTACACTAAATCAGAAGGTTTTCGCAGAATCTAAGAATTCCCTGATCCAGTCTGAGAACAATAATAAAAAATAAGAATGGAATTATCAATTCAGCGAAGGATGGTTGCAAACGTAAAAAAGTAGTGTGGAAAATGTGAAGATGCCGAGGAAATTCTAATTGAATGGATTCATCAGTCCCGTGATGCATCAGTGCCATTAAGTGACCCAATCATTCAAGAAAAGGCACGTGAAATAGCGGGCAGTGCACTGAAACTGCTCCGAAAATATATTTGTATTGCTCCTAGTGGAATATCAATTGATGTTAATAGTTTCTTGAACCGCATTTAAAATGTCATAATTTATAACAGTAGCATACACACACGGCAAACCACAATCAAAGATTTTTTTAATAGGAAATAAGCTCACATTTGCACTATATCTATTTCAGAATCAAGTATCTTTCCTGTAAAATGGTGTCTAAATGTTTCCCCATCATATAAATCATTCCCCGTTTATAGCGCTATCCCGCTTATTACGCTTGTAGGTCACGGTCCCTTGACGAGCGTAATAACGGGGTTTTACTGTATTTAAGTAATGTTAATTTAAGGTTTCATTGCCTTTTGGATTTTTTCTCATAATTGCGATTACTTTGTTGATATCATTTAAATACAGTAGAACCCCTCTCGTCCGCCCTTGGCTGGTCCGCCATTCCAGTTGATCCGACCGTGCTCGAGCCGGTCGAACTTGTCCCAGACTCTTCAGTGACTCATCACCCGTCGCGCCATTGTGTTTACTTGCATATACAGTGATGGTAGATGGTGAAAACGCTCTTAAGAATCACAAAACATTGAAAAAGCCTAAACTTGAACTGCTTGACAATGCAGTAAATCCGTATATTTTACTGAAAATCCGTATTTTTCTGTATTTTCTGATAATCCGACCATTTTTGCATTCCGACCATACACCCAGTCCCAAAGGTGATGGATTAGCGGGGTTCTACTATAGTTGTAAACTCACAAGTTTCAAAGATACTATTTATATTCCCCTATTTAATAATGCTGTTCTACTGTTGGCTTAATACTTTTACTATACATTGCAGTGCTTCTCAACCTTTTTTGTTTCACTGCAAACTTGCGTATTTGGCTAAATCCAGTGACATACTGAATGTTGTTCTTAATATTCCAAGGACACTAAACTTTTTCATTGCTTTACTATGTAAAATAGAATCGTTTGGAAAAACAAAAAAAAAATCAGTATGATTTGACTGGTTGAGGAATCTCTGGTATTGTGTGTTACATTGAAAAACTAAAGATATGATTGGTAGTGGTATGAAGTAGTTATATTTCCATTTCAATCAGTTTTGAATTTAATAGAGCGATTCCATCCATCGTTCATTAATTTCAATCGCCTACAAAACTGATCAATCAGTCGATGGAGCAAGGCTGTATTTCGCTATTTCACAACGTTTGTCGTACTGCACTAGACAACTTCATAGCAATTCATTATCTTGGCTTATCTGCAGAACTTCAGTGTTAAACTGTGTTTAAATCTACAGTTTTTATGTTGCCATGTTAAGGAATTTGCACCTTTGAAATGGAAGGAGGCAATTCCTTTGTTTTTCCTTTGGTTAGAAACGAATAGTTTTGTGTACTGCAGGCTTTTTGCTTTAGAATTTTTACAATTAAATTGTTAGAAAACAACCTAGTAAACTTCAAAAACAAAATTTTACAAGAGATACAACTTTTGTTTAATGCTTATTTACTCAAAATTTTGAAATAATGATATTTATTTTACTTATATATTAGCTCTTGTTTCCTTCAACTGCCCAATACAATTTTCTTTTAATTGTATTGATAGTTTCAGTACCTAATGCATTTTACAGCATTGTTTGAACTTTACTCAGAATATTCTGTTTTTAAACTGAGTACTTTATTTATTTAGTTAGTTTTTAAAACATAAGTGAGAGTCTAAGTAATAACAAATTTTACATGCCTAATAATTCAACTAAATGGTAACTACAGACAGCACAAAGGAACCAAAAATATTTTGCACCTCCAGCTGTCACTGGGAAGAGTCAGAGATGGTCGTTTCATCCCTTCAGGACTCATCAGCCAGACAAACACCTCCGATGAGAGGCTCAGAAGGTGAGAACATATAAGAATCCCACTTTTGCTTTTGTGTGGTCCCACTTCCTGGAGTGAGAGTGGGATTCTTGTATGTTTGCACCTTCTGAGCCTGTCATCGGTGGGGTTTGTCTGGCTGATGAGTCCTAAAGAGAATGAAACGGCTGTCCCAGACTCTTGGTGACAGCTCGAGGTGCGGAATCTTTTTGTTTCCTTTGTGCCTTCTGTAGTTACCATTTCGGTAAGTAAAAGTTCTTACTGTTGATATTTTAAAATCAATTCTAAAAATTCTTTAATCACTGGGGTGTTTTTACTTTTTTTTGTTATTTGAAATGAAAAGTTTTTTTTTTCTTTACGTGTATGGAATCATTGTTTCTTTTTATCACTGACCGTGTCTTTTGTTTCCAATTATTGAAATCGAAAAAGTCTTAAATATTAAAAAAATAAAAGAATTCAGAACAAGACTACTCAACACTTTGTTTCCTCTTAGTTTGTTGATCTCTGGGTTTTTTTTTTACCTGAAGAAAAACATCCTCTGGTCCAAAAGATGTTCTTGATCCATGACCAAAGTGAAGCATACAGTGTAGTTTTGTTTTTATTAGTACATGAAAGAACAGTTATAAATAGAAGAGCATAGTCATCCTTGCTTGTGCTTCTGCCAATCGTATTTGCAAACTTCCAATTGATCTTCCTCTTGATACACTCATGGATGCCATTCTTAATGATCAATTCAGTAAAAACAAATAGAAGGAGAATGAAATCTTGAGTTGATGGAAAAGTTTTTCCGGTTGTATAATAGGACCAGAAGACAAAAACTGAAATAACCTTCCCACCAAATAAAGCAGACTAACAGGTCTTGAGGCTGTTTGATGACTAAACACTAACATTAGCCAGCTATTTACTTTCCAAACCTTTCTTAATAATAATAATAATAAAAATACGTCTGCAGAAATCAATTTATTTTGTATTTCATCGCTGTCGGTCAAGTAAGTTCAGTTTTCTTACAATTGAGAATCTGATTTTTAGCTCAGTGATTGACATTGACATTTCTGAGAAAGTTTTCGAAGTTCTGTCTGGGCATCTTGGGTGCAGCCGAAACAGAAGCAGTTTTTGGCATTGGTCCATTGGCTGGTGGGTTGAAGTCATACATCAAAGACTGTTCTCTGCACATTCAGCAATACAAAAGCTTTTAGAATATTATGAATTGGCAAAAGTTGGAAACGGAAAACCCTATTTAAGTACCTCTCTGCTGGCATTGAACTACTGAAAACTGTTGGTTTGATGGCATTTCTTATTATGTTGACATAATTGAAAATTTCTTATTATTCAAAAGGTATGTAACGAAGAGTTGTTTTTTTCCTTGCACAGATCTAATGTGACTGTTCCAAGCTTTAATTAAAACAAAATAAAAACAATATATTATTAGAAAAATAACATCCAATGTTTTCAGTTTTTACAGTTTAATTAGGGAAAACTGTTGTTAAATCAGAATTTATTTGAATTCTAAAGAATACAATTAATATATTGTAGTGTTGTAGTTCTGTATCATAGAAGTATATGTGAATATAATTAAATATTATCTGTAATTCATTTTTCTGGTTAAGGTATGATTATAATATAATGGTGATATTTCATCAGAAGAATTTTAAGATGTTAATTTAAGAATGTAAAGGTAGCAAAAAGTAAACATTGCCCATCTGTAATTTATTGCTTTGCTTCAACAATTAATTATTAAGTATTTGCCGATTTCTGCAGAACCAGTAAGGATAATTTCTTTTCTCCATTGTTAAAAAAAATAAACAATCTTAAAATGGAAATTTTAGTTATTACTTCGAAAGTATCATAGATGGAAATTTTGTATTCTTACTTCAGAATCTTCAGTGTGATTTAACCTGTTTCAAAAAGATATTAATAAAGTAAAATAAGTTGAAAACATAAACTTAACCTGAGAATTTTTTTAGGATCTTTCCTGAACTACATGAAACTCTAAATGCAAGATGAAAATTGCCTTCTTAATCTACATATGAAAAAGAAAAATCTAAACTTTATCTGAGAATCAAACTCAAGATCTTGTAGCCAAAATATCAAATCTAAACTGATATGTACTATGGGAGCTAGAATTTACTATTATTTACTGATTTTCTTATAAGATTGCATGGCCTTCAGTTTTGAACATTTTTTGTTGTGAAGAGCTGTCACAATTTTGCATGGCTGTCACCCTTAATCTTCACACTCGGACATTGAATGTAAAGATAAAAAGTTTTCAAGATTCTATTCTGCATTATTCAGAAATGAACTTGTCCAATTCTGTAGCAGTTGCTAATTGCCAAGGTAGATGTTGATTTCTCAAGTTTTCAGTTCTTGACATTATATGTTGATTGAAGCCACTTTTTACAAAAATTAAGAACTTAGTCTGGCATTGGTGAGCTACAAACAAGAAACACAAAACTTAAAATTCATTAACAGAAATTTTTGGTTTGTCGAACATTAGAAACAAAATAAAAACTATCATCTGTATCCAACTGAAAAGACAGGATTTTGAAAGAAAACATTTCTGTAGCAATGACGATGTTAAAGATATCACGAAAGACAATTTGGATTGCTTGTATGGAAACTTTTATGTAAGAATAAAGAAGCGATCAACAGGGGGCAAAAAAAAAGAAAAAAATAGTCTTTCTGATTATGTGCAAAAAGTATATATAAGACTTCTGCTGATAAATTCTGAGCAAGTTGTTTCTTCTTTGTAGTTCATCACTGATAGGCTTCATATTTTTTATTCTTTTGAACACCCCTAGTATTAGTTACCAGCGGTGGCGCTAGGAGGATGTGGGGCCCTTCACGTTATGTGACACCGGCCCAAGACCCGTCATAGTCATACTGGGTTAGAAACACACATGAATATATAGATTTTTAAAGAAATTTCATATTCATAAACTGAACGTAATTTCTTAATTTTGAAATATTAAAAATGCATTTATTTTCATCCATAAATCTTTCTTCTAACCAGGCGCGGGACCTGGGGCGATCGCCACCCCCTAGCGCTGGCCCTGTTAGTTACTATATTTAGGTTAAGAAAGTTATAATAGAGCATAAGGACTCTTGTCTTCCAACACCTCCTTTCCTCAGTAAATATCGAGGAATTGAATAAGGGCTTCTTAATTAGACTTTTCATTGTTTTTATCTGTTTACTATTTGTTACTCACTCACACTCGGAATTTGATTAGCATTCTAGAGTGTGAATGAGTATAGAAGATTGTTCATTGTTTATGATTGTTCAAGTATGCGAAATTGTTTTACTTTACATAGACGATACTTGTTTTTGTTTGTTTGTTTGTTTGTTTTTTCTGTTGAGTGATTATTACAAGGATGAACTAGACTTGTAAGTTCACTTTTATCCATTAAAAATGTAGAGAAATTAAAGCAGGGTAATTCAGTGAATTTGATATAATAAGTATATCAAAATATAATGAGCTCTGTAAACATTTTTATTTCTTTTGCATTCAAATTGAGCCATCTGGTACAGAAACATGGCTTTCTATTATAATTATTGTAAATAAATACATTATTCTTACAGGCTAACTTTCATTTTGGATTTTGTTTTAACATCTAATTCCTTATCTGCCAGTCATACTTCAGTGCCATCAAAGAAAAAAATTAAAGTGCTTGTCATAAACAAATCATTCAAAATCTTTTCCAGGTTCTTGTATATTGATTTTATAAAAATAAATGTCAATACTAATTAATTTCATATAAAGTTTTCCATCAGTTTTTGATGCTTTCTTTAACTTTCCACATCAGATTTCCAAACTTTCAGATGACATTGTAGATATCTCTTGCATCTTCAGAACCTCAGAGCTGGCGTTAGGGGGTGGCGAACGGGGCGACCACCCCAGGCCGGGGCGCCCCGCGCCTGGTTAGCAGAAAGAGGAGAAAATAGGATTGTCATTTTTTTTTTTATTTTAACATCCAAAAAAAAAAAAATTTTCAAGGGCCCTGCAAAATTCATCTTGCCCGAGGCCTCGCACCCTCCTAGCGCCGGCTCTGAGAACCTCATCATTTATAAATCATTTCAGTTTCAACTAGCATTATGGTTCGCATTTCTTTTTAACAAAAAGAAACCAACATTTCAAAATCTGCAGTGAAGAAATTGCCTAGATCTGATATATAATTTTTAAAACCTTCTAAATTAATGAAATGTTATTAGTTAATTATGATTAGAAATAAGACATTCCTGAAAGGATGTCAAATCTATTTTCCCTGTATTTTATATAAGTTGTAAAAGCAATACAAGTCTCCATAATTATGAATTATAGCACTTACCGAATACAACAGTCTACCTTCAAATTTCCACTTTCATGAAAACTTAGTACATCACCAAAATTAAATCAAATCACTCGTAAACAAACAATAATTACTATATATCTAAAGAACCAGTGCTTATGGCATATTGTTGAATTAATAAAAATTATTTTTTTTGCATTCAGTGAGCGCTAATTGTATCAATTCCAGTATTTTTCTGAGAATTTTGTCGCCTTCATGTTTGAATTTCTGTATTTGTTTGAAATGTATATGTATGTGTACCCATTGATTTTTTGTTGTTTTTAAATATAGTTAGATTTTGTCTGTCCATAAATATGTATGCTAAGTTTCAAGAAAATTCATTCTCTGGTTATAATTTAGTGCAACAGGGTTATACAGACACTTCAGATTTATTGATTTTGTAAAGAAAGCAGATGAATTAACATTGAACTGTAATATTAGCTCTTGAATCAAGGAAGTAAGTTAGAAGTAATCTCATTCAATTGAAAGACCCAATTGTATGTCAACATACCAATACTGCAGTAGCTTGCACTTCTGAAGTAGAAATATCTCATTAAGGTAGAAAGATGAAATACGGTATACTGATGACTTGGAGACTGAAGTTACCCAGAAAAATCTGAAGGAGATAGAAGAGAAATATTTAAAAACTTATATAATGTCTGCTTTATTATTATTTTTTTTAACTTTTTTTAGTAACATAAAAGCTGAAATTAGTTACTTATTGAAATATTGCTGGTATCTGCTGTTGTAATACTAAGCCCCTCAGAAAAACAAATGCCTTTTTGCAACTATTACGTTCATTTTCAGGCATCAGACAAATATGAAATGTGGGGATGTTGCAGATAAGCATTGTAGTACAAGTCATCTATTTTTCTAATAATTGCTATTTTTGTCCACTGGCTTATAATTAACTACTGATGTAGCAATATCAAGAATAATGAAAAAGAACAAAAGAATAATGAATTGAAGTATTGAATATGCTGACAGTGACTTTTAAGCATTAGTAATATCAGTATACTTATAAATTTACAAATCTTTTGTTTACGAACAGGATTAAGAGTTCTAGTTAAATATATGATTGACAAACTTACTGACCTCGACTTTTTAAACTAAACATTGTATCAGCTGTAAAGCTGAAATAAGTTTTTATACAATTTAATCATTTTGAAATTGTTTGGAACCAAAATAATAGTAAAATGCATCAAACGGTTAATCCTATTTTTAAATTGCAAAATGTAAAAAAAATGAAATAAAATTAAAGCACACACACAGCTGGCGCTACACCTTCTGGTACCTTACCCTCCCGTACCATGTTGTAATCTGTAAATTGCCATCCCACACTCTTGTTATTGTTAATGTTGATAATCCCTGTCTTCATCAGATCTTAGATCTCTATCCAATCAAAAACAAAACAAAAAAAATTGTGTGAAACTATCAATTAGTGTGTCTATACGTGTGGCACCCTACCTCCACCTACCTTAACTTGCTTGCCATTTTCTACCAACCATAAAAGGCATTGTTGTTTATATTATGAAATGGTTAAAAGAAAACTGACTCATATTAATGTGTGTTTTACCAGTGATGATTGAGGAGTAATTTTCTATCAATCTGTGTGTTTCTATTTCAGTAATTGTTGTGTTTTTTTTAGTTAATGAGGTGATTAATTAGTTAAATTATATTTTTCAGTGTTGGTTTGGATCCTGATGAGGATCAACCCGATCCTCACCGTTTTGATGGACTTAAGAAGTTTGTGGATGATGTTCTCGATGAGAATGAGAGGAAGCATTTCTTTGATGTGACCCTCCCAGTCATGATTAAGAGCTCCCTGAGGCTGAAATTGCTCAAACCAATTAATGGACTCCATTTCAGTCTTCAGCAGCAGTGTAAGTTGCTATTCAGTAAATCACCATCTTAGAATTAAATGCTTCATTTCTTATTGAAGCAGCCGACTCAATTTAATGCTTGTTTCCTCTTTAATAAAAAATGTTAGGTTTTCATTACACCAACATTGATTGAAGCATGTATGTTACAAATTTCATTACACCAATATGTAAATTGAAAATTGCATGTTGTTACCATGGAAATCTGTTATTCCTGAGTTAATAAAGTAAAATTGCTACTCAGTATGAAATTGTATTGTTAAAATGAACAAAATATATTACAAATTATAGTAAGCAGACCAGTCCTTAGTTTCAGATTGATTTTATATAAGATGTAGAAACATAAAACTTCATTTAACGTAAAAGTTCGAATGGAAAATATTTTCATATTTATAAGCATTTCATGAAATATGAAGCTGCATTAATTACATATTTTTAAAATTAATTTTAATTTCACTACAATTGCTTATTGACAGTTTACTTCACAGAACTGTATACTTACATACAGTTCAGTTATTTTTATGTATTCAAATTACATAGCTGAAAATCTTATTATTTCAGTTCAAGGGAAGAGAAAAGGGATAATAGGTGATCTGGTGCAAAGGTGTCAGGCTAATTTAATTTAATTTAGATTTCATTTGTTAATCGGCTGAACAAGTCGATAAATTGAGTCAATAATCTAATAATCCTCAATGCTCATTATTTAATTGAAGAATCTGTAATGTTTATTTATTTATTTATTTATTTATTTATTTATTTATTTATTTATTTATTTATTTATATTTGTGTAACAATTAGAAAAAAAAATCACATTGATATCAAAAAAGGTCTTTCTCTTTCTTAAAAGGGATTAGTTTAGTACTACTCAGCTTCGTTTCATGTAATTTGTTGTTAAACTGAAAGTAGCTTTATTTTTCTGCCCCAAAAACCTATGTCTTTAATTTTAAGAATATCAAGTATAAAAATATAACACATTAGATTTCTTTAGGTTAATTTCAAAAAATGCATCTTTATCTTAACCCATAACATTAAATGGTTAATTCTAAAAATTAAAAATTTATTTTCTATAAATGAGATTATTTAAGTAAAAGTATATTTTAACAATATCAGAGTTTTGGTTAAAAACTTTCTTTAAATTTTCTTACCAGGTTTGAAATAATAATTGGATTTGTAGGTATTTATAATGAACAAGTATTGAATCCTAATCAACGAATCTGACACCGTCTCTTAAATATATTACTTTAACAATATTATGAGAGATGTCAAGTTTTAGTGGTTTCTGAATACTCATATTGAAGTTGGGCAAATATTACAGACAAGCTTTTCCCAATTGAGAAATATTGTTTGAAAATGGTTTGCATGATGATCATTCAGAACGGCCATCGAGACCTTGCTGCTAATTCAGGAAGGACAAATGTGGGTTCTAAAGTTTGCAGAAGAGATACATTCTCAAAAAAAAAAATATATATATATATATGTGTGTGTGTGTGTGTGTGTGTAATTAATGTATAACATTTGTTTTATAATAAATTTGTTTGGATACTTTCTTTTATTTTGCATTATTATTTTTTTAATATTCATAGCTGATCAAGTATCCATTGATCGCCAGTTTGTGATGTCACTCATGGCTAATGCTTTCTTCTCCACTTTTCCAAGGAGAACAAGGAAAACACATCCTACTCTACAAGACTTCAATTTTTCACAGTTTTTTGCTCATCTAGATAAGTAAGTAAATTATATTAAAATAAATTTATGAGTTTGAAAAATTTAATAACTTAAATAATATTAGTCAAATGTAAGGATGATGATGAGGTCGGTTCGCACCGAAGTACGAGCTTCGTATTCGAAGCATCCGTGCTCAAGGGAGCGCTAGTGTCCCCAAGACGGCGAACCCCTAGCAGACTCCCTAGAAAATGTAAGGATACTTCCTTCAAAATACATAAAGTAAATAAGGTGAGTTTGATTAGCATAAACTTCAAATTACTTTATATGACAGCACCATCAATATTTAAATAGTACTTTGTAAATTCCAAATAGTTTCTTCTATAATGTACTTTTCATATGATTAAGAATTTGGCTTTCACTTAAGTTTGAATAATGTTTATATGGGACTAGCTTGTGCACCATACCTTGAAACAAAAAAAAACATGTAAGATAGTTCACCTGTCAAATACCCTTGTACTTAGACAATGACTTGGAATCTACCAATGATAATCAGAATGTTAGTTTAGTAGATCAGATGACCTTACTGATTGGACCTTTCATTGAAAAAGTGCTTGTAGATGCACATATTTTTGAATTTTGAATTTCATATTTCAGCTGAGCAGTATTAAAGTGATCATTACTAATTATTTCTGCCCTTTTATATTTAAATTACAGAAATATTATATTTTTTTCTTAGGAAATAATTATTTTTAGAGTGACAGTAATCTAATATAAAACACTTTTTCAGAAATAAACTGCAGTTACAAAGATGAGCTCTTTGAAACCTGATAGTTTGTTATCTTCGATTTATCAGTGTAGCCTTATTTTGTTGTCTTTCACTTTTTAGATGTTGTATTAAGAAAGGATCCCTGTCAAGTGTAAAGCTAGGCTCTTGTTTTTACGTTTGACTCATTCCTATTCCAAGGATGATGGATATATCCATAAGCTGTCTGCTCCAAATAGAAGATCAAACCTTTTGCTTGATGATCTCTCTTCAATCTAACAATAATGTGCCAGAAATTTCCTTGTTTTAAAGTTTGCAACTGTTTTCTTGTCAGAAGCCCCAATCTATTTAAGAATCAAAATAATACACTCAGTGCTTTGATTTTTTTTTTTTTTTTGTCACAATAAAGGAAGCTTCCAATATGAATGAAGCTCTGTATGCAACTACCTTTCCATTAGATGTATGCATTTTTAATATTTAGTTGTAAAGAAACATCACCCCCTTGACTCAATGGAAGTCAAGCTTGTGGTCCATATAGGGTCCCTCAGAATCTTACTGGACAAATTCTGCTTCATGGAACTGCTGCATTCACATCAGTTCACCATCAGTTGTGCTTCGATGACATGTTCGAAGATCCTATGAGCAATTGCAAGATTTCAAGAGAAGCCAGATGGTAAAGCAGACATATCACTTCATTTGGGTCATAGTGATGCTTCTGTTGGAAAGTGTTCGTCTATTGCTAGACGAACTGCAGATGCTGGGCTTCATTCCCTTCACCCCTTCCAAGGCCTACCTTTGACAACCCAGAACTAGAGAAGTGCTGTGCCTGAGAAACATGGTCTGCTCTCAAATGCTCTCGTATTTAGTGACTAGTCCTGCTTCTGCCTTGCAGAGGATGATCATTGCACCTGTGTCTGGAGGACTGAGCTGCACCCAAATCCTGACAATATTGTTGAGAAAGATACAGCCATTACACCTAGTGAAATGATTGGGGGAGCCATTTTTATGATAGCAAATTCCCTCTAATAGTTATTTGAGGAACTTTACATTCACAGTGATATATGCAGAGCTCCTGCAACCCATTGTTTTGCCTTTCGTTTAATGCAGGATAATACACTTTACACTGCACACATTTCTCAGAAGTACCTGCAAGCAATTCAAACCCTTCTTTGACCAGCTAGGTCCCAAAACTTGTCCCCTATCAAGCATGTCTGGCACATCAACTGCATCTTTCATTGAATATCCAGCAGTTGGAACGGCAATTTGTGTGAACTCCACAAGACACCATCAGGACTTCTTTTCACTCCATGCCATGCTGCTGCATGCCGGAGACAGTTCAACACAGTACTAATAATGAACAAAGATGCTATTATTGTTCAATAATTTTTTTTTTTTTTACTGAGAAATTTAAATCAGTTCCAATTCTGTCATCCAAATTGCGCTTATAAAGTTTCATTGAAATTAAACACTTCGTTTATGGTGCTTTATTTTTTTTTTGTCACAGTATTTAGTTGCATTTTAATATGTAAGAGCATACATCGATGAACCTAAGGTTGACTGCAGCCTGGAGGAATCAGGTTCTGTCCCCAACCCCGCAGAGGTCAGGGATTTTTTCCCCACACTAAATTCTCCTCCAGACAGGGTACCAGAATGTATAAGGGTCAGTTAGTTAAAAACTGACCCCACAGCATTGCACAGTGGAAAACATTTTACCGGAAAAGTTTAAGCACCTATCCCACTTCAACATTAGATGATTAAAAAACCCTTCCCATACAAGTTGCTGTGTTGCTTCTGGAACCATGTTCTCACTCCATCCTTGATATCATAGTCTGATTGGAATTTGAAGCATCACAACACTCATTTCACCCAAACACGTGGAAATGACGGGGAGACAGATCTGGGCTGTTTCAGGATGTCCCACTTGAATTTCCAGTATCTCTTGAATAACATTAGCTGTATGGGGACATGCTTTGCCATGCAAAAAGATGACTCCTTTAGAAAGCAGTCACGTCATTTGGACTTGATGGCTTGTTGCAACCTCATCACGGTTTCTTGGTATTGTTGAGCAGTGATGGTTGCTCCTTTGATGAGAAATTTAATACAAAGCAGCCTGACCAATCAAAGAAAAATGTCAGCATCACCTTTCCTTTACTCGTCTGCATGGCCTTCGAGTTGTTTGGAGAGGGTGAGCCGGATACTTCTATAAAAGTAGGGTGACCAGACGTCCCGATTTTGGCGGGACAGTCCCGATTTTTAACAATTTGTCCCGCGTCCCGCGGCATTTTAAAAAAGTCCCGATTTTTTTTTTTTTGGTTATTGAATTCCTTTTTTTGTTTGATTGTCTAACTGGAGATTCCTTTTTTTTTTTTGGTTGTTGAACCTGGAGATTCCATTTTTTTTTGATTGTTGAACTGGAGATTCCATGTTTTTTTTTTTTTTGGTTGTTGAACTGGAGATTCC
>JAFIDM010010028.1:40001942-40076940 GCA_023159025.1 Thereuonema tuberculata | reverse complement strand
CCCGGGTCAATGGTGTCCCGCTTTGCCAATGTAAAAATCTGGTCACCTTAATTAAAGGCTTTGACTCTGTTTCAGGTTCAAAACAATGACACCAATTTTCATCACCCATGACAATGCAGGATAGGAAACTGTTTCCCTCCTATGAAAACCTTGAATGTCATTGTAGTTTCTGCAAATGACATTGCCATTCGGCAGTGCTTTTGATCAGATAATGTGGAACCCACTGGGTGCACACATTGCGATAGCTCAGCTGTTACATGATGATACTGTACACTGTAGCATGGCTCACTCCTAAGCTGCAATATCATCAACCATTGCTCTTCAATTCTTTCAAATGAATTCGTCCACTTGTTGAATCTGTCTTGGCATCCCTTGGCTGCCCTTGTTGATAGACACCCTCCAAAGAATTGCATCAAAATCTCTTGCTCCATTCTTTAACTCTTGATAATGACAAATGATGTTCGTCATACACTGTGCTCTTCCCCAATGAAATTCAGTTTCACTCAATCCTTCTGCTGTCAAAAAGTGTATAACCACACACTTCTCTTCTTTATATGCCTCCACTGAACTTTGATGGTAACTGACTGCACACGTCATCCTTCCAATCACTTCATTGGATGCTAGCTTTCACATAACCTGATGCCAGAGCAACATATCTCTTGGCAGAGATCTAATCTTCATTTGTTGCAAAGATTGAGTTCATGTCTGTTTTTAAGTGACTGAGCCTTATAAAATGGATACCAGGTTTCTTTCTGGGAGTTAAAGGCAGACAGACGCTATCTGACCTCAATTTACAAGTTAGTCCCATTGGTTAGGAAACTCAGGAAGCCTTACCATCTGCAACTCCAAGGACCACATAAGCCTGTTGTGTAATACTTATAACTTTAAAATCAGTGAAACAGTCAGACAGAATCCCCTATATTATATTTATAGTACTATATTGAACTTGAAAAATCATTCAAAATAAAGATCCATGGGTGTTGGAACAATCATAATCCAAAAATAAAAAAAAGAAACAATTTTTGAAGATGCAAATGAGATAAATGAGAAATTGTCAGAAGACATAAGTAAACCACAACTTTCAATTGAAGTCAATTCTTTCTTAAATGCAGAAACAGGTTGTTCAAATACTTTTACCTGAATTTCAGTGATAGATGTTTGGGGTCTTTTCCAATCACTTTGATATGAGAAATTCTTGACTAGTTGATCTCATTCTAGTTGTTCCAGCTGCTCAAATCAGCTAAGGATTTGTTTGATTTTAGTATTTTACTTACTTCAATTTTTAGAATCACAATATTATTAACAAACTTTATTAGATTAATCTTCACGTCTGAGATTATTCAGTGTCCTTAATTGGGTGATTCTCCTTCACAAATTTATCAAAAATCTATATTTAACCAATTGTCTATCAGATATTAGTAACCAAAATCATCTAGTAAACATGTGTTAGACATGATGCATTAATTCATATAAATCCTCAGCAATCCTCTCTAGAATTACCTTTTATAGAGCGATAATCAAATTTTCCCACAATATTTTTAAACAATTCTGTACAAATTGACTGAATATTTAACTTACTACCTTATTTAATTGTAATTATATTTCACTGTTGTAATTTTAAAATGTTTGAGATTCTCAGCTTTTGATAATTTGATCATAGGTGGATGTGTTCTGATAAAATTGTTTTTCCTTTAGGCCATACCAACAAGGAAAGCTAAGATGTTTCTTCCATTATTTTGATTGTGCCTCAAATCAAGAACCAAAAGGGAGAGTCACCTACACTCGTCAAGTAAGGATGCATAGAATTTTTACTTATTCAAGTATATATAAGTTAAAATATATAAGTTTTTAACTAACCTTTAAAATTAAAGGAAGTTTAACATTTTTTTCTGATAAAATTATTTTTGTTTTGTAAATTGAACTGATAAGCTACATCACTTTTAGTTTTTCCATATAGCTGTAACAAGAAAATTTAACTATTAGACAAAAGCAATATACAGACACAAAATATTTTTTATTAGTATTTTTATTTATTCAAATAAGAATGCCTTTTTGAGTCGAGCTGAGACTCTGGCACGGCCGTTTCGAGCTTGGGAGCTTTTCTCAGCCAGAGCTACTCAGCCAGTGCAAAACTCAAAAGGCGTATGAGCGGAAGATTTGGGAATTTGTGATGGAAACAGTGACCCCTCAATAACTAAAAACAAGAACAAAATGTGGCATAGAAATCCTTGGACAGCACTCCGGCTACCACAAAAAAAGGAAAAAGAAAAAAAATATGTAACAAACCCTTTAAAGGGTAAAAAGAAGCAATCAATTCAAATAAGAATGCCTTTTTGAGTTGAGCTGAGACTCTGGGATGGCCGTTTTAATTTTATTTATCTTGATATTTTAGAATACTTTATCAGACAGTATAATAGTAATGCAAAACACCTGTGTTCCAATTATAATAGAAATTTAAATTTATTCATCTCTAGAACAGTTATAACTGTAGGCTTCTATTGTAGTGATCTGTAGGCATGTAGCCCGTGTAAGGTTGCTAGTTCCTCCATTGAATGGCGGATTGGGGAGTGCTCACCAGTTGTAGGATATCAGGAAATTAAAATATCTGGGCAGACCAAAACTAGATCGCCTGCATGGAAGCAGTGAGATGACACTCTCGCCATGATTGGGTTTGTAGACTAATCATCTGCAACTCTGAAATCTTGTGATACTGCTACTTCAAAAAATGGTTTTGAATGGACCAGTAAAAAGATTGAAAAAGGCATACCCTTTTTGCGTGTTGGAATACATTAAAACACTGAAACAGACTGGTAAACTTAAACAAGTTTGTGCAGAAATGGAAAATTATAAGCTTGACATTTTAGGTTTGGATGAGATACATTGGAAGGACTGTCTAGCATTTGAAACACAAGATGGTCAAACCTTCATCCACTCAAGAAACAATAAAGATAATGATTGCTTTGAGGGTATGGGACTCCTCCTCAGTAAAATAGCAAAGAGAAGTTGCCTTGAATGGCATCTGATATCACGAAGAATTAATCACTAACAGATATAAATCTGATATATATATAATGTTACAGTGATACAATTACATTATATAATTATAATGTAACATTATTATGGTCCAAGTGAAAATTACGATATTGAGAAGAAAGACTTCTATTCTAAACTGCACGAAACCATTCAAAATATTAAAAAAAGACATTATTATATTTTAAAATATAGGCATGCCATGAAAGCACATATTTACAATTAAAATAAAATTAAAAATAAAAATATTTATGATGTTTCAGATCTCCAATTACTGAGGCTTTTTCTCAAGTGGAAGACCTTACTAATTGGAGACCTGAAATATCATAACCGTCATTTTTATTTTTAATTTATTTTAGTAGTGAATATATGCTTTCACGGTATGTCTACATTTTAAACTTTATCACGGCATGTTAAAATTCTTACAACATTATTATATTAATGGTAGACTTCAACTCCAAATTGGCTCCGATAATGAGAGCCTGGAACAAGTGATGGGCAAACATGGTATAAGAGAGTGTAATGAAAATGGTGAGAGATTTGTACATTTCTCTGCTTAGTATGATCTTGTTATGGGGGGGGGGGGGGGGGCACTTACTTCCTCAAAAGAAATGTCACAAGATGCAGTTCATCGGATGATAGTACCAAACATCAAATGGATCATATTATATCAGTAGGAAATGGAGAGGTTCACTTCTAGATGCCCAAAATAGATGAGGTGCTGATATAGGAAGTGACTACCATCTTATTATGGTGCAATTTAGGATGAATATTAAAGCTGTTAAGTCTCCTTTTGTGAAAAAAAAGACAGAAGCAATATGATGTCAGGAATTTGAGAATGAAAAAGCTAAACATGCTTTTAAAATTGAAATGCAGAACAGATTTCAAGCTCTTCAGATCTTGAAGAACATAATCTAGAGCATTGGTAGAAAGAGTTTAAAGATGCTTAACACAGAGACAAGTGAAAAAAAATTCAATTTTAAACAGAGAAAAGACTGGATATCACAAGATACCTGAAAAAAAAAGTAAAATTGAGAGTGGAAGTAAAGCAAAACTTAAATCTGTGCAGGACTATATACAAAGTTACAGAGGTTAAAAGGTTGCAAGAAGAAATCATAGAAGGTGGATAGAAAAAAAAAAAAGAAAGTCTGTAATTTTGAGAAGGCAGCCAAGATAGGGGATCTAAAAACTCTTCATAAAGTGACTCCGTAGGCTATCAAAGAGGAAATTTAGACAAAGTGGATACTATAAAAGATAAGACCAGAAAAATCCTGACAAACTAAAACTGTGTACTAGAGAGATGGAAAGCATTTTTAAAGAGAGCTTAAACATAAACAACATAAATGAAGATGAAGTGGAAGAGTACATACTGATGTTTGGTCAAAATAATGGAGACTAAGGTCAGTATTTCGGCATAATGCCCATACGCTATTTTCCTTTTATTTACAGTTTATATACATGGTTGTTGGATTACAAAAACAGATCAAAGTTGTAAAACACCTGAAGGGTCAGATTCTGGCAGCTTGAGGTAGTCTTTCTCGGAGCTCTCTTCCAGGTCCGTCTTTGGAAGAGGGGAGCCAATCAGCTGGTCGATCGCCCTTCCGATTTAGCCAATCACAGTGCAGTTTAACTGACCAATCCGGGAAGGTTTTCGACTTTGCATCAATACAGTAGACATTAGAGGTTGTCTTCAATATTAAGCCAGAGCCACCATCTATTGAAGAAATTGATTTGGCAATTGATCAGTTAAAAAGGGGGAAGGCTCCTAGAATAGATAACATTACATCAAAAGTATTGAAAGACGACACTGATCTTACTGCAGAATCTTTGCTCTTATTGTTCCAAAAACATTGGGAAGAAGAGTAAATACCTGAAGACGGGAAGAAAGGCATTCTAGTGAAGCCCCCCCTCCCCCAGAAGGGGAATCTGATTCTTTGTAAAATTTGGAGAGGAATCACTTTACTATTGCTGCCGAGTAAACTATTTGCCAGAATTTTATTGAATCGGATCAGCGATCATTTAGATAGATTTTTAATGCAAGAGCAAGCTGGCTTCAGAAAAAATAAATCTTGTGTATAATAGCACACTTAGGATAGTTATTATCCTAACAACTTGTTTGAAATTTAAAGCTACCCTCTATCTCCTCTTTATTGACTTTGAGAGGGCTTTTCACTTCCTAGTTAAGATATTTTATGTGGGAAAGCTTTGATGATATATGGAATTCCAACAAAAATTCTTAATCTTACCACACTTATGAGAATTTCAATTATAGCTTTGTTTATTAACTGAAATTTAAATATTAACGCAGGTGTTTGCTATCCACAACAATTTTTCTTGTTATTATGGATCTGGTTGAGAGAAGAGCAAATTTTGGTTCTAGACTGGTTTCCAGTGGCATCTAATGCAGTGATTGGATGGTCTTGATTTTGCAGATGACATTTGCCTCATTTCTCAAAGTTTTCAAGACATGAGTTGAAAATATAAAGGTTACAACAGGAAGCAAAGAAGGCTGGACTCAAAAATAAACAGCAATAAAATGAAAGAAATGAAAATTAATAGCAATACAGTCCCAGAACTGAAATTTGATTTTGAGGGAAAGGAAATTGACTGTGTGACAGACTTCTAGTACCTAAGTAATATAATTTCAAAGGATGAAGGATCAAATGCAGATTAAAGGGTCATATTGGAAAAGCCAATGCTTCCCTTCTTCAACTCTATCCATATGTAGAGTTTGTGACGTCTCCTTTAAAACTAAGTTCATAGCAAATTTTTCAGAGTAATATGAAACCCGTTCTCCTCTATGGATGTGACACTTGGATGGTAACTGATAAAATTACGAAAACCTGCAAACTTTCGTTAATAGAGGTCTTAGAAAATACTCAACATTCATCGGCCAGAAAATGGTTACAAATAAATAACTCTGGCAAAGCGCAGATGAAGAATCTATTAATATCCAATTTAGGCACAGAGAGTGAAAATGGATAGGGGATTGCTCAGAAAAGACAACTCAATTGAAGGAGGCTTTAAAATAGAATCCACAAGGTACTAGGAAGTGAGGGAGACACAAAACAACTTGGAGGAGGAGTATTGAAAATGAAAGGCTGAGGATCGCAAAGTCATGGATTGAACTGAACATTCTTGCAAATGAACATGATAAATGAAGAAAATTTGTTGAGGCCGTTAGCCTCAGTGTGAGCTACAGGATATGATGATGTGTCATGTGGAATTTTGAGGCAAAATTGGTAGGCCCAATCTATTAAAAACTTTAAATTATTTAAGATTTTATTATTATTGTCAAGATATCGTTAAAAATTATTTTATTTATTCAAAATTTGGATATTTCATTTTGGTATTTTAGACCCTTTCTAAGGATCCCTTTTCAAAGATTATAAAGGAATCTAAACTTTCCTGCAAGATATGCATATCTCCGAAACAGTTTAGTTGCAAACACGAAATTTAACATGAGTTATTCTTGTCAAAATCTAAACTATACATATTCAGATCCTAAGGGGTGGAAATGGTGGGCGGGGGGACTTTCCTGAAAGGTATGGAATATCATCGAAACTGCTTGAATTGCAAACCTGAAATTTGACATCAGTGTTCTTAATTTTAAGTTTCAGTTTTTAGGTTACTTTATATAAACAAAATATAAACAAAAATGAAGAGAAAATCTTGTAATAGCCACATTGATATTTCTTTGTATTATTTTTAGGTTTCATTGAAAGGTGACAGCCCGTCATTGGATGAATGGCTCAAATGTGAGCGAAAACTCTGTCCAATTATTGTTCGTAATGAAGGAGGGATTGAAGACGCTGAAGAAGGAGTATATCAGGTATTTTAAAAAAATGTAAAACAATTGAAAAATCAACTTATCGGTTATTTAGTACAGATCATAACAAGGTAAAAACAATTTTTGTCATAGATAGCTAGTAAGAAAGAAAGAAAAAAAAGTTGAACAGGTTGTTTTAATAATCTTGATTTGAAATAGTTTCTAAACTTAGTTAATACGTTAGAAATAAGAAATTCAAAAGAAATGAAAAGAGAAGCAAGTTTAAAATATAAGTCCTTTAAAAATGCACTATAAATTAACAATAAACATAACACATAACTAGTTTCGGGTGTCCTTCCAGTACCCTTTGTCAACAAAGGTTTAAAAAAGGGTTTCAGAAGGGCACCCGAAACTAAGTCACATGGTATGTAAATGCTTTTGTTAATTTATAGTGTGTTTTAAAGGCCTTTTATTGTGTTTTAAGCTTACAACATTGCACACCCGTTAAATTCTGCTCGTTGAAAAAAAGAAGCATCTATTTTTTTATTTTTTAAAACTTAAAGCTTTTTTTTAAGAACTTCCTGGATTTTTTAGATAATAATACATCTTTCTTGAAATTAAATAACTGATTATTTTATAGCAGTGCATTTATTAACACAAATTTATATTTTTTATCTTGATAATTAATATTCCTCAACAGAACTTCAGGTTAAGTGATTACTGCTTTTCACTGAAAAATATTTAAGTTATTGAAACATTTAGCATTATTTGAAAAAGAGAAGGCTTACTTATTCATCTTATATTGTGGTGCAAATTATGATTTCAGAATTACAAATTTTGAACTTGTAAAACTATATAAAAAAAAAAATGTAGAAGGTTGATTTTGTTAACTCCGGGACAACCATTGTAAAACAAAAACTAATAGAGGAAATGTAAATATTTTTATTGTCCTTCAAAGTCATTCCCCTCTATAGTTATACACTTCATTTAACAGTTCTACAACATTCTCAACACCTTCCTGGAAGACATTTTGTAGTATGTCTCCCAAATTTGGGAGGGGACTAAATCTGGGGAGTATGCAGGGTGGGGTAAAACAATGGTTCCTATTTGGGCAAGATAAGACTGCAAATAATCAGTGAACAGATGCATTGTCGTGTTGAAGAATCCAAGAAGTATTTTGGAAACAGTGTAGTCTTTTATGTCTTATAGCCTTATTATATGAGAATGGACATGTATCTAGTGTCATTTGTAGACTGTCTCTCTGGTATGTACTCATGATGGATTCCTCTGACAGTCAAAGCAACAAAGCATTAATTTGCCTTTGCTCGGTCGCATTGCACTGCTGTTGGTCTGTTCTCACCAGGATACAGCCAACGTTGGATTGTTTTTCATTTGAGGATCATATTGGAAGCCCTAAGTTTCATTGCTTGTAACAGTTTGGTTCAGTCTTGATTTGTCTGTTATCTGTTTATATAGTCAGATCTCCACAAACCTCCAACCTGTACATTTTCTGCTCATCCATGAGGTGATGAGGCACTTCTTTTGGACTAACAAAAAGCTAAATTGTATCTGCAGATCTTGTTTGGTGATGTCAAGCACTCTGAATGCGAGATTTCATGTCCTTCTGCCAGCTGTATGCGTGTCTTCTGGGGATCTTTATGGATTGATTCTGTTATGGACTCAGGTGTAGCTGAAGTTCTCACAGTAGGCCTACCTGGTGTCACATTATCCTGCAGTAATTGCCACCCCTAAAAAAAAAAGACAAAAACAAAACACTTACGACATTCAGTACCTTATTTCTGCCCAAACACTCACACCATAGGCCCTTTGAATCCTCTTTGAATTTGATTGAAAACCAAAACTCAAATAGTACTTTAACAACACAAAAATAACCACAACAATACTTTTCATGATTTTATGAATACATAAATCCATGTATTCAATAAAGCTCATGGGAGTTAGTAGTTTAAAAAAAAATCAACCTAGATATAACAGTTGTTAAACATTATCTTAAACAAGCATAATCAGCTGAACTTTTATAGTAAGTACTACTATCATTATATTTACAGACTCTTTAAAAAAGAAATATGTAACTAAAAGAATTAGTTAAGTTTTTTTAGTAATAATAATTCCCATAGAAAAGCAAAGATGTAAAAGAATTACTTCTCTGAATGGAAACAATGAATTTGTGTCAATGCCTAACAACACCATAATAATCAATTTAGAAGTCCATTTTAAATTTGTAATATGATTTTGATTTGAATTGCAATTAATTAGATTTAGTTAACTTTTAAAAAAATCAAGATTTAATTAATATTTAAAAATGTTAAATTTAAAGATGTTTTTCATATTTGTTAAGTATTATAATTTATTTTGAAATATAATTTAGGAAATAATTATTGAGGCTTTTCCTATGTTCCTAATTTTAGAAAGACATTAACAGAAATGGTGACATTAAAAAAAAAAAAAAGTGTAAATTCTTTTAGGAGCATTTTGCTTTATTATAAAAAATAAAACTACAGTTTTGGAAGAAAGTTACTTAGTTCACTGAGACAAAAAGTTTCATATTTTACAGTTCCTTCTTTTCAGTACGTTTCTGCTATAATATTTATTATAGTTATAAAAGACATAAATATCTTTGCCGTTGCTACAATAGACTATAAATCTGTTTAAAAATATTGTTATAGATCATGAAATATCCCAGTGTTACTTCTTTCTTCCTCTACCATCTTCCTTAGATGATAAGCTGTATTGTGATCTGAAGAAGAAAGCAGAATATTATATAGTTCTGTTTTGACAGCAAACATTTTGTAACATGCAACATATTTTATCTATGGGATATTAGAATCTTAAAAAAAAAAAAAAGTCAATTTAGAAAATTATTAATATACAGACATAATTAAAATACAGGGTATATCAGATGGACCCCAGTCAACCCAGTAATTTCTTCCTGGGAGCCATTTTCAAGAGCAGTTATACGTTTTCAGAAGAATAACAGTATCTTAATACAAGACGAGCACCGGATGCTTGTATACAGCAAGTGTACAACAAACCTGTGTACAACAGTGGGCATAAGGACAAGGATAAAGAAGGGTCGGATATTACTGTTTAAATCACTGAGACCTTAAGAATGGGTCCATTGTGTCCCTTCATAACAGCGATGATTATGTCAAAGATTAAACCTTAAAAACTGGGATAAGATTTAGTGGTCATAAAAAGTCCTTTGGACTTACAAAAAGATAAAATGACCTTGATCTTAAAGGTGGAGATAATATTGACAGTAAGACGAATCTTACCAAAGATCTCCCATCTATTCCTAGCGAAAGCTGGGCAAAAACATAAAATGTGTTCAGGAGTCTCCTGATCCATTCCTCATTTCCTACATATATTACTTTGGCAAATGCCAAGCAGATGTAAATGTCTATTAATATTGAGAGTACAGTGTCCTATAAGAATACCAGGAATCATTTTGCAATGTTTCCTGTCTAAACTTAGAATTGGCATTCCAAAGCAGTGATCAGGCTTTTTAATAAATAATTTGGCCTGCCTCATACCCAGTGAGATAATCCAATGCCTGTGGAATGGTTTTCCCGACCGTTCCTAGTAATTATTTACCTAGATCAAAGGAGAAACTTAAGAATGGTTCTGGGCCAATAGGAAGTGAAAATCCTCCTAGCCAACAGCTTAATCAAATTTGTCCTGGCCAGCAGTCGGCAACAAGTTGTGAATTGCAAACAGGGCTCCTCAGAGCATGCAATGCTGCCTGACTATCCAAGCAGATAGAAATAGTCCTATTGACATAATGACAGTTGAGGTTTTCCTAAGCACAAGAAGGAATAGCGAAAACCTCTGCCTGAAATACAGTACAATAAACACCAAGGGCATGAGAAATATCAACTCTTGGTCTTAGCCCATAAATACTGGCTCCCGTCTTATTACCAATCTTGGAGCTGTCAGTAAACCAAACAGTGCTCCAGGAGGGTAGAAGATCATGTCACTTAATAAACCATTCCTCCCTACTGGGATAATGGATGAAAAAGCAGGGTAACATGTTAAAACTAAAAGACAGAGCAGTTCTGAGAGATGGCTTCTGGCCAGATTCTGGAGTGATGAGATGTGATCAACACCATTTGCCTTGATTTACCACCCTGAAGGCAGTATTCCTGGCCTGATGCTCGATAAAGAGGTGGCAAATCCAAGAGCAGCTCTAAAGCCGCAGTAGGTGCCGTCCTTATAAATCTGGTGACACCTAAGCAGGTCAGATGTTGAACTTAATAGACTCCTAATAGTCTTTAGCCTGGCTCTGGGCCACCAAACAATGACTTCATAATAAAGTGCAGGTCTAACAAGAATCAGGTAAAACCAATACGTAATTTTGGCTTGAAGACCCCATGAACTACCAAAAGTTCTTCTGCACATCCAAAAGGAGCCGATGGTCTTTTTGATTCTAGATTCTAAATGTTCTCTCCAAATCAGTTTGGAGTCCAGAATAACTCCAAGATACTTGACATTATTGGATTAATTTGCTTGTTAAAAAGGTTTAAACTCAAAGTTTTCTTTATCTTTCTCTTCCTAGTGAAGTTTACAATTGTCGCTTTGCTAGGATTAACCTTAAGACCTATGTTGTGGCAGTAGCCCTGTACACAGTTAAGAGCTCTTTACATGAGCTCAAAGACTCTAACAGGGTTGAGGCCACTAATAAGAATAACAAGGTCGTCAGCATAGGCTTGAGCATAGAAACCAAGTTCCTGCAGTTCCATGATAAGGGAATCCATTATCAAACACCAAAGCAATGGTGAGATAACCCCTCCCTGTGGAGATCCTTTCATAGCCTGAGTTATGATAGTGTTACCTGAAAGGTGTACATAAATAGTATGAGTTAAAAGCATATTCCAGATCCATCTAACAATAGTCTATACCATGCTGTTCAGCTGCATAACAAATGGAGTCATAAGATGTTTGACTCCTTCAATATCCAAAAAGGTGCCAAGAGCCATCTTTCCATGGGACAGAGAATTCTCTATCCTGTGTACCAGATGGTGTAAGGCTGTTTCAGTAGAAATTCCTTTCTGATAAGCATATTGCATGCAATAAGAGGATGTTTTAAAAGCAAAACATCTCTTATATATCTATCAACTAGTGTCTCTAGAGCCTTTAGAAGAAAGGAGAGACTGATAGATCTAAAAGATGTGGCAGAGGTGAAATCAGACCTTCCTGCCTTAGGGATAAAAACAACTCTTGTCTTCCTCCAGTTCTTGTCTTCCAGTAATCTAGTGCCAGAAAAGAACAATAAACATGAACGAGATAAGATACAATGATCTCCATCCCATTTAAAGTAGGGCTGGGAAAATTCCATCCTCCCCTGCTGATTTGAAGGGCTTAAAGCTAGCAATGGCTTGCTTAACCTATTCATAAGAAACAATGCTTTTGGCAAGAAAAAAGTTTTTGCCAGAAGTTGCATGTTGTAAGGATTCAGCGGTAGCTTGTGAGTCTGGGAAGTGAACATCCAGCAGGTACTTATAAGCCTCTTCCTCGGATGAGGTATAGTCATACTGGATAGTAACAAGGATTCCAGTCTAGTCTCAGAGCTTTTTGACAAAGCCTTGGTTAGCCTTGTGGTCACAGGGAAGGATCCTATGTCTTCACAGAAGGCTCTCCAGGATGTTCTCTTACATTGCCTAATGGCACATTTATAGTTCTTTTGGGATTCTTTATAAGAATTCCAAGCATAGGAAGTACCCATATATTTTTCCTTATTAAGAAGCTTAAGAGTCTTAGTCCTGAGTCTATCCAAATGTGGATTCCATCAGGTTATTTTGTTCCTTTGTTTACTACGAAGTGGACAAAGTTGCTCATAAGCAGAGATGAGAGTGTCAGAGAGAAAACAGACCAAGCTTTCTAAGCCAAACTCATCACGATAAAGGATAGGAAAATCTATCTTTTTTTTGTGAAAGGTCATCCTTATAGAAATCCAGTTAGTTAACCTTGGGTTTCTACATGTTTCCTCAATGTGTTCAAGGAGAAAAGGATGTGTTGATGGTCTGACAAAGAGACCTCTTTAGTTAATTTTCAGTCGTAAACCTCTGTCCTAAGACAGGTAGAAGCAAGAATGAGATCCAGAATTTCCTTCCTGTAAGGGGTAAAGAAAATAAGGACTGAACCTTTATTTAAAATGTCGAGATCCATAGAGGAGAGAAACTCTAGTAAGGCTTCCTCCGTGATGTTAATGTCACTGCTACCGATAGTAAGGTGGGAGTTAGTGTCACATCCCATGAGAAGGGGCAAACCAGAGTTCATTCAGAAAGAGACCAGATTCTTAACTTATAGCGGGGGTGGATCAGAATCATGCTCAGGAGGGAAATAAGCAGATGCAACAATAATGTCATGTTCTGTTTTTCCTTGGGAATCTAATAATCTGCAACCAGATCCCTGGTGATTAAAATTCCATAAGGAGGAAAATATTTCTGTGTTTTGTAAAAATACAAGCACATGGAGTAGTCTGTAAGCATTGAAGCAAAAGACCTCCACAGCCTCCTGATGGACTAACTTTGTCCTTATAGAGCCAAGGCTCCTGAATAAGGATGAAGTCATGTCAAGCTCTGCGATCTTTTTAGAGAGAACTGCAGTAGCTGCTGAACAATGCTGTAGATTTATCTGTAAAACAGAAAAAGAAAAAACATGATAATTAGCACACATCTAGGTTAAAGAAAAAGAAAAGCAATATACCTAGTTTGAAAGATCCATGGCGTTAGGTTTAGGAGAAACTCTTTCCCTGTTTATGGCATCTTCTGTGCTCTGAGCATGAGTCCCTTGCTCTAAGAACTTAGCTTTCTCCTTCAGAGTCACTTCAGCAACATCTAAGTTAATACAGGGTCAAAAATTCAGTTTTGTCAGATGATTTTCGGAGTCATCATCAAGTCCAATGACTACTCTGAGCCCGTGTTTTTCTTGTTTTGTCTCCATAATTCTCCAAGTAGAGACTTTTAGACCAGGATTTTGTCTTTCTAACAGAGAGGTTGCCTCACTTGGATTAGAGATTTTTCCTGGAATCCAGAGCATAGCTCTGTTCAATGGAGTATATTTGTGGCTTCAATAGCAGAAAGTGCTATCCCTTCACAGATTTTCATATTGGGGACTGTATTCAAAAGCCAGTCCCTACTAAAGCTATTGTCTGCAGTGACAAAGATATAATGTCATGTGCCTAGTTTCTGTGAATTGTGGTACTTGATCATCTTCAAGGATCGCTCGAATCAGCATAAGATAGCTCTAGTTGCTGATCTTCTGTAAATGCCTCTATCCTATTGGCTTTACTAATAGCATGCTGCTACATCAGCTAAGCTGCTTGTACCGGGACTACTCGAAAGTCATCCCTGATGACTTTTTTGGTCTGTTCTGGCTTCAGGTGGTGTATTGCCCAATGGTCTGGTACGTTTTGTAACAGGCTCCTTGGCACCACCTGAGGGTACATGACACCTTGGATTGGGGGTGGGTCTGGATCGAGGTGCAATGCACTGCATCACCTCCAACAGTGTCCTCGGGCACCGTAGAGACGAAGATTTCCACTATCCACCACCCGTGGACCATCAGGTTGCTGACATACCAAAGCACCCGGGGACCATCCAATGACTGTCACCCTGCATGGACAACTGTGGGAATGCACTGGACATCAGTACAAGCAACTCACATTAGTGACTGTGAGATAATTCACAATGGCAGGCAGGGAAGGTGGTGCGTTCTGGTTGACGTTGAAGCAACATGTCTCATTAAGTTAATGTAACAATCAAAGGGAACATCTGCAGCAAGATGTTTATTTAATGAGGAATATGGTTTTTCTCCGGAACATGAAGCAATAATTACAATCAAGAAGAAATTTAAAGACACTGGGTTCTGTTGCAACAAACATGCTGCAAAAGGGTCACAGTACCACAATCACTAACAAAGAGAACCAACATCGCTGAAGCACTGATGAAAAGACAAAATTGATCTGGTCATTTCATTGTTGCTACTGTTTGCAAAATTGACCAGGTCCAACTGATACGCCTTGTATTATGCTCATTAAAAAAACTGACATTTTGGCATCTTAAATTAATGGCATCTCAACTAATAGGTGCCGAAACATTGAAATTTTAATGTGTGTAATATTTTAATAAGATCTGTGTGCTAATATTTTTTTAAATGTATTGTGCTACACATGTATTTTTTTTTTTTTTTTTTAAATAATCGGGTAGCCTTTTAAAGTTCAATTAAAATTTACATGTTTCAACATTCAAAATATGATTTCTGCAATTACCAGTGAATTAGTCTGTATTATTTATATTAATATGTAATTAGTCATATATTAATAATATAATTAAAATTAGTATATTAATTAGTCTATTTTATTCTGCAGGTTTGCTTTGCTAGCCCCCGTATAGGTGGTGATGTTTTCATTAATGGTTGTAATCAGGTACTTATTCTTTAACATCTGCTTCATCACAATTTTAATCATCTTCTAATAAATAGTAGATTCACAGCTAATAATAAATTATTATGTTCATTCACTCCTAAATTATTTTTTCTTACAATTTTATGATAGAAAAGTCATCTCAAATCTTATGAATCTTACAAGAATCAGAGAATGTTCTTGTAGCATTCATAATTCTTATTCTGTATAGTGAAAAAAAAAATGTATACACAGGACTTGCATGTATAAGAAAATCGTTTTTCTTTTGAAACAAGCATTTTTTTTAATAATTTAATTTTAATTTTTTGTTATTGTTATTTTAATTATTTCAGGAAGAACTACTGTTTATGTCGAGCCCAGAATTATTATTGACCTTATTGTATTGTGAAAGCTTAGAAGCAAATGAAGTTATGGCAATGCATGGTTGGGACAAGGTGGGAGTAATAAAACCAGATGGCAAATTTATCCCAGCTGTAAGTAATATCTTCTAAATTATTTTTACTGATCTTCTATAGCTTGTTCTGATTGAAAGTGAAACATTGGAAAAAAAAGCTAATAGTATGGTCCTATATGCATATGCAAAACAAATGAAGAAAAATGAAAAGATGTTCTCAACTAATGGCGCCCTTGATATTACTATGGGAACAGTGATTAAAAATAGTTTTGGGAATACATCAGACTTTTGCTAATCCAGTCATTCCTTGCACAGAAGGGTGCCAGATTAGTGAGAGTGCACAAAAAAATTTAATGTTACAAGTTTACTGTATATAGTACATATTAAAAAAGAAGTAAGAGACAAGAATATGATAATGTTAAAAAATACGACCATTACATATTATACTGTCACATTTACAACAATTTTAAATGTTATTTTCATATCAGTAAAGTACAATATATGTACAATATACAGCACAGATGAAATCTTACATTTTCTACTAAGTGAGGTCACTTCAAAACATGTCAGGGATTTTCATCTACTTTAATGGAGATGGTTATCAATGGCACCCTTTGTCAAGCAATAGCTTTATTAGCGTACACCAGTACTGCATGTAATTGTTGCATATCGACAGCTTCGGTGCCAGCAGTGTGAGAAATCTTTGTGCTCTCTGCCTCTGTGGTCTCCTCTTTATCACTTTCATTTTTTTCTTCCTGCACATTTTTGATGATTTCTTCACATGCCTAATTTACTCCACATGGCCAGCATACAATCACAGTGTTGCCTCTTTTATATCACAGCCAGAGCCAGAGGCCGGATTATTAAAAGCCAGAATAGCAAGAGTCTAGTGTAGTCATATTTGAATAAGGCTTTCAAATCTTATGTTTGATCTGCTTGTTGTTGATTCGTAGTCTAAGATATGAAAGGCCTCATTCTCTGATCTTTGTGAAGCTCTAACTTTTTAAAGGCTTACATACCTAGTCAACTATGCTAATGAGGAAGAGAAAGGTATCCAAGGTTTTTTTTTTTTTTTTGCTTTTTTTTGCCAAGAAAGTACACTAGAAGATATTATTAATTGTAGATAACTAGATGAGCTTTCTATGGAACCATCTGCCCTCAGTAAATACCTATTTAATAAATTCAGCAACTATATCCAACTAAATCCAACCCACAATCTTAAAAAGACTTTGTAACTAATCGCCAGAACAATGCATCAGATAATTCTTATTCCTTGTACGACATCTTTTCTTGTTCATTATATTGTTATTTTGTTAAATTAAACATTTTGTTAATAGTAAATTTGAAATAACTGTATGTAGGAAGGATCTTACTGCAAATAACATTCAGAAATCCCAATAAGATACAAATACCAATGGAATGATATCTTTTTTTTTATAAGAACTTTTAAAATCTTGTTCAAGTGTATTATTATTATTAGTTATTAAAGAAATAACTTTAAAATTTATATAAAATATTTAAATATTCATATCTAGTTAAGGCTATTGCAATCTTTAACTAAAGTTCGAACTATTATAATAGTATAATTAAGAAATATTCTATTGATATTGAAAAAAATAATAGTAATACCATATGTAGAGAATTAACAATAAAACCAAAAAAATCCAAAATTTAAAAAACAAAAACAAAAAAACTTAAATCAAAGTACATTGAAATAAAGAAAAAATGCAATGTATTTTATTATATGCATATGTTTTAAATAAGGCTTAAATAGATCAAATTTAATAAATTGAAGCAAATGCATTTGATAATAAAGATAAAGAGCATTCGCCCTTTCATTTTTTATTTATTTTTATTTACTTATTTATTTATTTATTTATTTATTTATTGATTGATAAGTATACAAAACTTGCTCTAACTGATAAAATTAAAATTAAGATTTTAATGCCTCCTCGCACCCAACTGTAAGAAAGCTTCTGTGCTATCTCCATCCCTATATTGTATTTGAACTACTGTATTTCAATCATGGATCAAAGATTACATAAACAAAGAAATAATCTATGTAATTGCTTGAGAAAGAATTTTAGTAGCTGAAACATCCTCATTATATTATAATTTATAAATGCCTACTTATAATCTTTGCTTAAAAAAATAATTATTTACTAAATGTTATAATTTGTATCTAATTAATAGTAATGATAAAATTTGGCATTACTCATTTTTTTCAAATGATTAATACATTCATTCAATATTTGTTTTTAATGTATATATATTTTTTTGTATTTATTCAATAGGATAGAAATTCTGGAAGTTACGACACCCATCTCTGTAGTATAGATGCTGATAACTTTACAGAAAATCCTAAAAGGCAGTATAGAAGTGAAAGTGTCCTTCAAGAATTGAGTAAAGCATTTTTGGGCTTCCGACAACCAGAGCCTTTCACACGGTTGTCACCCATTGGCGAAAGTTGTAGTTCAACACCCCCTGAAATGACAGTTAATAAGTTGCATGAAGCTATTGAAAGTTTTAGCAAAGAAGGCTCAACTGCAGTGAACTTTCCATTAACAAAAAGTGAAAATAGAATGGCTAGTAGAACGTTTCCGATAGACAATGAAAAGACTGCTGTTTTGCCTCAAACAGTATCAACTGAGCAGAGGCCTTTTACAATTGGACAGTCTGAAGAGGTTGCCCTAGAGATTCAAGCTCCATCGCAAACATCATCACAACAAACAAAGCCTGTTGATGACAGTGTCAAAATATTGCCTTCTGATGATACAGGACTTGCAGAAAAACTTGCACTTTCCTTAGTTGTACCATCAATGCAAAAACACAAAGTTCGAAATATGTCAGATGCTTCTGAACTAAGTTACAGGGATGCCTTTTCTTCAACTCAAACATCATTTTGTAGTGCCGTAGAAGAATCATGGTTTACACCTCAGGAACCCAATATTCCCATTAGCATATCGTCTTTACGACCACTTACATTGCAGTTAGAAGACAGCAATGCTGATCCTACTTCTGATGTAGAAGATGGGATTTTAAAGTCTGCTTCTGCTGACCAACATCCTGAAGTGAACTTGTCTGATGAGGATGATGACTATCAAAGCTGCTCTGAAGAGTTTGATGAACAAGAAGGTTAAGTTATTTGTCCTTTGAAATTCAACAGAATCCTTAATTTCTAATAATAAAAGTGTTAGTATTTATTTTCAAGTCCAATTCATACATTTTTTAAATTTATACATGATTTTAATTTTAAACAGTCAAAAAAAAAAAAAAAGTTTTTAGATTTTTCTGTTTTTCCTTTTTTTTTCTTTACAATAACTTACCAACATTATACTTTTATTTTTCAATTACAGATACAGAGAAGAATCAGGAAAGTCCAAATTTAATTTCAACAGTTGGCCGTCAACAATTAGCAGCAACACTGCGTGGAGCAATTCTCAGTAATACACCTTCAGAGGTATCAGATGTTGATGATGCCAGCAGTGTTGCTTTAGATATTCACATTTCTGGTCCTGATGTCAATGATAAGGAATCTGAAATTCGAGTGCGCCGAGCTCCATCAACTGGATTTCGTCTTGATGAAGATGAGGAGGATCAGTTTAATATTACTGAGGAAAGTCTGAAAGCAGAACGTCACTGGCTTGCAAATTTTCGTCAGCGCAGTAGTGCAACATCAAGAAGCAGTATGTCTCGGAGAAATTCATCTCGTTACAGTTTTAGTTCAGAGTTCAGTTCTGACATGGATGATATATATGAACACTTTGAAGAAATGATGTCTTCGGGCCCTGTTTCTGATGATCCCAATATGGCCAAATACGTAGGAGGACTTTTAAAAAGAACTCTTAGCGATTCCCTAACAGCAGCTACTGCTGGTCGACTTCAGAGTGAAAGTAAATTGACTTCCGAAACCCTGCCACGTTCCCACAGTCTTGCTGAGCAGCTGCTTGCCCAGGAACATAAGGCATTTCAGGAGGCAAAGAAGCAAGTTAGTGGTATTGGTCCCAAAACAATTAAGCACAGTAACAGTGCACCTGAGGCGAGCTGCATCCAAGATCTTAACAGTTTTCCCAACAGTTCTGAAGCAGCCTCTGGGAAAAGAAAGAAGCTCAGTGGTCAGCTGGTGAGTATTGTAATTGAGCAGAGCTTGGCAGAAGTTGAGGAGCATCTAAAATTAAAACTACCTAAAGCAGAATCTGAAAAAGTTTGCAAGAATCTCAAGAAACTATTTTCTAATATATCTGTTTCCTGGAATTATAATTCGACTTATGATTTTGATGTAAACTTAGATGTGAACCAGCTACCTGACACTTCTGGAGATAATAAATTTCGTCAAGAATCGCACGAAGACAATAGTTCCAGTACTATTCGACAAATATCAAACATGGGCAGCATTGCTGACAGTTCAGAAAAAGAAACTTTAAGAGGATCTTCAGAAGATAATTCTGTGTCCAGTTCAATGAGTGTAGATGGAAGTCCTAGGCATTCACTCAGGGAAACCAATTATATCATGCCAACTTCAAAACTTGAATCAAAAGAGACCATTTCAAATGGAATAGCTTCCTATTCAAAAGAATCAAAAATAGAAGGCTTAACAATGAACACTTTAACAAAAGGAAACTTAACAGATGATAAAAATAAAACAGAGCATTTAAATCATTCTAAGAGTTTGGAAAATAAAAAGTATGGTATGAAACTTGAAGGTAGTTCAGACGAGGAGAAAAATATAGTACACTGTAATAAAAGTGAGGAAAATGCTTCTTTAGATGTAAGATTGGAATCTATGTGTTCAATAAATGGCTGTGGCTCTGATGAAGACAGAGAGAACACAGTAAAAATTAAACAAGGAAAAGATAAAACTGAAGTGGAGGAACTGGTGTTTGGCAAACCTCTGTCTCCAAGCCGCAAATGGATTAGTCGCAGTGATTCAGACTTAATGCACTATAAAAATGAAATGGAACCTTTAGAGAACGAATGGGAAATTGATATAGAGAATGGAAATATTGAACAAGAGCCAGTAGGCATTTGCAATATAGGTGGGGATAGTATTGGCCTTCGGAAATGGGAAGCCACTTCTAACCTCTGTGATGGCAATAATTTGGATTTGCTTAATATCTCCTCCAAATTCATTTCTGAAACTCACAATAGTAAGTCAGTTGAATGTGTCAATTCTGGCAATTGGTCAATGAGTGACTCAGTATCATCCCTGGACCCTACTGATAAGGATCCAGATCAGTTTTGGATTATCCTTGATAATGAGCTAGAGGACACTAGTCCTGGAGAAATTCCTAGAAAACGAACTCATAGTTTCATGAGTTTTCCATCTATCCAAGAGGCTCCTCCTCTTTCTCAGAAGGCCTTCACAGTGGATGACTTAACCTCCCCTGAGGAGAAAATCTACCCTAAAAGATGCTTTGGGACGTTCAATCTTACAGATATTGGACTGGATTCAGGTTATGGCTCACATTTTGGTAAATATAATACTCTTCAAACATTGGATTCAATTTTTGAAAGTAGAGAAACCGAAGAATCCTCATCACCATCACAATCTGAGAAAGTTGATAGTCCTAAAGTGTTCTCGCCACCTTTTCCCTCAGCAGTGACTGGGTTTTCTAGTGTCCCTGTTAAATCACCAATAGACATAGAGATAACTTTAGCTGAAGAGGAGAATTCTCTTGAAAGTATTGTCTCCCCTTCTGCTCATCAGAAATCCATGACCAAGATATCGGAGCATTCCAGTAATGCAAAAGTTAAATGTGATTGGCAGTCTTCAGTTGTAGATATAAATCCCAGTTCTCTGATCCATAAGCCCAACCTAATTCCTTCTTCCCCTGCTGAACACTCCTCCTTAAACCCAGTGAAACCCGAACAACAGCTTGCTGTTGATGCGAGAAAGAGTGATGAACTTGTTTTCCAATCCATATCCCCTGTCCTGTTTGTGGAATCAGGCAAACCGGTGAGTGATACACATAAATAAAGTGATGAAGCAGATGGAAAAGCTTTTGTTAGTAGATTTTTTTTAAACAGAACTTTTTGTTGTCTTCTTGTCCTTGGTAAATGGTTCACATTGCCTTCAATGTTAGTCTGCTGTACAAATTCTGCACTTTTTCATTTCATTTCTTCTTATTTTCATAAATGTTAAATATTATATTGTTCACTGTAATTTGTGTTGTTGTAATTTTTTTTTTGTAAATAAATGTGTAGTAAACATATTTTGCCATATAGAAAGCAGCTAGTACTGTTAATTTAGTGGCTGTTAAAAACTGTTGGGCTGTTCAGCAGAGTCAAAATTACTTTCTTGTTAGAAAGTTGGATTTTTTTTTTCCATATTGCTTCTTCTTATTTTTTTTTTTCATTTTACAGAAATCTTACCACATTATAACTGTTCCTTGTATACCAAAAACCTTGATATTTTATAAAGCTGTCCATCCTGCTGTCCCCTATGTGATTCTTCTTATTTTTTTTTAATTATTTTCATTATTTTTTTAACTTTCTATTGTCGGCACATTCTCTTGTCAAAATTTTCCTTAACCTGATTGCCAATTACATAGAATTAGTAAAGATCTTTCTCAAGACCTGCCTAATTTTTCTTTTATCCCATATTATGCCGCCTTGTTCCTGCTCCTCTAAACTACATCACTTAAATTTGTGAAATTATTCATTCTACCTTGTGTGTTTCTTCCTACAACATTTACAGCTGGTTCTCATGCTGCCTTTTTGTTCAGTAAAGCTTATCACACTTATTTATTTCACTTCTTTGAGTTCTTTCTCTTTGCCGTATGCTTAGCTTCATAAGGTTTACTTCTTTTATGATCAATCCTCATCAATGACTCTTCCTGATACCACAAGCTTCCACAATACAAAAACCTTGCATGTGGTGTTTCTTGCACCTAACCTAATTCATTCATCAGAGGTTTCTGTTGTCCATTACAGTACGCCCAATCCCCTTATCCTCTTTCTTTCATGTAGCATGTCACGTGTTGATGTTTTATGAAATTGCTTCTAATAATTTCTTTCATCAAATTTTCAGTGTTTATCTTTGATATCTCTCAGCTCTGCCATATTAAATAGGAAAGTTTAATTGCATGTAATGTAACATAAAAAAAAAACACAATGAAATGCACAATTGTTTGCTTTTACTCCTTGAGCTATCATCGACGGGGGGTAAATCTGGCTGATGAGTCCTAACAAGGACGAAAAGTTGTTGCTAGATCAACGCGTGAAGGAAATGATTGTGCATTTCATTGTGTTTTTCATCTGCCATATTAAATACTTTTGAAATTTCATTCATTATATTAGTTCATCCAAAAAGATTTACATTGATAACTTTCGGCCAGTTGCTAATACGAGGAGCAGTACAAAAGTAATGTCTCTTAATTTTTTGCTTTTGAATCAGGTGTCATAGAAATATTTACTTAACACAGAATGCTCGCTGGAGATCTCTAGTTGCACCCTGCCAAGTGGCATTACGATCAGTCACATGCACAGTTCAAAATGGTGGATGTATCAGACACACGTACTAAACAGAGGATGGTGATTGAATTTCTTACCACAGAAGAAGTGAGCACTATCGAAATCCATTTGTGTGTCAGAAATATTTATGGTGATAAAACTGTTGATGTCAGCACAGTTAGATGGTGGGTCAGTTGTTTTAAGAATACGGAAACTGACATTGTTGATAAATCCAGATGCAGCAGACCACTAACGGCTGTGACCATAGAGAACAAGAGCAGGATCAACAAGCTACTCAAAAAGGATCTTCGCATCACAACAGATGAACTTGTGTAATGCAATAAATATCGGAAAAACCAGCTGTGATTACCATCATAAAGGAACTCGGATATAGGAAGGTTTGCTTCAGGTATGTTCCAAAATTGCTGACAGAGCACAAAGAAGTCTGGAAAGTCATCTGCAAGGAACTTCTCCAGTGCTATGAGACAGAGGGAGAAGCTTTTCTGTCATGCACAGTCACAGGTGACGAAACCTGGGTCCATCACTATGACCCCGAGACAAAAATGGAGCTGATGGAATGGCACCATCTGAATTCACCACGCAAAAAGAAGTTCAAAACAGAACCATGTGTAGGAAAAATCAAGAAAACAGTGTTTTGGGACAAAGATGGAATATTGCTTGTGGACTTTTTGGAGCGGGGCATGACAGTCAACTCCGATGGTTATGTGGAAACATTGAAAAAAACGTCTTCAAAGAGTTCGACCTGCAAAAAAAGTGAGAGCTTCTTCTCCATGACAGTGCAAGGCCCTATACCAATCTGTGCACAAAGGAGGCAATTGTAAAACTGGGAGGGACTGCTGTTCCTCACCCTCCTCATAGTCCAGATCTCGAACACACTGATTATCACCTCTTCCATCCATTGAAAGACACTGTCCGTGGACACCATTTTGAGGACAAAGACACACTTAAGCAAAGTGTTCTTGCAGCTCTCAAGAATCACAGGAAAGACTGGTACCGGATTGGAAAACTGCATTTTATTCACAGATGGCAAAAATGCATAGAAAGTAATGGTGCCTTTGTAGAAAAATAGCAGTCTTTATTAATAACTGAAGATTATTTCATGTAGATTTCATTGCTGTAGATATAAAATTTACTGATAAATAAATTAAGAGGCACTACTTTCGTACTGCCCCTCATATTATTTCATTCTACAGATAGTTTATCTGTTACATATCAATTGATCATTTGTTGTCTTATTTATGCTTTTTGCATGTTCCTTCTAGCATAGGTAACTTTGATCTTTCTGTTTTCAGATGCTACTCATCATTGATCTTTCACTTAACAGCAACTGTCCAAGATGCATTCTCATTCTATTAGCACTGGAGAATTTTAGATATACATGGTGTCCTAAAAGTGATGGTCCGAACGAGGTGTGCTGATAGGGAAGGTCATTTCCAATCGTTTTGACTCTTTATGACGGTCCGGAAATTGACAGTTCAAAAGTTATTTCGGTTTTTGTGGTTTTCCCCAAATCACTCAGTGATCACCTAAACAAAATGTTTAAAAAAGACAAAACAAAAATGGAACCTGGTGTTTTTTTTTTTGTTTTTTTTTTATCTAGTTCCTGTGGGATGTATGTTTCCAACAAAACCATTTTCATAAAATTTGCTATCATTGATTGTGTTGCAACCACATTTCTTGCCTCATTATTAATGTGACGTCTTCCAACACACCGCCCAAATTCTTCTCATAGAAATCTCAAAGTTCTCGGGTTAGATGTGGCTGCAATTCAGCGAGTCCAATTAATTTTCCTTTGACAATTCCTGCTCACATCTTCATGCTGAAATGCTGCTGAAAGTGGTCATTTCTGACCACTCAAGGGTTTGCGACTGCCCAGAAGGATAGATTATGAATGTTAAAAATACCGATTAGTCGAAAACTGCTTTCATCAGTCCACAGGATTTTATCAAAAAAGTGTGGGATCCTCCCTGTTGTGCCATAACATTTCATGGCAAAATTGCAACCTTGCAGCGTAATCTTGGGATTGTAGACATTGCACTCATTGCGCATGGTAGGGTTGCAGCTGATGCCTTTTCAAAATTCGATGCAGCATTGGTCTTGGAATTCGTGAGCACCTCTTGCCAAACACTTTTTGTTGGATCCTCAGCTACCATCCCCATAACCTCTTCTTCCTCCTCGACACTGAGTGAAAATATTCTCCCATTTCTCTCAGGTTGTCTGGGCAATCGCCTTCCATGTACGAGTTACGCACTCGTATGAACATCCTGTGGTCAGGGTAGTGGTCTCGATCAGGGTACCGCTCACGATACTCCCTAGCCGCTCCACGAGCATTTCAGTTACAATGACCATAAAGAAAATGCATTTTTGCATACTTGCGAGGAGTAAAAGAAGGCATTTTTCTGTGTCCAGTGCAACACTATCCAAATCACAGAAAGAATCATAGTCCAGATAACAAGCGTGGGAAGTCCGAAGGACAAGATCTATTGACAAAATCCAGAATGAAACACCAAGTCAATGATTAGTTTCAAATAAGCACCAAACATCCTTGATCACAAGCAGGCAGCGAGTCACTGACTGAACAAAGGATATCGACACAGGCTTTCTCAATAAACCATGTGCCGCACGGTGCTTTTTTTGAGGATAAAAACCTAACAACTGAGTGCGTGGCAAAGGTGTGCACGAGCCACAAACACAGCAATACAGTAGATACTCTTGGTAGTAGCGATGAGGTACAAGTTAAGAGTGCATCTGCACGGATTGCTTATTCATGCATGTGCTTTGAAACTGAGGGTACTAATGGTGCTTTGAAATCGAAACAATAACTACCTGGAAATTCTAAGAAAGGATTCTTTTGTTGTTTGTCACTATCTACTATCACGTTTTTTGCCCATTTGGTCTTAAGCCAACATCAACTCAAAATTTTTTTCACAAATTTTGAGCACTTGTTACTAAAAAAATAATAAAACTAATTAATTTTATTTAATTTTATCTCATTTCCAATAGAACTAGCATCCTGACTATCTAAATTAGGAAATGTACCTTTTCTTGAAAAAGTGACCTCTTTCAAAACAATTTGATTTACAAAATAACTGTTGAAAAAAAGTACCACATGTTTTACATTAGAAGTTTTTCTGATAGAGGGCCACTTTTCCATATTACATTTTTTTTTGACGAGGTTAAGTTAAAAAATTAGTAAAATTTTCGGTGAAGGCAAGACTGTTCAGAAAATCATTTAAAGCATTTGCTATACACTAGCAAATTTTATGAAATAGTTTTATTGGAAACGTGCATCCCACAGGAACTAGATAAAAAAAGATAAAACACCAGGTTTCATTTTTTTTTTTTTTGTCTTTTTTTAAACGTATTGTTTAGGTGATTACTGAGTGATTTTGGGGGAAACCACAAAAACCGAAATAACTTTTGAACTATCAATTTCTGGACCGTCATGAAGAGAGTCAAAATGATTGAACATGACCTTCCCTATCACCACACCTCGTTTGGACCACCACTTCTGGGACACCCTTTATTTTGTCTTTTTCTTAAAGATACAAAAAATTCTCAATTGTCTCATGATTCTATTTGCTCTCCTTCTAATTACTGACCCTTTTTAGATTATTTCACCACTTTCCCTACCAGTTCTTTTTTTTTTTCCTCACTCATACAGTTGTTTTTATGAAACAATCTTACAACAGTAACATGATCTTTGTCCACTGCCACTTTGCACTGTTACATCATCAGTTGTTACAAGATCCTCACAATTAAATTGTTCATCACTTCACTGTGCTATCAGCAATATAACAATTAATGTCCTCTTAATTTATGTATAAATTCTTCCTTTCATGACCATTTACACAAATACAGAGATGCTCTTCCTATCACTGCCTGCAATACTAATTTTGTTTCTGAAGATCTTTGTTCCTGAATTTTACCTTTGTTCCTGTTCATTAGCTTCTCAACCATCTTTTATCCCCTTACCCCACAATGCCCAGTGTCCTTTACACTGGGCTCTGTTTCAATGACAGTCTTTGTCTCTCTCTCTCATCACTGTGTCTTGAACAATCCATACTAATTGAATCCATAAAATGCTGTGGTTCAACAGCATTAATGTACGCACCCTTTTTGGCTTCATTTTCTTGACCTTGCAACCAGCTGCCAGGGAGGGAGTCTGCACATCCTAGTGGCATGAAATCCCAGTGCTAATGTTCTTTTCCCAGAAGCGATTTACGTACTGTCCAATCTTCTCCATACTAAAAGAATCTCTTCCTTGCTGCTGTCTTTATTACTTTTCTCAGGCAACATCTAGTATGGTCATCCACATATGACCTGAAGGTTTTTTTAGGAGTAAAACCAGTTTTGTACACAGGAAATCCATTTTTTTCCTGCACTTCATTATTATTTTTGCATTTGATATCAAGATAACATGAATGTAGATATGAGAATGAGACAGGGATGTTGAAGCAAAAGGGACAGAGAAAAGAAACAGTTTGTCTTTCCCTAACAGTTTTAGAAATGATGTAAAGTTTTTTAGGTTTTCCTCCTAAGAAACTGGTTTTATTGCTAAAACCTTTTGTTTCGTAATATTTCTTAATTATGTCATATTCTGATTAAGCTTAAAGAGATTATGATATTTGTAAAACTTCTACAGAAATGCATATTTTTTTTCAATAAATATGAATCTGTATTGGGGATTATATTCATTTCAAGACTTTATTTAGCAGTAGAACCACTTACTGAGCTAAGGGATTTGGAAGTCCAAATCATTGAGAATCCAAACCAGTTGTGGTTTCTTTTACAAATAAATCATAATCTCCATCTTCTAGTTACCACGAATAGTCTCAAGTGAAATTATGGAATTGAATGGAAATGCATCAAATTTATGAACTTTCTTACATTTTTGATGCCACCTTTCCTTAAAAGATGCACAACTATTTTCTTTCGGCCATCTATCATATGAATCAGTAACATAATTTTTTTTTTTTTTTTAATATGTGCTTTTTCATGCATATTTGTCTGCAAAAAGATTAGCTGTATTCCAGTTGAATTTGTTGAATGATTCCATGTAATTGAGGAATATTAGTTTATTATATCTTCATCTCTTGAATTAAATATAATTCCTAATTTAGATAAGAACAAATGTCTTTTATATTTAATGAAATTTTAATAGTTCAATTAGCCGTAAAAACAACTGTGTTTATCATTTTGTCAGCTCAAATTACTTAATTCCAATTATCCTGAGGAAAATTAAAATAAATGGGAGCAAGTTAATAAACTCAATTGCACTGCTAAAAATTTCTTAATTTTAAAGTGAGATAGGAGTTTTGCTAATTTCACAATAATTTCCTGAGTAAAGAGTGATAAAATAATCACCTTTCATTCTTCATTTCAAATTGTAGCAACATCTCTCAGCTTCTGCAAGCCTCAAATGAATAATTGAGACATTCTGATGTATGTTTTTTGGGTGCAGTCTAATTTTCTTGAGTGTTAGGAATATTTGAGTTTCGATATTCTTTAGATATTTTCTACGAAGTTCTTCATAACGCCCTTTGTTCATTGCTTGTCCTTTACTTTTGTTTTGGTAAAAAAAAAAAAAAAAAATCATATTTATTCATGGCTGCTTAAACACATGCAGTTCTTCTTGTTTGTTGCTTATTACCTTAATTTTGTAACTATTGCTTTTATTTTTCCAAATTTTCAACTTGAGATTACTAAACTCAAAGTTTGTCAAATGCTGTATATCGAATCATATATCTGGCACTGAAAATGATGCATCTAAAAATCTTCAATTATGATGTCAGTTAAATGGCAATGCTTTTTGTTCAGAACAGCTTCATCTCCATAAGTTTTTCATAACAGTGTATGCGTTTCAGTTCATGTTATTCCCAGCTTTATACAATTTTGGGGCATCTGACAGAAGATTTGTCCATATAAAACAAAGATACAATCCTAACTGTTGATGACTAGTGTAATTCAGTTTTAGGATCCTTCAAACTTTCATGTCACCATAAAAGTATGATTCCTTTCATACTATGTGTAACATCAGAATTGCTGCATCTTCTATCTGATCTTCCATTTCAATGACGTTATTACTGTAGGAATTTCACAAATAGTTACAACTTATGATTACATGAATATATCAAATATCACCTGTTCTTACTTGCCAACAGTACTCAAATGACATTGCTTTACCTCCAGATTTTTACTTTATATTTTCTGTTCAGGATTTTACCAAAATATCAGCATTATACAATAAGTATCTATGATTTGGTATATTTATTTTAAAATACGCCAAATTATGCATTTCCTTATTTGCCTTGTTAGTATGAAAAAGGAACATCAATCTTTATATATTCCAGTTTTGTTAATTCAATATTGACATTGTTTAGTAAAGGAACAGGAAAGATATTGCATTATACTGCTACTGTTCTACCATTCAGAAGTACTTGTAATGTTTCCAGAGTTTTTGTTTATTTTATGTCAAGGAAGTAGCAATCGTAATCAGTTTATAATTTTCATTCTTAGTCATTAATTTTATAGCTTTGAGTTAAATGATTTTAGTAGCTTTTCAGGTTTCTTATATTCATATCCTCCTTTCTCCCAGGGTATCTTTGTTTTGTAGATAATATTAATTATTTTCAAATTAATATTAATTGGATCTTTATGGCTCCCTTTATCATCATGCCAATGAATAAGCATCACTATGCCGCTTCTTTTATCCATGCATAATCATGTTTGTTTTGTTTTTTTTAATCACAGTAGCTTTTAAGAAAAGTTAATGAGTAATTTTGCCAAACCTTTTCTTAATTTTTTTTTTCCCTGGAATATGACCATTGGTGAAGATTGTTTATTTGCAACTCCTAACTTTCGTGCAACTACTAAACGGCTCATTATATCATCTGACTGCTTGATAATATATTTCTGGTTCATTTAATTTAGCTGTCATAGTTGGATTTCTTTTTATAAGCTTACATCCATCCAAGTCATAGGTTCCCAAATTTATTTGGCCTTCCGCCCCCTTTTCAGAAAAAAAATTTACTCAGCATCCCCTGGAAATCTACCTTCTTAAAGCAAACAAACAGAAAGATGCAGTGATAAATTTGCATTCTTTTATGTATCTATATTTCTACCTACCGTCCTACAACTACTGCCCCTGGATTGTTCCAGTGACTCCCAGGGGGAAGTATCGTTCACTTTGGGAAACAGTGATCTAAGTCATTCTTTCAACATTGACTCGTAAATTTTCTCAAGAGTTTTCATAAATACTTCTAAAGTAATTTTCTCCGAGTCTTCTGAAACGGAATCACTATTTCCTTTGTTTTATCAGTTGTCAAGATTTGTTAAAAGTTTTCAACAAAAACTTTCACATTGAATCTATGTACAGTGTTGCTGGGAAGTTCCCGTGTCCCCTATTATGTTATTATAGTAAGGGTATGGGAACTTCCCAGCCACCCTGTATATAGACTCCTTGCTACTACATTTTATGGGTGTAGATTAAAATCCTTATGTAACATTTTCACTTTTTTTTTTTTTAAGCATTATATCTAAATATGAAATGTTTTATCTAACTACACAATTTAGATACCACACAATACATGTTGCATCACAATTTCAAGGAAATAGTGTGCATTATAAGATTTTTTTTTAATACACAATTAAATTTAAATTATGCAATTTATTAAGAAATAATAGGAATAGATCAATAGACATCTAACATGTCTATTGATATATTCCTACTATTTCTTAATAAATATTTATTAAAAACACCCATCTAAATTGTGTAGTACGTAATAGTAATTGAAAGTTATTTCCATTGCTTCTACTCAAATTATGCTTACAGCAGAATATTGCTTTATTATATTAATAGAAATATTGTATTGCAAAACAGGAGTGAAACATGTTATATAGAGATTTTTAATCTACCCTTGAAATGTAGTTATTTTAGAAACAATTAGAAGCATGGGTTTCCTTTAGACATTTAATCAGTCCAAAGTCTCAAAGCTTCTCTTTGCTGTCATCAGTTACCTACAAACCACAACTGTACTTTAATTAGCCTTAGAAAATCGCAACATTTAGAACTTTTTTTTTTCCTTAGGTGACTTTTAATTTGGAGGTACATTTCATGGCAATCAGACAAGATGTATTCTTTTTTGTATTAGAGTTGATTTTTCCTGGATTGTTTTGGACTTGCTGATCCAGATCGTATCAGGGGTTATAAGAGCAGCAGCTTGTTAAGTTTTGGACAGATGAAAAGTGCTTTGATTGATGAATGCTTTGTGTCAGCTCTATAATTTTTTTTTTCTTTATTTTTTCCCATTTGGCACTTATAACGTATTCCCATTCTATGTATTCGTTTTTGATTATATTAGAACTATTTCATCAGTTATGGTATGTCTTAATTCTTCTCATTCTTTGTTCTTCTTCAGCGTGTCTTTTTTGCAAGATCCTTTTTTAGTATTGGATGTTGGTGTCATCTTTGAACAACTTCCGACCTCCTTGTATTAGTTTCATATTTGTTTTATATTAATTCAGTTCTACTCCACTATTCATCTTTAGATTTTATATTACTCTCAAGGCTAGCCTACAATAATTGGCTAAAGAATATACAATATTTCTAATGTTATCGGAATAAAATTTAGGGATTTTTATTTTTTTGTATATAATTTGTAATCTCCCTTTCCAAATCGTTTTTTTTTTTTTGTGTATCCTGAACTCTCGACTTGTAATATTGGCTGTGCTGAGAAGTTACTTCAATCCAAGATGGATGGAAGCTAAGTTCAGTATCATTCCCTTGAACCCATCTTCCAACATCTAAAAAAAAAATAAGCAAAAAAGTTCAAAAGCTAAAGGTTTTTTAGCAAAGAGGCTTAAGGCAAGATTGTATATATAATTTCTCATTTAAGATACTGATACTACTAACTAAAATTGACATTGTTTCTTCAGTGTTAATGATTGTGTTGCTTTGATTATTTATACTAAATATTATACTGCTAATTTCTTAAATGATAATGCCCTTTCGAAGTCTTTTCTTTCTAGCATTATGTAACTAAAAATTTGAAATTTAAAAAGTGCTGATAATTTTATTAATGATAAATTGACTATAAAAGTAAATTTCATCTATCCTCAATAAATCACAGATCAGATATTTTATTGTGGTCTATTACTTGAATAGTTGGGAATTAAATTATTTTAATTATTTTTTCATTCATAATTATTTATCAAGCTTAAATAATTTTTAAATTTGAGTTTTATGAAGTTGAGAATTATCATTTCTTGAAGATTATAATGTTTGTTTTTGTTTTTTTTTATTCCTAAAGTTGATTAATCCTTTTCTTTGATCAGGATGGTTTGCGAAAAGATCTCAGTGATCTTTTCTATGATCCTGAAGGAGTTCGTCCCATTGCTACTGGCAATTGGGGATGTGGACGGTTTGCAGGAGATCCTCAGCTAAAAGCAATGATTCAGTGGTTAGCAGCAAGTAAAGCACAAGTCCCTTACATCATTTATTATACCCAGGGCAACCAGAACACAATCAAAGTAAGCCTTTTATCTTATTAACAAAGAATTTCAGTGAATGTTAAAATAATCATATTACATACTGACATTTTACCTTTGTTCTTTAAATAAATAAAAAATAACTGTTTTAAGCTGCCAATAAAGTTTAAGGGAATATCTTATTTAAATTTCATTGGAGAACACCTCTTGAAGAAAATTACTTTTTTCTTTCTTTCATTCTTGAGGGCTTTTGAGTTTTGTAATTGAATCACTATCCATGAATTTCAGTTATGAGAGTGCTAAACGAATATTAGAGCTTGTAAAGTGAATTTCTGGATACTCCATTTGTTTCTTAAATTAGTTAAATTACTCTGCAGTGATTTTATCTTTATCATAACTGCCTTAAATTTTTTTATGGTTTCTAATTTTGTTTTCTTCCCAATAGCTTGATATTGTCTGTCGTATCCTTCAAGACAGAAAGTGGACAGTTGGGACACTGATGCAGGAACTGCTAAAATACTGTCAATCCTATATCTCCCAGTCTCAAGGTGACAGCTATCAGAGTTTATTTGATAGTATATTGCCTCACGACATGAATTGAAGAAATTGACAAAAAAACCCATTCAATTTTGTAAATGATTTTCAACATCAGTGCCATTGTTCATTCGTAAAGAAGCAAAATATTTTCAAGTAGCGTTCTCAACAGAGGCCGAACAGTTTCGGCCTCAACAAGTTCAGAAGTAGACAACTAACTTTTGATAATTGAAGAAGAAAATTTTTAATATCATTTTTACTATTTCAATGCCTTTAGAAATATAACATTTTTAAGAAGTTTCTTCTTGAGTTGACAATAAATAATGCCATTATTGATCAGCATTGACATTCAGCCACTCAATTTTAAAACTTTTAAATTTTTAGACTGTTTAATAATTTTTATGCTCAAGCAGTTCAGTCATTTTTTAAATATCTCTTATTATTTTTCTCTAACCTGACAAGATAATAAAATGAAACTGATCAGTGAAACAGAGAAATCTGGTGAAAAATCTAACTGAAATTTAAAATGAAATTGTGGACAAAACTTAATTGCAAATAAGATGTTGGCACTTTTTTGAAACTGCATAGAGTATTACGGTAACATTGAGATGAAAAAAAAAAAACAATGGCTAAAATTAAATAATTTTGGAACATTTCCTAAAAGAGAAATGATTGAATTGATAGAAGCTCTTAGATTTTGTATGGAAATGATCTGTGATTATGGCCACTTTAATATTTCTAAATGCCTAGAATGTGTGCCTGAAAAATTTCCTTTATTGTAAGCAGTTGTGTCCAAGCAGGAAACGACCATCATGTCATGTCTGTTGGAAAACTGCTTCTGATTCACTTTTATTTTTGAATTCATTGAATCTTCAACTGTTTTTTGAAAGAATATTCAGTGAATGTAATCAGTAGATTCTATCTGGCCATTTCATTGTATATGATTATAAATGTATTTTTAGTTTTATCATCTTTATAAGTTATTATTTATTTAAGCTATAATGCATTAAATATTTGAAAATATACACAGTGTGTATTTCAGAACTGTCCCTGATGTAATGAATAGAAAGTTTTAGTCAAATCAGAGGGTCTTGCAAATTAGAACTTCTTAATCACAACTGTATATTGTGATGTGATTCTATTTGAATAGAAAGATAAGATACATTGTTATCTTTATAGATATATTAAGATCTATTTAAAGATATTGAAATAATTTTTCAGTTCTGTTTGATTGCAAGGCACTGTATTGCAGTTACGTTATGTTGATTTTTACTGTTTAAGTTTTAGGAACTTTCTAAGTTAACTGCTGATAAGCAACAACTTGAATATAAATTGTAATTTTTTATTGTCTTGTATTTATTACTCTTGTATATATTGTAAAATAACTTAGAGAATCCTTGTAGTATTTTTGTTATTTCCCTTTCATGTACTATTCCCTGCCTCTGAAAAACCATGAATCAAAAAGAGGAAGAAAAAATTATATATGACTGCGGATTATTTTTCCACACATACCCACACTTTGTACTTATCTGTAATGAGCATTAATATAAAAGCAAGAGAAGTTTTTTTTTTAATTTCTTTTTTCTATTTTATTATTGGCATTCAGTTTTTGAGGGAAAATGTACGTAATGGCTTGTAAATGTTAAATATACATTGTTTATCAACTGTGAAAGAATGTGTTTATTGCAGAGTGATGGGCATCTGGTTATGTCCAAATAATTTATATATTTATTAGTCTAGTTTGATAAGAGCTTTTTTAAGTGGGAGAAGAGATTTAATAAGTGAAGTGAATTTGCTGTATTCATGTGGCTTTCCACTATATCCTGCTTTGTTAGCAATTTCTTTCTTTCCATCTCCTGCCATCTTATTCTATACCATTCACAATCAGTTTTAGATAATGTCTTCAATTAGTACATAAAGAACAAATTATAATTCTCATATATAACAACTACGTAAACTTTTCAGAATATTCAATTGATCAATATATTTTATTTTCTTACTTACCTATTTGATATTCGAATAATTAGAGCTCTAATTTGATATTAAGTTGTATTTGATGCTTCCTTTTTTTTTAAACACGCTTAATTAATTAGCTTGTAAGGGAAATATCATTTATTCAAAATTGATTCAACAGAACTTTGTTTTCACTTTCCAAACAAATATTGCTTTTAAAAGTCCAGTAAAAAGTTATTGTTCAGTTTTGGAAGTATTGTTGTATTTCCTGTGTTTTTTATTATGTTTTGAAATAGATAAAAAATGGCATCACTTCATAAATGTTTTTGGATGTAGGCATAAAATCTACAAAAACATACACTTTTTATAAGTATTGAAATATTATTAAGGTTTTATCCATCTTCATTAGACAACATCTGCTCTATACAATCTCTTTCATTGTTATTTCTTCCTTCCAATTTGTTCGAATATCCTGTATCAGTGTTAGTCTTACAAACTCTTGGAAATCTTAATTGGTTTTGTTAGTTTTTTTTTTTCAGTCTCAAATATTTTTTGTTATGAAATGTTTATAAAAATTTCAATCACACAATAAGGATTCTTTTTAAATGACTAAAATTTTCCAATATTTTTGGGACTTATTCTGGAAGACCTTGATACATTTCTTTCAAGTCATACAGCTTACATGTAAGTAATCTATCACATCCAATTTATGGGGATGACATTAACAACATATAGGACATAGAGAGGCCTATTTCAATGTGCTACAAATCTTTAAGTTTTTAATTTCATAAGTATATGCATTTTTAAAGTGTAAGTCTTTTTCCTTTGCACCTTTACATAGTACTTTTAAAAGTTGTGACTCTAAAGAGCTTTTTTTTGTCTAAGATATTATTGTATTTTGAACAAGATTGCATTTTAAATCAGTATTTTTTTTTCAAGTATTCTAAACTTTTATGAATGAGTTGTATTTGTTGTTTTTATTACTATGAATTTAGATATCGTTTGATAAGATACAATGTATACCATTTCTATGATGATATCAGTTATTGTTACATGATTTTGCACTGTGTCAATTTACAAACATTACTTTTGTAATATCAAATGCAGAAACACTAACACATTTTCAAGTACAAATTAGGATTAAAACAAATAATCTGTAAGTTCTATTTTTTAATGTAGACAGAAATGAATCTATTTCCAAAGGTTGATTTTTAATCAATACCCTGTTTTTGTTAATCTCTGCAGTTATGAAATACAATTGTATTTCCTTTAATGAAAGTATTTCTTCTTTTCTTAACAAGTATATAGAAAGATTGGCAATTAAAATAAACATAACATAATTAAAATAATATAAAAATAAAAGCATATTACGAATTTTTAAAGTTTAACGGAAACTTATCAATTTTTAGTACCACATAGGAATCTTATTTCATGGTGATGATATTTTTCTGAAATTTATACATACATACATACAATAAAAAGAATCAGAAATGTAGTTATAATTCATAACAAGACAACTATAAAACAATAATACTAGTCAGAATTTTATAGTTTTTACAAAATTGATGTCCTTACAGATACGTTAGAATATTTTGAATGCTCACCATTGTATTATGTTACAGATATATGTATGTAGATAACCTTATTGCTAGTGCTGTATTTTCATAAAGGTTACTCACTGGATTATTTCACAAGGGAAAAAAAATATATAAATAAAATGCTCTACTGCTTCTTTAATTCTCCTGCAAAAGTTTTTTTTCTTTTTTTTTTTTCCTATCTCTTAACTGTAATAGTTCTTGGTTTGTTTACTGCTGCTGACAAAGCAAGAAAATGCCTCTTTATCACTTGTATCCTTCTTGATTGACAGACAATGCTAGTCTGAAACAAGGATCAACTTGATAGATAGAATGTTTAAGTTTTGTGATAATATAATTTTCATAAATTCTTAATGTATCAATACTGAAAATAAAAGTTTTATTTAAAAACAGTGTTTAGATGTCTTCTGCACACTGAATAACACTCTCAACTACAGTAGAGCCCCGATTATCCGCGAGTGCCGCGAAAATTTTTTTTAATTACGAACCTCAAAAAAATCAATTTTAATCCATGCCAACAACAGGGAAAATACAATAGGCCCTACAGTGCGAAGAACGAAAATTACTGACAGGTTTATTGTGCATCGTGATCCTATAGGACTTCTCAGAATTTGTGGATGCAAACGTAGAGCAAAGGTTTCTGCTTTATTGTACATATTTGAAAAGTTTTACATATTTTACATATTTTAGAGTTAGGCAGGGGGATGGACTTTCACCAATTCTGTTTAATATGGTTCTGGAAAAAATTATGAGAACATGGAAGAATGCCATGGCGGAAAGCGGAATTGAAGGAATCTGTTTAGGTGCGAAGAAGAAGGGTTTAAAAGTTGAGTGTCTAGCATTTGCTGATGATTTGGCGTTGTTAACAGATAAGAGAGAAAATGCCAAGATAATGCTTGAAAAACTGCACGAGATCGCAGAAAAAACAGGACTCAAGATCTCATATGAGAAAACTGAATACATGGAATACAAACATAACAGAGAAACGCACCTGAATACAAGATATGGAAAGGTTAAAAGAACTGACAAATTTAAGTATCTAGGAGAATGGATCCAGCCAAATGGTCTTGATAAAGAGGCAATCAAAGGACGCATCAGTAAGTTGGAACTAGCATACAGGTTAGTGCAAAATATATATAACAAAAAAGCTCTCTCCTACAACGCAAAATTCAGACACTATACCACGGTTGTCAAGCCGGAAGGGATCTACAGTTTAGAATGCCTAATTTTAAACAAAAAAGGGGAAATAGAGGAACTTGAAAAAAGAGAAAGAAAAATTTTAAGGAAGATACTCGGACCGGAAAAAAGAGAGGATGGTACATGGAGGAAGAGGAAAAATATGGATTTATACAAACGGGTGGAAAAGATTACAGACACGATACGTAAGAGAAGACTGATATTTTATGGTCACCTCGTAAGAATGAGCGAATCTAGATTAACTAAGAAGATCTTCGACTATATCACCAACTTAAAATCGACGACTAAATGGGTTGAGGAAACTAGAAGAGACATGCAACAAGTTGGGATTAATTCAGAAGAGATCTGGAATAGGAAAATGTTTAGAATGAGAGTTAATGGATTCAGGGGGTTCCAGGGTAAAGAAACTACGAGGACCAAGGTAATCTGGTCAGATGACAGAAGGCAGAAGCAGAGTGAGAGAATGAAGAAATACTGGGAGGAGAGGAAAAGACTATTCATCTAGTCAATTGTTTCCCGCGGTCCATAGTAGGCCAAACTCGTAAGAAGAAGAAGAAAACGTAGTTTTTAATAGTGAAATATTTTTTTCGTGTTTACACCTCATTTTAAGGATTTTTTCGGGTTATCCGCGATTTTCGTTATCCGCGAAGCCCTTGCCACCCAATCCCGCGGATAATCGAGGCTCTACTGTATAAAAATATTGTTGAAAAAAAAATCATTATGCTCCTACTCAGATTCTGATTCAGGACATACTTTAATACTACATTATTTAAAGAGTTCTATTTTAGTTTTAAAGACTATTAAGTTTTTGTTTTTTTTTCTTTTTATTTCTTCATTGTTGTTACTATAGTCCAGGCAAACTAAATGAAAAATACCGTGAACATGGGCAAAATTGCAACAGAAGCTTTTTGAATTGATTTTGAATCAGTAGTCATCACTGAACAACATATCCAAAATCAGACAAAATCCAAGCATGGGAACACCCCGAAAAACGGATTTAAAAATGGCGGATTGAATGTGTCGTATTAAATTGTTATTTTTATTACGCTTTGATTTTTCTGTTTTTTATGTAGTTATAGCGTTATAAGAACTATCTTATACTCCTAAAATTAGGTAAAAAAACTACATCTCTTTGATATATTTCCTTTAATATTGGTTATATTTCGAGGAATTTATATCATTCCGCTTTTTCAAACCTTTTTTAAAAATAACAATGAGTGACTTCCAATACATCTCTTAATACTAATACAATCATGCGTAATACAGATATATTATTATAAAATAATCACATGCTCTTTCCAATAAATGAAAAAATGTTAAAAAAACCAAGTATTGTACCATCATTATTAGTGTAATTCTCTTTCTTGAAATTTTTCTCTTTGATTTCTGATTACGTTCTGGAAATATGATAGTGTTTGGATTCACCATATATCCTCTGTCTTTGTTCATACATTTAGAAGCGTGTATCATCAAGACTTTTATCACATATCTGCTATGTTTGTCTCTAATTTTGAAAAGAATTGTAACTACTGGGTCCAGGTTATGACCTTCTGTTAGGCAATGCTCGGCCCAGTTCGATACTTTTGGGTGATTGTTCCGATATGCTAGGATGTGTTCCTCAACCCGTTCCTCTAACATTCGCCCTGAGTTTCCAAAATATGTGCTTCCGCATGTTTGACACTTTAGTTTATAAATGGTCCCCATAATTTTCTTCATCTTATCGTAATTTTTCTCATCTTCTTCTTCATCTTTCTTATTCAGTATAGATTTAATGTTCTTCCCTTTTTTGTATATGATTCAAATGTCATTATTAGAACATATATCTGCAATCCTTTGGTTAATTTTAACCCCATTCGATAGTTTTATGATTTTGTCATATGATAATTTGGGTTTCTTTTCTTCTTGTCTTTTATTTATTTTCAAATCTTTGGAAACGTCTGTTAATGAAAGGGTCCGGGTATTCGTAAATCCTTAGGATCTTCTAGAAGTTGGTCATTTTTTCGTTCCATTTTTCTTTGTTACACTAGAAAGAATTACTACTTACACTAGTATTTTGGATCTATGGATGAAGAAATCTATGAAGAAATCTATGGATCAAATGCTGAGTTACACATGACTGGGAAAGCTGTTTACAGGGCGATTGTAGAGGACACATGATTGTAGATGCAGCGCTTAGTAGCCTGTTGCTTTCAGAGGTTTTTCCACATGAAGAACATGGATCTCTTCATGGCCTCGTTAAGGAAGCTTGTGATCTGTTCCACGATATTACGACGGGCCAAAAACAAATGACGGACGTAGAACAATGTGAAGCTTTGTCTCAAATTGAGATTGCTTTGGAGACAAAGAAGAATCACTTGCAATCTTCTTCGAGATCAAGTAATCCTGGTTGGAATACCAGCGAATGATCAATATTGTACGAAACTTGATAACAGCTGACAGGATAGGCTCTTGGGAATTACATTTACATGCTATGCTTGAGATTCTCCCCATAATAGCAGCTGCAGGACATGTAAATTATCTCAAGTCACTCTACCTATAACTGCAAAAAATGTTTCAACTGCCATCTGAAAATGCCAAGGTGCATAAAATGTTTCTGGAAGGTAAATTTGTGATAAGAAGAAGTGACAGATTATGGATTATCAGATCTTGTAATAGAACAAGTGCTAATACATTCCCTGAAAAGCAGAGGAGGACTAACGAGAGGAAGTGGACTTACCGAAAATCAGAGGGCTACATGGCTGTTTTCTATGCCCGTTTCTTCAATTTACAACAGGAATATGCTGGAGTTTTTACGCGAACCAGTGAACAACACAAAGAAATGAGAGACAGCAATGACATACAAAAGGTGACCAATGTACTAGAATCCATATCCCCGTTCAATTCTGACTGTACTGTACGTAATATTGTTACAGGCGTCACAGCTGAAGAAGTTAATGTTGACGAGTTGCACTTATTTGGTAAGAACATCATCTCAGAAATGATAGGAAAGGATGTATTTAGGTATTCTGCTAAAAGGTCTGATAAAGTGAAAACTATAGGATCTGCTGGCGCTGTTTGTATTAAGATGATTTAGATATACAAGTGGATCCATCACTACTTTTCCAAAGAATGATTACAGTTGCCACTTGTGCTGATATTAATCTTGTTGATATCATGCGTTATGAACTTTGTGCATACCCTGAAGCATTATTTGAATCACAAAGCCAGATGAGGAAAGCAGACAGATCGCAGTTAGCAGAAGCAATAGTCAAATACATCAAACATTTTAATAATGTAAAATCCCACAACGTGGTAAGTACGGAAAGGTATATTTTGGATGGAGGATCTCTTACATCGAATTTCATGGTGCAACAATGACATACAAAAATATTGCGATGTCGTACATTGATTTTACCCTTAAAACATAGGGAAAAGCTGTCGTTGTTTTTGATGGCTATATTGGGTCCCCTACAATCAAGGATGCGGCTCACAGACGACGATACACAAAGACCAGTAGAGAGGTAAATTTTAGCCCAAGCATGAAGTTTGTCGGCAAAAAGGAACACTTCCTAGCCAATGGAAAGAACAAACAAACCATAATTGCCCTCATTGGTGACTTGCTGAAGAAACAAGGATGCACTGTTCATAACGCAGACGGGGATGCTGACATGGACATTGTTCATGCCGCAGTCTCATCTTCAGAAAGTGTTCATACCACTGTGATAGGTGAAGACACCGATCTGCTGATTCTGCTTCTTTACCACGCAAAGGATAATGGGTTCAGGCTGTACTATCGTAGTGACGTAAGACGTGGATCAACTCCAAATCCAGTGTATGATATCCTCAACATGCAATCTCTATTAGGTCGTGAAAGCTTCAACTAGCTTATGTTTCTGCATGCTTTCGCGCGCTGCGATACCACATCCAGAATATTTTCAATTGGGAAATCCTCAGCATTTGTCAAACTGATGAAGGAGACAGAGCTCCGCTCTGTTGCAAAAATATTTTGTTCCGATTCATGCCTACATTCAGATATCACTGTCGCTGGTAGAAAAGCAATGCTTCATTTGCAAGACTGCCGGTCACTGGAATGCACAGACAAACTGCGCCATCAAATGTTAGTAGTGAAGGTAACTACAGCAAAATCATTTGTTATACTGGAACGTCTGCCTCCGACCTATTCTTCAACAAAATATCATAGCTACCGAACATACTTACAAATAAATATCTGGAAAGATACTAAAGAAAGAATCAAGCCAGAAGAACGGGGTTGATATCTAAAAAAATAACTCGTAATACCCAATACTCTGTGACTTACTACCAGCTCCAGATTATTTACTCAGTATGATACGATGTTTTTGCACAAAAATCTGCACTACATTACGATGCAGATGCAAGCGTAATGGCCTGCCCTGTTCAACAGAAACGTGCCAAATCAATGGATGTGAAAACAACAACAGTTATGAATATGATGAAAGTGATGAAAACGATTAATTAAAGTTATTTTTCTAAAACATTTCTGAAATTAAACGAACTTTTAAGCAACAATTTAAGATATGTATATTGTTTAAAATATGTATACTGTTTAGGATACGTCCTGTATACAATGTGTACTCTTTAAAATATGTTGTTTGAGATGTGTATTGTTTAAATATGTTTAAAATATTGTGAAAATAAAACTATATTTCCACACAAAAACGTGCATTACATTGCCTTTGCCTTAATTTGAGAAAAGCTACTCCGCCATTTTTAAATCCATTTTCCGGGGTGTTCCCATGGTTGGATTTTGTCTGATTTTGGATATGTTATTCAGCAATGAATACTAATTCAAAATCAATTTAAAAAGCTTCTGTTGCAATTTTGCCCATGTTAAGTCACAGATTGCCTGGACTACTATTATTATCTTAAATTCCTCAAATTCTTTACGCCAAAAAAAGTGTATATAAATAAAAAAGAAATAACATCTCTGCATTTAAGCCAATAAATAAAAATAAAAATACATAATCAAATCTCAATAAGATGCCTCTATTGTTTACTGTATTCCCATCAAAAGATCCTTGCAATAATTTTAGTGAAATGCCACATCAGTGAGAACATGAGAAAGCTTGATAAAGTAAAGACTTTATTTGCTCAAACAAGACTGAAATTAAAGTATTCCTCTTTGGTCCTTGGGGTTATGGGATGTAAGGCTCCTAGTGTTTCATGACAAATGGAACTAAGTTGATGCCAGATGATCATCTCAATGCCTACCTACCCAGAAAGAAACCCAGTACCCATTCTACAGAGGGCTGGGTGGAAGATAATTCTACAGAGGGCCATCTGGAGGATAATTCAATGTAAAAAAAAATCTGACTCCACCAGGGATTGAACCCGATTCCTCAACACCACAGTTGAATGCTTTACCACTTGGCTACCGGAATCATGTACACTTACTGTAATTACAGAATTCTGAGAATTTGAGCTTCTATTGTATTTTTAGGAATATTACTGCTTAATATTTCTTTTTAATTTTTTTATTGACGAAAATGGCCCCTATAGCCTATAGGTGGATGGAATCTAATTTCCAATGCTTATAGAGGGAATATTGGCTATTGTTTTAAGTGAGCTGATACACTCATTATTCAAGTTTACATGCCAACATCAGATGCAGAGGAAGAAGTTAAGATATATGAACAAATAAAGGAAGTCTATGAAGAGAATGGCAAGGGACAAGTGAGAACGATAATGATGGGAGATTGGAATAGTGTCGTGGGAAGTGTTAAGACAGACAAAGGTAGTTGGAGAGTATGGGCTTGGTAAACAAAATGAATGAGGAGAAAAATTAGTGAACTTTTGTGAGCGTTTGGATTTATGGATTGCCAATACTTTAAGAATCATCAGCGAAGGTTATACACGTGGAAAGCACCCGGCAGTATTTCAAGGTACCAGATAGATTTTGTGATTGCGAATCAAAGATTTAAAAACAATGTTAAAATGACAAAAACCTATCCAGGAGCGGAAGTTGATTCAGACCATAATCTTCTGGTAACAGAAATAAGAACACGACTGAACATATAACAAAAAAAGGAAAGTTGATAAGGAATTGGGATATAATAAAATTGAAGAAAGAAAAAAAAAAATAGTGTATTCAAGATATATTGAGGAAGAGTTGGAAAATATAAGACAGAGTGAGGTAGTAATAGAAGAATGATGTAATATTCGAGATGCAATGCGGAAAGCCTTAGAAGAAGTAGTTGGAATTGCACAAAAGACTAAGAACAGGAAGAAATGGATTACTCGGAGCATGATAGACAAAATGAATGAAAGGAAAACATGGAAAAATGTAAACTGAAGAAGGAAGAAAGAAATATAAGAAACTCAACAATGAACTGAGAAGATTAACTTGATAAGACAAGAAAGAAATGGATGGAGAAACATTGTGAAGAGGTGGAAATTTTAGAAAAACAAGGAAGATTAGAAGAACATGAAAAACAGTTAAAGAGCTGACAAAGAATGAGACAAAGAAAATAAGTAAGAAAGGTATGTTAAATAAATATCGGAAGACAAGTGTTGAAGAACACAAAAACATATGGAAGGAGTATGTGGAAGTATTATATAATAAAGCTGGACATTCTGAAATAGATCTGGAAGATGAATGGGAATGTGAAGAAATAGATAGAGGACCAAAGATATTGAGAGAGGAAGCGGAAAAGGCAATTAAAGACCTCAAGGACAGGAAGGCGATGGGATGTGACAGAATACCATCTGAGGCATTAAAGAACTTGGGAAAACTGCAATAAGCAGATTAACTAATTTAATCAATATGATATATGATACAGGTATTTGGCCCAAAAAACTGCTTAAAACTATTTTAATTCTGTTACCAAAGAAATGTAATGCCACAGAATGTAAAGATTACAGGACAATTAGTTTTCTATACCATATTATAAAAGCAGTGATAAGGATTATACTAAAAATCATTGAAATAAATTGGAGTAATTGTAATAATTTTAGAGAAATCAAAAACCAATTAATATACGATATAGTAAATAAAAATATAGTAAAAAACTTTTAATCTATACTTCAACATTAAATATTTTCTGTTTTATAAAATTTCAATTCGATTTTATTACGAAAACACAGACAATTGAATAATGAAAATGAGTAATGTAAAGAAAAATGCTGTACCGGTAATTTCGGATATTCTCAAAATTCAGATTAATTTATTTTCTGGAAAATAACTAACTATTTACTCGCTGCTCTTTTTGTTTAGCTTCTGAAATTTTCATTGAAAAATATTGTGGTATCGTATCTTTATATTTACATCATATCTTTGTTTGTGTCTAATATATTGTTATTGAAGAAAGGACTAATTTAATTTTTTAATCTCCTTATATAAATAATATTATAATCATCTAAAAAAAATATACACAGACCTTCAAACAAACTTATTATTAAGAAGTTAATAAATAAGACTTTCTAAGTTTGTAATGTAGGAATGCCGATACACACAAGGAAATTTAAAAAGTTTATATGCACATTAAAAGGTACAAAGGCCCGGTTTCGATTCTTTAACGAATCTTTAACAGTAAAGTTTTTTACTATTAGATTGATTAACTGCTGCACTAGAAGCAGCCAATGGAATTGCTAATATCAATTCTTTTTTATTATTATTATTTTTAATTCCTTTGGATACAGAAGAGGACTGATCCGGACTGAACCCATAGCTGAATTACACCATTTCATATAAAAAAAAGGCCCTTTTCAGGGCCAACAAATAATAAGAAAGAGTTAATCACCTGCTTGCCACATTAAATAAATAAAATATATATATTACTAGCTGTACCCGCATGCGTTGCAATGCCACTCAAAGAAAGAAAGGGCTCGGTGAGAAGGGGCCGTAAATATTTGGTAACGGTGTCAATCGGGTATGGGAAACTTATGCCCGTGTGTCGCCATCCCCCCACCCAAGTGGAGTGTCCCTGCCCTCCATAGGAGAGCGAATTTTTCCTTATTTGCAATTGACTTGGGGGGGCCCGAGAAGGGGCCCTAAATATAAGGTCCCGGTGTCGATCGGGGGTGAGACACTTCAGCCTTTGTGTTGGCTTCTTCCCACCCAAGTGTGGTATCCCTGCCCCAAATAGGAGAGCGAATTTTTCCCTTTTTTGCAATTGACTTGGGGGCCCGAGAAGGGGCCCTAAATATAAGGTCTCAGTGTCGATCGGGGGTGGGACACTTAGGCCCTTGTGTCGCCATCCCCCCACCCAAGTGGGGTGTCCCTGCCCCCCATAGGAGAGCGAATTTTTCCTTATTTGCAATTGGCTTGGGGGGCCCGAGAAGGGGCCCTAAATATAAGGTCCAGGTGTCGGTCAGGGGTGGGACACTTCAGCCTTTGTGTTGCCTTCCTCCCACCCAAGTGTGGTGGCCCTGCCCCTCATAGGAGAGTGAATTTTTCACTTTACACAATATTTGTGTAGTTCTCATTTTCACCACCAGGTGGATATTGGGTTTTTCAGGGGTTTTACCCCTTTTCAACCCCTTGGGGGGGGGGGGTCCGGGTTCTAAGGTAGCCTATCTTTTCCGCAGTGTCCTAAAGAGTAATTCTGCAAAGTTTGGTCCAGATAGGTCAAAGGGCCTAGGAGTGTATAAAGGACAAAGAAACATAGAAACAAAGAAAGATACATTCATTTTTATATAAATAGATGTTGATTAAACATTTATTGCAACTTAATTCCTAAAAGTTACAGAAGAACAGAACTTATTAAGCCCTTTCTATAAATATTACCTACAATATTATCTTTACAAAATTTTTTTAAATTAGGAGTAGGTCTTCAAGGAGATCATGATGACACTTTTTTTAAGAATATTGAACTATTACATGTTAGGTAGTGAAATTTTGGTTTTAAATAAAAATATTTTATAAAAGTAATGTAATATTTTTACATTAACTTTATTGATATTATCAGAACTAAATAAGAATTTTTCACAACATTAAAAATTAAACTACATTTTAGAAGGTCATTTAAAAATTTACACAGAAGTAGAATATCAAATGTGGCTAGACTGAAGAATACGGTACTAACCAATAGGAAGGCTCTTAAGGATTCAGCACTGATGAGGCGGTTTTACTCTTCCGCTTAACTGTTTATTCCGATTAATTAGCCTTCGAAACAAATTTCATCCGAATGAGGTCCGAAGGACCGAAGAGTTTATTCCGATTAGCTTTAGGTTAGGTTAAGTGAGATCTGCTCAGCTCCAGGATGTTTATATTGGTAACTTTTGAAACAATTTTTGCCCTTCAAAATAGTTCCAAAACAGCCATGTTTGACAAATCGAAAAAAAAAAAAAAGACCAAACTCCCAGTACCGTAAACTGCAGTCTTACCTCAAATGCAATTAATAAACCTAATACTTCAAATGATTACCTAAACTATTCTTGAGTACTAACTCAAGAAATACTGAACACTAACATGTAGATAGTTACAAATAAATCTTAATTTCTAAATTTATTTAATATGCAACTAGCAACACAATATGTATATATTAATATATAGTGATTTAAATGTAAAGTCAACTGTAATTCTACATTATTGACAAGTTGTAATTTTCAAAAATATCATTAGTTTATTGAACTACTTATTGAATTTAGCTTTTACTTTATATACAGGTAATTTTATTTTAAAAAGAATGTATAAGACATTAATAAAACAAGCATGGACAACAACATCCAATAAATAACAGGTTGTACAATTTTTATTGTAATTTGAAACTTTATATCCTTTTTTTATTTGTGAAATATTTGGATTATTAATCATGCGTACATGTAATGTTTATATTACAAAACAAAAACAAACAAACACAAACTCAAAAACATCAAAAAATTTAACACAATGATATATCTTCAAACACCACGTTAGTCTTACTAAGTATTTCAAAAGGAATATGTGGTGTTGTGAATAAGTTAACAATTTAGAAATTGTTCAACTGCTGTGTTCTGCCATGGAACACTTCCAACTCCATTAAAGTATTCTTTGAATTCATCTCGAATTCCTAAAGCTTCATTTCCATTCATGTTGCCTCCCTGGTTATTTTGTAAACCTGTCCATCCTGGATGAGAAGTGTTGGTGGTTCCTTCCACTACAACCTCTTCTCCAGGATTGACAGGAGTTCTATTTAAAATGAAATTATGCAAGATGCAACAGCCAAGGACAACAAGTTCTGTTTTCTCCACACAAAGATTAATGCTGTTTAGTAAAATTCTAAATCGGTTGCTAAGAATTCCAAAAGAATTTTCTGCGATTCTTCTAGCTCGACTCAACCTATAATCATGAATTCTTTTGGATTGGTCAGCTCCTCTGTTCCCATATGGTTTCATTAAAAATTTTGATAGAGGAAACGGATCATCTCCTACAATCACATATGGGACAGGAAGGCTTCTACCAGGCAGAGGAGCAGCAGGAGGAAGGTTCAGTTTTCCTTCCTCTATTGAATCGAATAATTTACTGGCCCTGAAAACAGCAGCATCTTTTATTCTTCCATTAAAACTAACATTAACATACCTAAACTGGTACTGAGCATCTACAAGACCCAACAACATAATGCTTTGTTTGTAGTTCCTGTAGAATACTCTTTCTCTGGCAGGTGTCCGGAAAAGTACATGCTTTCCATCCAGAACTCCAATGCAGTGTGGATAATTCCACTGAGATTGAAATTTATCCGCAATTGCTAGCCACTGATCTGGGGTAGTTGGTGTCTAGAAAAAATAAAAGGAAAAAACAGTTCATTAAAATTACGTTTTCAAAATATCAGAATTGTCTAATAATAAGTAACCTATATAAAAATATTAATAACCCAATAAAAACAGGTAATAATCAAGCAGTTATTCTGTTAAAATTATTTTTTTTTTATATGGCTTACTTTAATGCATTGATCACCTAGGCATTTTTTAATAGCCTTCAGTGTTTCAGGAATCAGAAGGGATATTGTGTTTGGGGCAATTTGAGTTGAATGAGATAGATCCTTAAAGGAACAACCTGTCGCCAGAAATCGCAAGGTAACTCCTAATCTGTCAAAAAAAAAAAATACGCATTTCACCTTGAAAATATATTGGTCAATACAAATTGTGATAGAAGAAAGCTCAGTATAATGTTACATTAATAGAATAAATCTATGTAACTGGTAATAGTTTTTAATTTCCAAGAACTTTTCAGATAGTTATGTTCTGTAGAACACTAGTTTTCCATACAAAATAAGAAATAAAGAAAAAACAAAACAGCAAAAATAAAAATTAATTAAAATAAGTTTATTTTGTGTAAAAATAAAATTTCTTTATATAATAATGTTATTAAGTCGCATTAATAATGTCATATTTTTTTTTATTTTCTTATCTTACTTTTATTTATTTATTTCTTTTTGAAGCAGATTAATAAGATAACTAATGATAATTTATATTTGTTTTCTTATTTAAACAGTTTTGAGTAAATTCGAAATAAAAAAAAAATATTAAAACCGAAAGTCAGATGTTGTTCCCAAAATTGGTAAAAACAAATACAGTGAAAATAAAATGAAATTCCATAGGAAAATAATGAAATTTATCTACATTAAACGATAAAGTAGCCATCATCTACAAGTTGTATTATAAAAACGAATCTGTATCTAAATAAATTAAATGAAAAATAATCACACTAAAAGATAAAAGTAACATCGCAATTGAATAACTTTTACATAAGTATCAAAACCAATAAAAACAAAATTTAAGTGAACCTTCCTCCATAAAACAATAATCACAGCAAATACGGCAGCGAAATTTTCCTTATTTTGTGTTTCTACTTTACTTTGATGCTCAATGAAATTATATTACAAATTTCTGATAATTGTTGAAATATAGGTCAATAGCTGTTACCTCTGACGAGCTGAAATGGCTTCTCTCATAACGGTGTCCCGTTTTTCTATTTCGGGACGAATAGCCTCTAGCAGTTCGTCGAAAACTGTATCATTGATTCTAAAAAACAAAAATGAAACGAATCAGGATCTTAAAGTCTATGAAAAAAAAAATACAAGTTCAGATTGTCAGTAATTTGAAATCACATGAACTATTATTTTAAACGAGAACATTAGCAAAATCAAGTTCTTACCTCAATTCGTTGTTTACCATTGACTGCAATCTACGACCCTCACCATGTCGCTCGATCCGTTGCCGAGTCCACCACCTTCTCGATCTACGTGCGCGAGCACGATTGTTGACTTCTTCATCTTCATCACCATCAATGATAAGAAACGCTGCAGCGTATAACAAAGTTAGATCACCACACGCCATCTTCTCATGTGTTTAGAGCTGCCGCCAAAACCTTTCAGCTCGATGCTGATTGGTTCTAACGCTCTACCAATCATACGCACTATTTCGTCATATTTCTTCGATTGGTTTACGGTGAAAAACAATAATCATTTCAGTGAAGTTAAGCAATGATGAGAAATACGATGGTGTGATTTGGCCTTTACTATTACTATTAGATCGAAACCGATTCTTTGTATTTTTTAATGTATATATAAACTTTTTAAATTTCCTTTTGTGTGTCGGGGTTTCAACATTACAGTAATAATGTTTGCACACATTAAAATTCTACATTTTCGTAAGTTTTTTATTACGAGCTTCCTTTGTAATTTCGTCTGGCTTTTTGTTAATTTTTGTGTCTTAATTACAAGATAATTTTATCTGGAATAATAATAATAATAAATAATAATTTCCTTCATTTTTTAATAATTTAGAAGTTTAAAATATGATGTAGAACTGTTAAAATATTAATTAAAAGCTACAGATAAATAAGACTTCATGCCTAAAATAATTATTTATTTGGATAAACCATTGCTTTGATAAAAGAAAAAAAATGTTAAAATAGATAACATATTTATAGCATAAAAACATATAATTTATTTATTGATGATATTTAAGAAACAGAAGTAAAATTGGACTGAGAAGTTGGTGTTTTTAACATTGGTTTCTATGCCCGACAACTCCGGAGACGGGTGGCTCCCTCTATAAACAATTTGATCTAAACAGCACTTTTCAATAGCAATAGAAAGCTTAACATGCTGGGAAATGATTAACCAAACGAAAACAAAAACAAATTCAGCACATGAATAAAATGAAAATTGCCTTTCTGATTCAATTATGGGAAGGAATTGGGAACGGCCGTTTCGTCCTTCAACGGACTCATCAGTCCAATCCCGTCTTCCCCGATAAAAGAATCAGAAAGGCAAGATCATATTAGTGAAGATCTAATATGATCTTGCCTTTCTGATTCTTTATACTCTAATAAGAACTTATAGCACTTTTAGATATATTATTTTCATTTTATTTATTTATTTTTATTATTAAAGTGTCTCCTTTTTTCGTAATAAAGTCGAATAGAAAAATAATATAAACATAAATTCAGACTAAATACGGCTATTTGTTTTTTTGTTTTTTTTCATTAATAGGCAATATTAAGATATACATTGATTCCATTTTTAAGGTATTAATAAATAAAAATTTTTATTTGTTTATTACAATTATATAAGCTTCCTTTGTAACTTCGTCCTGTCTTTAATAAAATTAATTTGTAATTATAAATAATAATAAAAATAATAAATTCCTTAAACATTTCATTTTTTAACACTTTTAATATTTAAAAATTTTTTAAATATGATGCTGAACTTAAAATATAAATAGGTTTCTATGGACAGAATTCGCCGACTATTTCGGATACGAGTGGTGCCCCCAGTAAACAAATTTTGGGAATCCACCTATAGGGACAACGCCAGATGACGTAAATTGCGATCAGTCCTGTAGCTCCGAAACCGTAGTGTAGTCTTAAGCCCATTGCACATGGATCCGAAAATCGGATGGTCGGATCTACGAATCGGACGTATTCTCTTTCACATGACCACGAAACTCTCTCTGACGTCATCTATACGACACGTAACATTCAAATCGTTCGTTTAGGCGACGTTTCGTGGCCATGTGAAAGAGAAAACGTCAGATTCGCGGATCCGACCATCCGATTTTCGGATCCATGTGCGATGGGCTTTATGCAGAAACATACAGATTTAAAGTCACCTCATCAATGTATTTTATGTCCTTTTGTAATTTTGGTTATGGAAAAATTACAATATGGACATAAAATGATTTTTATGTTTCTTAAATCCTAAACTCTGAAGGATCCATTACTACAGTTCATAATAACCAGCATTCTACAAGAGACTTTTTCTGAAATAAACTAAAGTTTTAAAAATCTTAGTCACAACACCAAAGACAACTTCATGGAAGATATTTTATCATTGCTTAAACAGATAAAGACTTTTCTGCGGAATACCATATCATAGGAACGGCTTAAAGCCCATTGCACATGGATCCGAAAATCAGTCGGTCGGATCCATGTGTAATGGGCTTAAGGGGAGCATTTGAGACCAAAATTATCATATTGAAATGAAAAAAGGTAAGATGAATGAAGGTGTTTTGAATATGTAAATTTTCGACTGAATCACCCTATTTTTAAATTGTGTTCCAAAACACTCTCATTCACCTTACCTTTTTTCATTTCAATATGATAATTTTGGTCTCACACGCTCCCCTTAAGCCCATTACACATGGATCCGACCGACCGATTTTCGGATCCATGTGCAATGGGCTATAGTGAACTTGTTATGCTCTCAATTGAAAAGAATATGGCTACAAACATTGAGTGGTTCAACTCTAGACTGATAGATAAATTATGCAGCAAAAAAGAGCCACGTGTGAACTTCCTTTTCACAAATACATAAGTGAACTCAGTATTTGATTTATACACTCATGGACAAAAAAATTAGCGCACCAAGAAGGAGTCGTCAAAATGAAACGAAAATTTACATACGTAACGACTACTTTGATATAAGTAAATGATTAGAAAATCAAAGAAAAAGGATAATTTATTTCAGAGAAAAAGGCAAAAGAACGGAGGAGTTAATACTCCGTTGGACCCACTCTAGCGCGAATGCACGATGCGATACGATCGGGCATTGAGTCATACAAGTTCTGTATGATGTCTTGAGACATTTCGTTCCATATTTGCTGTAACCTTGCCTCTAGTTCGTTCAAACTCGTATAGGATGCCCAACTCGTCGTCCCAAATGATCCCAGATATGCTCGATTGGAGACAAATCTGAGGAACGGGCAGGCCAAGGAAGGGTAGTAATAGTGCGGAGACAGTCTTGTGACACCCTTGCCGTATGAGACCGAGCATTGTCTTGTTGAAAAATGGCTCCTGGGAGCCGTTGCATGAGTGGCAACACATGTGGTTGCAGGATTTCATGAACATACCGCTGAGCTGTCATGGTGCCACGGAACAATACTAGGGGTGACCATGTATTGTAGGCAATGGCACCCCATACCATCACACCAGCTGTGGGAACGGTGTGTCGCTGTACAGCAAAGGCAGGATTGAAGCGTTCACCACGGGCTCTCCACACACGAACACGATTGTCATCACTGCCGAGATTGAATCTGGATTTCGTCGCTAAAGACGACCTGGTTCCATTCCGCTGCAGTCCAGTTTCCTCGTGCGCGCCAAAACTGATACCAACTGTCCTTCAGCCAGGCGCCTTCGTATGGTTCGAGAAGACACAGCGGCCCCTAGTGAAGGTGCTACCTGTGCCTGGATGGCGGCCGATGAAGCAGTTGGCTGCACGCGTGCATTTCTGACTATGTGGCAGTCTTCTCGACGACTGGTCTGTCAAGGGCGTCCTGAGCCTGGTCTTCGTGTACATGACATCTCTCGGGTCCACTGGTCCCAAAACCTCCTCACAACGCAATCAGAGCGGCCTAATTGACGAGCTACTCGCCTAGCTGACCACCCAGCTTCCATCATCCCGACGATTCTCCCTCTCTCAAACTGCGACAACTGCGTATATTGTCTTCGAACACGGCGTAATGGCATGTCTTCCTCAGCTCTTCCTTTGTAAATGATTCAGCACACTCAAACAAGCTTTGGTTACCTGTTTTATACTCCACAGAGTACGATGTTCAACGCCCTCTACCGGCTATACGTAATGCGCAATCACGCTGCATTTCTAATCATTTGTATATCTCCCCGACATGTACCTTCATTGCAAGTTTCGTTACGATCCCGCAATTATTTCTTGGTGCGCTAATTTTTTTGTCCATGAGTATATATACTTTTTTGCGCTTTTTTGTTTATTTAATTGTTTTCGTTTAGTCAGAAATTTGGGGCAAATATACAGGTGATTTTTTGCTGGGTTTCGGGCTGAAACTGGGTTATCGTTTATAGACACACCCCTAGTGACAGATTTTTGTAACTTCTCTCAAAAGCTTAAAAGCAGTTTCATTTCGTTGAATGGAGGAATCCCTACATTTTCACTCGAAGAGTTTGAGCTCTAATTTAAATTATCTAAAGGATTATCGTTGCCTAGAAAATCTAAGAACTTCCCAACACAGTGGAAATTTTTTCTGAATTAGATTCGATATTTTGTCAATGATAGAAAGAGTAAGCAATGTCAAGTTGTGCAGTTGGTAGGTTCAGTGCCAGTTCCTCAAAGAAATGAGGATTCTCCTTACTCCAAAAATATACGTATGCACCCAGTCGCGCGGATTCGGAAGTAGTAAAATATCCGCCGGCGATGTATCCTTACAAAAACGCAGATTGGTGGTACCGCAAAGTGCACTTTTGCTCAAAAAAGCTTCTTCTCCAATCGTAAAATTGTTGGTTTCAGTGGTTCGGCTTTGTGAAATCTTATGTTGAAATCATTTTGGATCTCTATCATTGTTTTTTCAGTGTGAGATCGTTCGTGAGCCCATGTATTCGTGACGCTTCTTTCTTCCAGAGTATAATTGTACTCATAAATCATTGTTTCAACAATTCATATCAGCTGCAACACACACACACACAAAAAACAATTACACATGAGTTAAGGGGGAGGGGGAGGATAATGGGAATTTGGTACACCCTTTATATCATAAATTTCCACAAGATCCAACTTGAGAAATGTATGGATATCGAAGTGTAAGCGTGGGGATAATTTCAACCCCCTACTCAGACAAGCTAGAGCATGTTCACAACATTTTCGTGAAGAAGATTATCAGCGTGATCTGAAAGTTGAAATACTGGGGCTGAACAGGAATATGGATGTTATAATTAATCTCATTCATAGACCTTCTAGCAATAGCAACGTAGTCAGCAGATATCATGACCATGATGTAAGAAAACAAGCATTAGAAAAAATGGAAACCTTGTCTCCAAAAATGAAAAAAGTAGACAAAGACATTACAACAGATAAAGAAGATTTTCCAAGAAGTAGTAACGAAAAGCTATTAAGAGAAAACAAATCAAAATTTGAACAATATCAACGAAAAATGAAGAGCACGGAAAAAGCTATTACAAGTTCGACTCACCTGTGCACAGAAATCCTTAAAAGTTTAAAACAAGTTGATTGTCACGTGGCCACTGAAATTTAAACGACCTATCTTGAATATCGTCGGAATCAATGTGGAGCCTGCAAGCTTAAATAAACAATAAAAAACTCGGCAAAAGGAAAACAGGCGAGAAAATTCGTGTACACTCATTCCGCAGCTGGTATGAATTTTTTTAGCGCATAAAAAATAAAAATGCGCATGTAAAAATTAATAAACATGAAAGGGTGAAACAGTTGTTCTAGGATGTCACTTAGTAAACTGTAAACATCACCCATTGATGAATCTTGAATATCCTTATTTGTTACGGCGCTAGCCGCTATTGAAAGATCGACCTGCCACCTATAAGCCATGAAAAGCTGTGGTTTGCAGAAAATTAAAGATACACGCCTAAAACTCACTCCATAGATTTTTGTTTTCTTTTTACCTAAAAAGAATCTTAAAGAGCCGGCTTTTTTTAAATTTATAGGAATCTCCATATTACGAACTGTTCTAGAAGAACGTTCATTTCAATATGGCTGCGAAGTCATGGGGGAAAATTTTGTTTGCGAGTGGATTGATTTCCATGATCCACGCAGCTTATTCAGCAGCTCAACGTAATTCTATTTTTCATAATTTAATGAAATTACTATTTTTTATTAGTGTTATAGTTAATTTGTATAAATAAATATAAAAAAAGAACATATTACCTATCCGAATCAAATGGAAACATTTCGAATGATTTATTAGTTAAAGATTTTCCATTCAAATATTACTTAGTTTTTTGCGTTTTGCTTTTATTGGTAACTATAACATTTGAAAATTTGTACAAGAATTTGTTAAATATGGATAGAAAGAAAAAAATGTCCTCCTAATTCCTTTTGGTGTAATTTGCTTTCATATCTTTTTTTAACAGTTTTTGGGATGTCCTGACCAAAAAAAAAAAAGTATTGATACAACATAATTTTCCTATTATCGTTCAGTATTTATTAAATACAACATTTATCAATATATAAATATTAATATATTCATTATAGAAACTCTTAATGGGTAAGCAAATTGTAGTTAAAAAAAATTAGACCGTTACCTCTCATTATTTATTATTATCAATGTTCTAATGGAATTAATTATTAAAATATAAAGATTGTAAATAGCAAGTGTGATTTTAATTCCATTATAGATAAACATGTAAAAGACAATGTGAAATTATGAACGATAGTTATCAAAACGATAAAGAAAAACATGAATGATTTAGAATTGACTGATTATTTTGCCTTTCGAGATCATTATTATTAAATGAATTGAGAACAATAGAAAGAGTTATCTATCCCAGAAATCAATGCTTTCAATTTATCTTTAACTAACTTGTGTACTTTAAATTTTGATGAAATTCTTCATTAGAAACTGGCATTATTAATTAAAGCAACTATGATATCTTTTTATTGCAGTTTTTTTTTTTTTTGCAAGATGTGTTAATTTCAACAATAAGCACTCATCATCAAATAATGATATTAAAAAGCGCAAATAGAATTGAGTCAGTCAGTTCTTGAACGTCCCAAGTCCAAGTAACTTTATTTTGAGATAAATAAGAAAAGCTGTCTGGATTTGTTACTTGGGATGTTATGGCTATCACCGCTGCGTAATGCCAGCCTCAGCAAGGCAGTTGCAATGGACTTGAAATGTTGTTGCTCCGTATACCGCAGCACTGATGCTTCAAGACACCTAAAACGCTTTGACCTGGAATTTTCATATTTTTGGACTTGGGACATTCTTGAACTGACCGACTCAATTGAAACAGTACAGTATTTAACAGCTACTATATTCTTTTTCTTTGCATGTCAGGCTTTTATTTTAGTGGTAAAATTTTGATAAACTTTTGATTCAAGTTTGATAAAGTAACATTGTCACAAAATGAATTTCAATTGGATAAGGTATTATCTTCTGAATAGTTCGGCCGTCCTAAGGTAAAAGGAAGTAACTACAAATTTTCTGATTTTGCGCTTTCTGCATTTTCTACGTAAGGAAGTATCTACACATCTTCCTAAGCAATTTGGTAGAGATCTGCTGTTAAGTTTGGCTCCTATTTCGATGATCAAAGGTAGCAACTGACTCACAATATGCTTATATCTACGGTCAAAGGCAGCAAATAATCAGTTTCCAAATTGCTAGTTGCTTCCTTTTACCTTAGGATGGCCGAGTTGTATTTTATCGGGGAAATTAAAACTGTATTTAATGATTAAATTCTGACAATTTTCTTTATCTTAGAAGTGCTTTAGATTTCTTTTTTATTGTTGAACTGTGCAGATGATTGGTATTACATATTAATTAATAATTAATTAACCCTCCAAAAAAAATTATTTTTTCTCTCTGTTTTCATTTTTTTAAACAAAATAAAATATATCATTTTAACCTAGCTTAATCAAATTTAAATATTTTAATATTTGCTTTCTTTCTATCTTCAAAACTATGAAGATTTTTGGAACAGATTATTTTACAGTTTGGTTCTGAAGGAGAAGTGGGACATGATACTGTATAGATCCTTTTTTTTTTGAGGGATTTCCCCACTCCGGGATGAGATTCTCTCGATATTTCGACCTGAGGCCTCGGGCCGAAATATGAGAGAATCTCATCCCGGAGTGGGGAAATCCCTCAGAAAAAACAAGATAATTTACTGCTTTTGGACAGTGTCAAAAGCAAACGGCACTATAATATGCACAATTTTATAAACAAAATGTGTTCAGAAGAGTCGATATTGGGGGAGGGGACATCTATCGCCGTTTTCCTCTTTATCGGAAGCGACCACTTTTGACCCCCCAACAACCGTTCAGGGAGTGGTCTGATTTTTTGGACATGGTCACTTACTTTTTGATGCTGAACACAATGGTGAAGGTTTCATTCTAATATCTCGAACCGTTTGGTCACTACAGAGTATGACATCCAGCAAGCATAAAAACAAGAGCGGTCCCCAATGTTTTACAGGCAAGCTGTAACCAAGGGGCCTCTAAAAAAAACAAAGGATCTATACAAGATTATTTTTTTTTATATAATCGTTTCAGGCCAACTAAGGACCACATTAAGATAACTATTTTCTTCTCTCTTCCTTCCTCTTTCTCCAAAACTCCTTCATCCTTTCCGAATGGACTCTTTTCCTTTCATCCGACCATTTGGCTCCAGTTGTTTTCCTTTTCCCTAGGTCTTCCTGAAAACCTTTGAACTTCTTAACTTTTAGTCTGAATTTGTCTCTGCTGAGTAGACAAGATTATTTTATTATAAAAAAAAAAAAAAAAAAAAAAAATTGTCCAATTTTTAATTTTTCCAAATATGAATCATCAACTATTTAGACTAAAAGTATTTATTTATTTATAGATCGAGCCTATTTAAGGTTGACAGAACAGGAATTCACATCTCTTCCTTTAGATGTAAGTATTCTAGAAATTATTAATTTTATTTGAGGGATCAATAAGAAAAATAAAGCATTTGATTTAATACTACTTTGTCTTTTTTGTCTTTTATTTTTATGTTAATAATTAAAAATTGAAGTAAAAATTGTCATTTAATTGTTCTCCGGGATTCTTTTCAGAATTATTTAACTTACAAGTTGAAATATTAAAAAAAAAAAAAGAAAATTTGAAATTAAATACAACAGAATAGCAATAAAAGCCATAGCTCATATAACAACTTTTGAATGGTTGCACAGAATACTTATGTAGTCTTTATTTAGTAAAGTATAAATTTGTTTTTGCTTTTTTTAATGTTATCCTAGGCTCCTTTAGGAATAATTGTAGCAGACTTGGTTGACAGCTCACAAGAATAGCCTGTTCATATCATTCATATTTTGGTTTTCCCACACTAGAAATTGTTGATTTTTTTGTAACTAGAATGCTTAAAAGTCATTAACATAAGCTTGCAGTTATGATTTAAAAAAATCGTAACCTTATTCATTGGTGTAGCTAGAATTTGTGCCACCTGGGGTGGTTCCTGAGTTTGCTGTCCCTGTCAAACATCAAATATACATCAAACTTAGACAAAGTCAAAACAACGTATAGGACATTGCCCGACCACTTCAATATATCAAAAGTGCTGTCCGGGGCGGACCATCCCCCCTTCCCCCGGTTATTTCTGTATTTCATAAGTAAATGAAAAGCTTCATTTACATCGATAAATTAAATGATTACATCAAGTAAGGTAATTACTGATTCCTTAATTTAAATACTTCAAAAAAAAATAAAACATGGTTGTTATTGTGTTAACAGCAGTGGTGCATCTTATCTACCCAAATACAATTTATAGCTGACAGATAAATCTGCATTGAGTCATTGGGATTAAGGTAACTCCTACTTTTCTCCAAAAGCTCCCCGACTGTCAATTGTTGAATGTTTCTAGAGAAATATTTGATGAAACGATTGTTTTACAAATATCTTTGGTTAATTCTTATTTTGACCATGGTTGGAGTTCTAAGCAAGATTATATTGGGGTTGCACATGGATATTAAAAGAAAGGAGGAGTATCATCCTCATAGTATGAGTAAAATAACTTTTCTTAATAGAAGATGCTAATTGTTCTCATAAGATTGTCTGCTCAAATTGCCCTGTTAGAAAATGTGGCAGTGAAGAAAGCTTTTTGGTTGCAGCCTTTTGGTTCATTCTATTTAATTTTCTCAATCGAAAGTAATAGCTTCAGTAACATGAGCAATTTTTTAATATGGGTTTGTTGAAATCACTCTGAACTCTCATTGGATTGCAGAAATGGTGAAATCATAGTTTGTGCGAAACCCACAGAATGAATTTTCAGTTGCAAAGAACTGCAGTAATTCCTACAATACTTTATTGGCATACTTGTTAATATAAAACAATTACGTATAATCGTAAGCAATAAGACACACCACTAAAATTTCTAAAAAAAAAAAATTATATTACAAACGTTTCATCCATTGCACATGGACTTTTTCAATGTTACAACACATGGGGAAGTAACATTGAAAAATGTTAAAAGTTCAATGTCCAACTTCTCCATGTGTTGTAACATTAAAAAAGTCCATTTTCAGTGGATGAAATGTTTGTAATATAACTTTTTTTTTAGAAATTTTAGTGGCATGTCTTATTGCTTACTCATTTGGATTTAAATACACAATTTCGTATATTCTTTGATAATTTCCTGAGGATAAAAACAGTACTGCAATGTTTTAGATAAAATCCTGAACTATCTTCATTTATATTCATTGCAATGTATTTGCCAATACTTTTATATAGAAAATTTATGTTTGGTAGTTGTTTTATGTAGTCCATGTGAAAAAAGAAACCCTTAAATTTTACCGAAATATGCCTTAAAAATGAAAATAGTTAAATTTTTCATGTATATATGCCTGAAGTTGGATTTGAATCTTGGAATAAGCCTAGATGTTTCCGTCTCTCTTCTGTGGTGTTTCTCTGTTTTCCATGGCTTATTCTTGATTTGACATCTTGTCTTGGTACAGCTTAGCTTCTCCCATTATCTCTTTATTAAAGACAATAGTGCTTTACATGCAAGAAAATATATTTGTAACATTTTAAAATGGAAATAAAGATTAGGAAAAATATAATGATAAAATTCAGGACCAAATGACGACTACCATGAATGAACTTGCTTTATTTTCAAAAATTCTGCAATTCAGACATTTTTGATTTCATAATCTCCCGTTATCATTTCTGGTTCTGATTTCAGGAAATTTGGATCTACTTCAACAGACATGTTTTTAGAAATATCTGTTTGTAGAATGCATCACATCTGTGAAAATTTGCATGGCAACTACCACTATGTTCCTGCACTTTGTGCCAAGTGTAGATGTCATGGAATTTTGTTTTTGGAATTCCAGTGCCTATTGTGCATTTGTAACTTACTAACATGAAATTCAGCATTACTTTTCCAGATATGCATGATATTTTATTTTTCATGTTTCAAAACGAGTGATTACAAGTTTTGAGAGCTTTAACATTAGGATCACCTTGTACATTTGCAAAGAGAATTAAATGTTTTTTTTAGATTTGTTTTCAAGACACACAAAATATTGCTGTAGAAGTAATATAGTAAATACTTCTGAATCATCTAGTCTAGCTTTGTGAATCCAGATATTTATATCTTGGGAAAATTTGAATCTAGGTAATTAAAACCAGGCATAGATTTAAATGCATCTTTTCCAGGGATCTTGTAGCAAATTATTTAGTTCCAAAAGCAATTGGTTTTTAACGAAATCTGTTTGAAGGGAACTGGAGAAATAATTCTGAGCATATAAATGCTTACCGGAGTGGTATTTCTTTTGAATCTATATATAAAGAATTTTACTAAAAATTTTGGAAATTTCAAAATGCAAACATATAATAGAAAACATAGTTGTGCAAACATATAATAAAAAATTCGAAAAAAGGAGAGAGAGAGAATACACAGTGTTTTGCTTTCATGCCTTCAACATCATCAGTGGAAATCTAGGACAGCTGTTTTGTCCTTGTTAGGACTCTAACTAGATTTACCCTTGATGATAGGATGAAAAAGCATGAATGGCTATGATCCTTCTCCTGCTCCTGGGAGTGAGAACCCACAAATACAAACAACAACAAGAAAATCATTGTAAGCAGTTCAGCATGAAAACCTTGACCTACTAATTGCTAGGCACAAAAGGGATCCAAATATAATTTAATGATGCTCATGGCATGAAAGCAAAACACTGTGTATTCTCTATACAGTGATCCCTCGCTATTTCGTGCCTCAAGTCTCGCGGCTTCAGTGCATTGCGGGTTTTCAAAAATATTCATGGAAAAATAAAAATTCAAAAATACTACCACTATATCGACGGCTGTATTGTGGAAAGCAGCGATGTTTCATCGTGATGCGCGAGAGAAACGGCTTCCTAGGTTGCCAGACAGAGAGAGCAGCTCTCTGAGACTTGTACTTACCCACAGGAAGTCGGACAAAATATACTGTACACACACACACATACGAAAATTCCTAGGGGAGGCCAATCCTACTTCGCGGATTTTCACCTATCGCGGGGGGGCTCTCGTCCCCATTAACCGCGATAAACGAGGGATTACTGTATCTCCTTTTTTCATTTTATGCCCAACTAATATTATAATAAAATATTAATAAAGCTTGTTCCAACTAATAGAAAAATTGTTGATACTTCCACATGGGGAAAGAAAGGAAAGGGAAAATTACGATGAAGATTTAAAGAGTTATTTCAATTTTTATAAAAGAATATCCTTATTTCTAAATTATAATTCATTCTGTTAGAAGTAGAATAAGTCATCTTCCTAAATGTCAGTTGAACTGAATGTGAACATTGTACTCCTAAAAATAAATAAAGAATAAAAAGAGTAACTAGGAATTCCGGCTAAATGATTGGACTTACACATGATCTAGAAAGATTATTTCATTTATATTTCTTTTAAATTTTTTGCTTTTATTTTAACAATGTGAATATAAACTAAAATAATGACTTAAAATTTTTAAGACATTGGTTACATTGATTATAATTTTTATGCCCACTTTTAAATGTTGTAAACGTACGATTTTAAAGATTGGAACCTTTTTTTTTTTTAATAGGTTATTCTACAGAGTCTTCTCAGTCTCATTGTAACAATGTGTGGTATTTTACACATTGCAGGAGAATTTAAAGAAATTAGGGCTACAGTGGAGTTGGAAACAAAGTGAGTGAAATATTTTGAGATTTAAAAATAACTTATTCACTGTCATTTAAAATTGTACCTGTTTGAAAGAAAGTAATAGTTTGACTTTTTGGGTTAATATTTTTCTATAAAAGTACTGTTGAAAACTTAAAAGTTTAAAAATGAAAAATTGCTGTATTGATTAAGAAAATAGAATAATCATTGATACTTTTTTTTTTTTAATTTTAAAAATAAACATCACGTATCTAAATTAACTTGTGAAATAGAAGATGGCTGTAGTTTTCCTTAATTTTGTTATGTATGAAGTTAATAATTGTATTCATGTTCAGAAGATATAATGCTTATTAGTGCAATTACAAAATTTAAGGGTTTACTGAACATTTTTCACTATTTTTATTACCATTGGGTTTTTCTTGCAGGTATATTATGAGCAGAATAATGATATAAAATTCAGTTGTTTTCTTTTTCTCATTCATGAATTGTTAAATAAATAATCCAATTTGGTGAAGTTAAGATTTCTTGCAACTTCTGATTTGCATCAACAGAATTGTTAGAATGTAATATAAAATTAAGGTTGAATGATGGTTTCGAATTAGCTCAGTTTTGAAAATGAAACTGAACCATAACAATGGACTGCAGTTATTTTTAACTTCAGATGTTTGTTGTTAATCTTGTTCTGTCACTTCTTTCCAAAATCTTGTTGATGATTTTTGATGGATAGGAACAATAGAATATTTACTTTAACCTTGTTTACTTTTAGGACTGTCACAAAACTTCAGTAATTCAAAGTTAATAATAAAAAAAAATACTCATTTAAGCTACAAATCTGTTTTCTCCAAACTTTCTTCAAAAGTCATTCTAATTTTCATGCATGTTTTCCTTTGACAGAAGCCTCAAATTGCTTAAATCACTCCCCAAACATAAATATTTTGTGATACCTTCATCAGTAGTATGCTCTTACTGTCCTAACCTTTTCAAGGTACATCTATATACCATATTCGCTATATCCTCTTGAATTTAGTACAACTTTCTCACTTCAACATTTTGAATGCAATCAAATGTAATTACTGCAAGTAAATAAATTCCATACCTATAACTCATTTAATAATCTGTTCCTGTCAGTCTTACACTTTGTTTGCTCTGCACCTCTTTCATTTACTTTATTAACATTCAACATTTGATGCTTCTTATACACATCATTCAATCTCGTTTAGATATTGCACATTCAGATATGAGAACAGTATCTTCAGCATAGAGAAGGCAATGCCCTATGCACAATCTCTTTCCCTGTCACTTAAAATACAGCAGTCTTTCCCACATCCTACTAAAACAGGGTTATTCATAATTCCTTGACACATTTCAGAGTCTCGCAGCTCGGCAGCGAAGAAAAAGGTATGTTTCTCCCCAAGAAATTTTTTTTCATAAATGTTGTGTCCACCTCACATGATGCGGAAAACATCCAGGCTGTAATCCATTTCTGACCATACTCCGTGCAGCATATCACTGTCGATGTTGCAATTGCATTGGTGATACAATATCGCAGTTCATTGAGATCAGTAGGAACTGGGGGAACAAACACTTGTCCTTCACGTACTCCCAATGAAAACAGTCTGAAGAAATCAGATCTGCTGACCTGGGGTGTGAGCGCCTTGACCTTGGAACCTTACATTCCAGCTCTTTGTTGTTGTTCGTCGGCGACTCCTTTCTGAACTCACTGCTAAATCATCACTGCACAGTCACCACTGAACTCGTTTTCACATATTTCAAGAACCAAAATGCCTTCTCACTTTGCTAAACTGCCGTTTTGGTTGCCCCTGTGCCCTAGCAGCAGCTGATGGAATTAGGATGCAGTGCTCTGCTGGAAACAAAACAAAACAAACTTGGTAAGTTTGTCTTTCATTTAATATCGGGGGGACATACATCCTTTTTTTCGCTGCTAAACTGTGAGCCTCTGAAGGAATCTTCTTTCTTCTGAACTTTAAAGCCAAGATAGACATAATCTGCTTAATTTCATTACAACACACTTATTCAGATGTAGCTTCCTAGCCATAAGCAAATAGTCGTTCATCGTATTGTTTCAATTCACAAATTATTCACATAATCATATGCATTTAGAAGATCTTGGCCAAACAATCTTTCCCTCTCCTAAGACACATTCCAAGTTCCAGATATTCTTCTGTTATTTTTTTCACTCTCTTTATCATATTCTTACTTAAAACTTCTTGCTACACTTAATAAATTTATTCTTTTTATTTACTCCCCTTATAATTAGTGCTTTATTTTAGTCACTTGATATCACACCATTAAACAGCAATAGGTTAATTTATGTATTGATATCTCAGCTGCAGCAGCATCCACTCCAGGATTCTTAGCATTCTTCAGCGGATTGCTTATAAAGCTTTTTCATTCATGTTTGATTCAGTCTTTCACTTCATGCATGAAAAGTTACTCAGTCACATCATCAATCACTCCCATAGGATTAAAATAATTATGAAGTAAACTGTGTTGTCACTGGCTGCATTGGAATTCAATGTTTTATTTCTTCCCATTATTGTCTTTTCATACCAACATCCTTCTCTGAAGATCAGCCTCACTGAACTACTAACTTTCCTTTCATCATGTTTAATGTCTTAAAACCTGAGTTTTATTACCTTTGACAATCATGTTGTTTTAACTGTTTTCTCATTTTCTGAAGCTGTTGGTACACATACTCTGCTTGCATTCATTATCAGAAACATACCATTTACCATTTCCAAGTATGCTTTCTTTTTCTTTTAGCAGTCCATTTTCTTAACATTACCCACTGTTTCAGAAGTTTCTCACATATACAGGATGATTCAAAATTCCCTGTACAAACTTTAAAGGTAGGTTCTACTCAATAAGTCAAACAAAAAAGTTCAAATAAACATGGGCCCAGAAATGAATAGTTTTCGCGAAAAATAGTTTTCATTATTCAGTGTTCAGAGGGTTGATTCACATTTATTCGGTCGATTTTGATCATGTCATAGACTTAGCAGACACCCTTTTCTCCACTACCGGTTGTGTTCAATGGGGTGCCCCTGCATTCTGGCAATGGCTCTGTATCTCAGTTTCAATTGAAGAAGGCTGCATTGGAGGGAGATCTTGTTCCACTCCTCTTTGCAAGCTTTCGAAAGCCCTTCCACTGTTTTCGGTCGTTGTGTTCCCAGAGCCCGTTTAAGTAATCTGAACCTGCAGAAGTCCATTGGAGATGCATCAGGGAATTTTACAGGAATCATACTGTATGAGATTGCTCATGGTTTCAGTCATCATATTGGTCATATACAGCTGGGTCGCTCTAGCTGTATGGCTCGACATTAAACTGATTCGAAAGCAACAATGCTGCGTCATGTGCATGTGTGAGATAGCGTCCTTGAAATGGACCTAATAAATGTGAATCAACTCTCCGTATGGTTGTTTGTTGGCACAGTTTGATGCAAAAAACCATATTTCAAAATAGTCATAAATTAAAGCACAGATATACAAAATAGGGAAAAAGTGATTTAATAAACAGTGTTGAAAAAACAAAATACAAACAATTAATGGTCCGAAAATGAATAATTTTCACGAAAATCATAGTTTTCATTATTCAATGTATGGTTGGTCATTTCCAGACCCATGCTTTTTTTCAATGCTGTTTATTAAATCATTCTTTCCCTGTTTTGACATACGTTTTATTGCATCATACTGGGCCAACAAACAACCATATGTTGAATAATGAAAACTATTCATTTCCGAACCCATGTTTATTTAAACTATTTTGTTTGTCTTACTGAGTAGAACCCACGTTTAAAGTTTGTACAGGGAATTTTGAATCACACTGTATAGTGAAAAACTTTTCTTCCTCAAGTTCTCTGTTACTCCCTGATTCTCATTGTGTCTGCTCTTTGGATGTTTCTCCATCCAGTCAACAGATTTATCCTCAAAATCACTAAATAGTAGCCTAACCTATTCTCATCATCTCTGTATTCATACCTCTTATCACACAACTAAATCATTCATGCTTATCGGTGACACATATTCCAAGCTCTATACTCATTTAATCATTTTGTAATGGCAGTATGCTCAATGTGGTATTCACATAATATCTCATACAGATTAGTCCAAAATTTTCTTTCTTATCTTTATTCGCACTACCCAGAGGAACATGCACTGCTATGATGTATCACCATTGTAAACCTGGTTTCATTCTTATCTAAAGCTTTTTCTCATTCACTCATTCATAATTGAACATGTATTTCAGAGATCTTTTATCATACAGCAGCTTTTGTAAGTTGGTCAGTTCACGTCCCACATCAGGTAATGTAACCCCTCCCATTTTGAAAATACACAGAAGCTCGGTTATAATGCAATATTTCGGATCCAAGATCTCGAAAATCACGATATAACCGAACTTTTATTACTTCGCGACGTCAAATGTCGTATATCGCACCCTATTATCGCCCACACGATTCCCAATAGATTTAAAATGGTCATTTCGCGATTACCTACATCATTCAGAGCTATGTGAGAGAATTTTATATTTATAAATACATAAATCATTACCTTTTCAACACTTTGATGGGTTATATTAGCCAAAATCGATTTGGCGCCGCCATCTTGGCATCTTGTACAAACGACGAGTCACTTGGATCGAAACTAGGTATTCATACGCCTATTAGATTACATGGGCCTCTTTAGTGGTTGTCATTGGCAGAAAAATAGATCTCGATATTCATTTTTGTTAAACGAAAAAGTCTGCGATTCTGGTATTTTTTTAAAAATATATTGTATTTGACGTATTTTCGTGACATTAGGGTGGGTATAGAGTCTTAATTACTGTAAATAATTAGGAAACAAGCACATTAATTTACACCTTTGATTTGATTTTAGGCGAAAAAACGGTAAATTTTGCAATTTTACAATTATACACCTTTTTGAAAATAGACGGGGTCCAAGACCAAATCGCGTTATATCCGAATTCGCGATATAAACAACCGCATTATAACCGAGCTTTTGTGTATATATCCTTTATGAAATAAGTCATTTATCAACTCTTGTTCAAGTCCTTTCACGTGATCTCTAACATTCCACATATCCATTCTCAGTCATATTTCCTTTTATGCGTACATGGTCTAATAATATCCATAAAATCAGACTGCCAAACATTTCTTTTAAGCTTTGAAATTAAATGCAACATTTACCAAGCTAAGGATCGACATTAGTATATCATGGAAAACTGCTCTCAGTAGACCCACAGTGATTCTACTCTATAAAGGTTCATCACCAGAAACATAACCCCAAGACAGTACCAGTTTCCAGCAGGACAATAGGTTTGGCGCTTAACTAAAGCTTAAAGGCCTACTATTTTGTAGGCTTAGGAAGTTCCCCTAAGTTACCATTGGTGGTTTTCAAAATAATTTAGTATCTAGGTTGTTTGAATCTAAGTTTTAATCTACAACATCTCTAAGTTAAAAACTTTGACTTGGTATTATTTTTAATAGTAATATCATACAAGGTAGTGAATTTCTGAAGTTTTCATATGCTAAAAATGCCATCCATAGCATTATAATGTCCAATTTGAACTTTTTATCAAACATTAGAAATAATTATCATTACTTGCTTGGTCAAAGAACAAGAATAGATAAGATGGGTATTTTCATTTCACAAATTATTTCTAATTAAGATCCTTCTGGTAATAGTAAATGCACGACAGTCTGCTCTTTTGCGAGTTGAAAAAAAAAAATAATAAAACAAAGGTTATAACTATTGGTAACAAATATTGTTTTAAACAAATAACCTCTCATGTCCAGGAGAGTGTATGTGATATGTAGACATTGTGTAATTATTTCAATTTTTAAGAAGCTTGAAAACGGAAAGAATGCAAAATTTCCGAAAATAATTATATTTTGTGGAGATGTTATATATTTGTTACTACGAAGTTGCAAGAAGATTAGAAAGAAGTATGGACTTAAGAACCTTTCGTAAACTTGAGTTGCTTATCAACATAAGAATCACAAATGACAGAATAAAAACATACTTTGTGTATACAAAAAATATTAAGAAAGGTTAGATTTATGTAATTCAAAGTAATAATTATCAAGTTAATAGTAGGGTTTCAGTTATATGTTGCAAATTGTATAAATGTTATTTTGAATCACACTTAATAAAATATTGCCATGTTAATTTATGATTTTTATTTTAATAGATCCTGGGAAACATTTAGAAACAGATCTTCCTTTGTGACATTCAGTCATCGAGGTAAAGTCCTTTCACCGTTATATAAAGATAAAGACTAAAAACACCTGCTGAAATATTACAACATAAGGGTTTCCTATTTATTTTGAATTTTTTTTTCATTGCATTTGTAGATCACCAGTTTTGAAATTTTTTCATTGCATTTAATTGCTTTTCTTAAAGAAAGATGTTATAATATTACAATGTTGCAAACTTTTTTTTTTTCTGTTTAAATTATATTTTGTTTTATTACAACATATAATTACAGCATGTCTTGAGTATGAATAAATTTATTATATTTTTAAGTTGTAATTTTAGTTGTTTTCATTGGGTGTAGTTTTGAGATTAAGGAGGAAAGAAGAAATGTCATCTGCTAATTAACTAATTTCAATAGAATTTAAACTACTGAAAGGTATAGTAGTTAGATTACAATGGCCAATAAAGGTTGTGCATCTCAGTTTTAAAAAAAAAAAAGTTAGTCTGAAACTTATATATTGTTTAGTAGTAAAAAAATTATAAATGATTCTAGTCTGTTAATTTTCCACCCACTCCTTAAGATGCTGTTTCATGCTGATAATGAAATATACTCTGAAAATTGTGTAAACTAAATTGTGTAACTTGTGTAAAATTGGCCATGGTAAGTTTTTTTTTTTCCCTTCCTACCATTCTCCTAGTCACAGTGGTCAATGGAATACTCATAATAATCAAGTTCATTTAGTAAAGGGCTGTCCATAAACTACATACTATGTATATCTGGGAAAAGGGATTGTGCTTAGCATTACAAAGTGTGACATCACATTACATTTCACTTAGTAGATATTTTTGATTTCAAAAAATGCACTTAAGAAATTCATTAAAACGCCTGCAATTACCTAAACTTTTAAAGTTCAAATGAAAACATATCCATTTTGATGAATATTCAAGCATATTTTGGAATATGTAAAGCCACTAGCTGACGATTCTAGCAATGTCAAGGTAACTGTAGATGAATGGTATAGCAATCGCTTTCGCCAGTCTCTACTACAAATTAAAGTGTACATCAAAAAAAAAAAAAATTGCAGTGAGACCAGGAGCAGCTTGAGACATCTATTCCCAAATGGAGTTTTACCTCTGCCTAATTGGGCCTTAGCTGTAGCACCATTTGATGATAACTCAATTTACTTGGCCATCTCTCGTTCCATCTCCAGCTGGAAGCCAAACATTTCTTTCAGGTGCCATATGATTGGTATTGTCCATCTGTACCCAATAACTTGGCTGACAAGAGTTTGCAAAAAATGTGACCTATATCATGCTACAAATAATACTAAGTTAAAACATTTAAAACACATGCACCTCAAAGAAAAATATGAAACATCTCATGGTATGCAGTGTTGTGAATGACCAATCCATGTTGCAGCATGCCAAGCCAGCGAACTGCTGTCCATCCTACTACTGATGCTGGGCGAACACGTAGCAACAAGCGGCAGTATTGCTGGACAATATTGCTCATTTTTATTGCTGACAACCGTTTCCAGCAATAAAAATGAACAATATTGCCCATTTTGCTGGGCAAACACGTAGCAACAACTGTGTGTTCGCGCGTGATAACGGTTGTCAGCAATAAAAATTAGCAATATTGTCGCATGTTGCTACGTGTTCACCCAGCTTGACTGGATACACCCCAGTGAAATAGGTGATGCAATTTCTCAAGATGAATCAATACCAGTCCTGATACCATAATTGAAATCAATGAATATTTGACGAATTTATGGACATAGACTCGTCCCATTTTTTTTTTTTCCGATTATATTATTTGATACGAAAAAAGGTAATTTTAATTTCTAACTTTCAATTATTTGTACCTACCTAAAACATCAAAAAGAGATCGTTTTAATTTTAGATTTAGATTCTATTTTTATATATAAATATCAATCTTAATGTAAACTTTGTAGAAAAAATTATAATGTATTTTAAACTACATTTAGAATTAAATATATTCAGACTTTTATTTTGGGTTAACTAATTGCCTAGAATTGATTTTCTATTGTTCCGCAGTCTTATAGGGCCATTTACCAGTTTATGGATAATATTCTCTATCAATTCTATGACTGATTAATAGGTGTTCTGAAATATTTACAGTTAAAAATACTTTAGTTCTTAATGTAAATTAGGGTTGTTCATAATATTGTGTGTGTGTGTGTGGGGGGGGGGGGGTTGGAAATAACAAAAATTAGCGTGATGTAGTTTGTGGACTGTCCCAAATCCTGGACTTATCAACACTAGGAAATATTTCTAGATGATTAAAGTGCTTATGATGTTCTTTATTTTCCTGAATCATCATAATATCTTTTATTTCCCTACAACTAGAATTTTGACATTCTCTGAATTCTTTAGTCTCTTAAAAGAGAAATCGAGTATGCATATACACTCATGGACAAAAAAATTAGTGCACCAAGAAGGAGTCATCAAAATGAAATGAAAATTTACATACGTAATGACTACTTTGATATAAGTAAATGATAAGAAAATCAAAGAAAAAGGATAATTTATTTCAGAGAAAAAGGCAAAAGAACGGAGGAGTTAATACCCCGTTGGACCCCCTCTAGTGCGAATGCACGATGCGATACGATCGGGCATTGAGTCATACAAGTTCTGTGTGATGTCTTGAGACATTTCTTTCCATATTTGCTGTAACCTTGCCTCTAGTTCGTTCAAACTCGTGGGATGCCCAACTCATCGTCCCAAATGATCCCAGATATGCTCGATTGGAGACAAATCTGGGGATCGGGCAGGCCAAGGAAGGGTAGTAACAGTGCGGAGACAGTCTTGTGAAACCCTTGCCGTATGAGGCCGAGCATTGTCTTGTTGAAAAATGGCTCCTGGGAGCCGTTGCATGAGTGGCAACACATGTGGTTGCAGGATTTCATGAACATACCGCTGGGCTGTCATGGTGCCACGGAACAATACTAGGGGTGACCGTGTATTGTAGGCAATGGCACCCCATACCATCACACCAGCTGTGGGAGCGGTGTGTCGCTGTACAGCAAAGGCAGGATTGAAGCGTTCACCACGGGCTCTCCACACACGAACACGATTGTCATCACTGCCGAGATTGAATCTGGATTCGTCGCTAAAGACGACCTGGTTCCATTCCGCTGCAGTCCAGTTTCCTCGTGCGTGCAAAACTCCAAACGGAGGCATCGATGGGTGGGCGTCAAGGGCAGCACACGTAATGGGTGCCGCGATACCAACTGTCCTTCAGCCAGGCGCCTTCGTATGGTTCGAGAAGACACAGCGGCCCCTAGTGAAGGTGCTACCTGTGCCTGGATGGCGGCCGATGAAGCAGTTGGCTGTAAGCGTGCATTTCTGACTATGTGGCGGTCTTCTCGATGACTGGTCTGTCGAGGGCGTCCTGAGCCTGGTCTTCGTGTACATGACATCTCTCGGGTCCACTGGTCCCAACACCTCCTCACAACACAATCAGAGCGGTGTAATTGACGAGCTACTCGCCTAGCTGACTCCCAGCTTCCATCATCCCGACGATTCTCCCTCTCTCAAACGGCAACAACTGCGTATACTGTCTTCGAACACGGCGTAATGGCATGTCTACCTCAGCTCTTCCTTTGTAAATGATTCAGCACACTCAAACAAGCTTTGGTTACCTGTTTTATACTCCACAGAGTACGATGTTCAACGCCCTCTACCGGCTATATGTAATGCGCAATCACGCTGCATTTCTAATCATTTGCATATCTCCCCGACATGTACCTTCATTGCAAGTTTCGTTACGATCCCGCAATTATTTCTTGGTGCGCTAATTTTTTTGTCCATGAGTGTATTATCAAGAAAGCTTGCCAAATATATATTTTCATAAACTAAAACAGTGACAGGTAATAGAAATTATCATTCAAAATAATATGCAGATTTGAATTTATCAAGTAAATACTTTCTATGGAGGAGGAAATCTTATTTTCACATTAATGATATATTTACTAAGTTGAGTAGGATTTTTCTCATTTCAATAAAGTAAAAGAATAGCGCGGATACATTACAAGCCTGCTATCTCGATAGAATTCTGAAGAAATGCCAACTTTAAAGTTGGAAGAAAGATAATAGATTTAACATAATTAGTGAAATTTATTAAGTCCTTGAATTTTTTTCTAGGTCATTTTGAATTGCTGATTAGATAAACAGTTTAAATGATAAGGATAAAAGTGATTCTTTTTATTATAGACTAACACATTTTTTTTTATATACATTGAATGCTCAAAACTGTAAATCAGGAATGACAAATTTCTCAAGTAATTATAAAAATAGAGGCCAGTAAGATTAAAATAATTTTCATGCAAAAATAATTTATTTTCATAAAGTTTTGTTTTGAAGTACATGATTACAAATAGCAACACATCTGATAGAAATAAGCAAACTGCCATGAGATTATTACTAAAATAAAAATTCCAGATTAATATTGCATTGATATCAGTTGTCTCTTGTAACCGTAAGATCCTACAGGAAGACAGTGTTCCACACAAATTAAGTTAATACATTTGGAATGATTAACACCTCTAAAATGTGGAATTATTTCTATTGCAGTTTTATTGTGTGCATCATGAAATAAATAAGTTTGAATGCTTTGCAGAATTTTAAGGATGCTCCTTGTAAAAAAAAATAATTTCAAAAAGAACTCTTAATGGAAGCATTTTTTTTAATATGACTAACTATATTAATGTTCTCTTTTTCTTGAGTTTGAAAAGGTGTGGGTTCCACTTCTCATTCTTCCAAACTCATGGAAGATTTTTTTTATCTATTTTGTATCACAAATACAGATTCTTTTTATAAAAGCACCCATTTTGGCAATACTGTATAAGCAGAGTTTTTAGGAAGAACAAATCTTTCAACTGAATATAAGTTAAATGAAAATATTCAAAATTTGCTTCAATACAATAGAAAAGCTGTATGCATTTTAATCAAGCTAATGATTCTCGCTAATTATTACCCATCAAAATTGCTTGGATTATGTGTTTTCACAAACGGCTGAATTTGTTGTCTTCCGTTATATTCCAGTAAAAATTTACTGAAGATTTTTCATTTCAATTTTACACTCCAGTCATTTTATTTCCTCTTAATCCAAGACTTGATGCTTGAAAATAAAACACTGCCTAAATAATTATCTAGTATTTCCAGCTTTCTTCATTTATTGTAAGACCAACATTTAGAATTGTTAAATGTGCTACTGTGAAAGCCTGTAATTTATCAAAATGTTGACAAAAACTACCATCATTTGTTATGTATCTTGTCAACATTCATAGAATTTTGGACCTTTCAGCAACATAGTTCAACATAATGCTACTATCTGTCACGTACAAACATATATACATACGCACTTAAAAACATGATGGGCTTATTTGTAATAAAAATCCTGAATACAATATAACTGAGATGTTGTAAAAATAAATATATAAAGCAAATGTCCACAATAGGACAAAAATACAATAACTTAAAATATATACAAATTGAGAATGAAATAAATGCATAGAGTCATCTCTTAGAAGTTCCATCTGAAGCAGAAAAATCCATTCACTCCAGGAAATCAATAACTTTAAATACAAACATTGGCTTCAGAAATGTAGCACTGTTGAAAATAAATAAGAATAATTAAAATAAGCATGATATGACTAGAATTTCCTCTTCTAAAAAACTTTCTTGCTTAAAAAATATTGTCCCATTCTGTTGTCAGATCTGAATACATAAATCCAATTCAAGTTCCTTTCAAAGCTTCAGCCATGCTAGGAATGACAGGAAAGGGAAAATACTTATATTAACCTTTTCATCTGTTCATAAGTGATAAAGAACTGAAAGACAGTTAAGGAATTT
>JAFIDM010010028.1:39947501-39975207 GCA_023159025.1 Thereuonema tuberculata | reverse complement strand
AAGACGACAACTGGATCAGAGATATTCATTTTTATAACTCTGTATATTTGAAATTTGTATTGCTACTTAAAACTAACATTTTAGAATTGTTAATTATTTATTTATTTAGTTTTCAATTTTTTAAATTATAAGGGTGATTTATTGGAAGTAACTGAAATATCATTGACTCTACTTAATGCATGCAGTCTTTGCAATGCTATTCCTGGATGTTATCTGTCTCCTTAAAGAAAATGGAGAAGATATTCTCAATCGGATGTAGCTGCAGAGACTCCTTTGCTGAAGAGAAATCGTTTGTCTGCTAGGACTTAAGACTGACAAAGATTTTTCTTGAATTAATATAATAATTAAAGAAACAATCAAGAGCAAATTATAAAATTTTTATTATTTTTCTTTTCTTTCAGGATGAACTTACTGCAGTTAATGTTAAACAAGGTTTCACAAGTACACTTCAAATTACAGATGAGGTAAGTTACTAATTCATAAGCTTATCCGTTTTATTAAAAGTTAAAAGCAAGCTTTTTTTTTTTTTTTTTATCACTGCAATTAAGTCCCTCAATAGTAGTTTCAGTTGTGTCACTTTTTTTTAGTATGGTAAGAAAGGAGGATGTATTAACATCACAACACTTTTATTTTGGGTGGGGATAGCTGCAATTTTGAATTCTCATGATCAACGGTTATTGGCATTTCTGTGAATGTATCTTAAGAAACATGATGTTTATTTTTAATTTGATTGAAACAAAATGAAATATTTTTTTTTTAGCTTCAATAAAAGCATGTTTAAATATATGAGTTGAAATTTATTTTTGGTTGCTAAGTTTTAAGGAAATTGTAGAAGCAAACTACATAGATGAAAATACATTTGACTGAAGATTTCCTTTACTAAGATGATAGAGTACTGAGAAAGTAGGATCTTTATATTGCACAACTCCTTTGAATGCAATATCAAAAAACTGATAAATAATTTACATATATGGGTCATTCCACAGAAAACGTACCTTTTAAGAGACAAAAATGTTAAAAAAAAATATTGACAAACAAATCTCAAATTTATTTTCTAAGCAGTATTATTGCTTCTATGAATTATAAAATGAATTGTTACATTGTTTCTTCCTTTTTCATGAAATAAGGAATAAAATAAAATTTTGATATGGACGGAGGATACACAACTGTAACAGAGTATAAGATACAGTAATGAAATCTACCATATTTTAAAAGGATAACTCATAATTTAAGTAAAATTTCAATTTATTCTGAAACTGAGTGGTTAAACAGAACATTAACTTATCGCAAAATAGCAGAAAAGAAATTTACCGAGAATAATAAACAAATATTCCAATATCATAAATATTTAAAATTAATCATTGAGATAATGATAATAAACAATATAGTACATATACTAAATCAATTATTGAGACTCATAGTATTTAAATAAATGATTTTGTACCCTCTGTTACGAAATTAATATCCTCCATTCAATGTTAATGTAACGGAGGATACATCTATGGAGGATACATTCTGCAAAATTTCCCTAATTTGTCATGCTTATTGCGAGGTTAGCTCATGAACATCCTTTAAAAGGTAATTGAATCGTATTTAAGAATAACTTCAACAAGTTCTATGTATTTTCTCAATGTTATTTATTTGTCTAAGTTGAGAACGGAGAATACACAAAGATGAGAACCGTCTTGACAATCCTGAAGAAACTGTTCGATACAATGTAGTTAAACCATACTATTTTACTCCAAACACAAGACAGAGCTAAAACAAAGTGGCGTCTTTTCCTCCTTCATCCACTCTTTGTGAATACTATTGCCATCTAATGGGAATTTGTTAAAATATCTTCAGAATGGAGGATACAGGGAAAGTCTGTGACAAACTTTCAAAACTGAAAACATATGTTCAAGCTAACATTTTTTTTTATGTCGAACTACAGTTCACCTTTTAATGTAAGAAATACAATGTGACTCACTTATTCAATATTTCCTTAAATTCATGCAATAATTAACCACCCTTCTGACGAAGCATTTGTGACACGTAACGGAGGTATACATATCTTCACTGTTGTTTAAAAATTTAATAGAAATAAAATGAAAGAACAAAGAATACCAATGTTCATATCTTCCTTGGTTTGTATTGCTGTTTATAACCACTGAAAGAAGAACTTTGAATATTTCTTAAGTAAATAAGTGCCTTGTACGTAAAAAGGTACGTTTTCTGTGGAATGACCCATATAGGCTGTAACCAGTGATCCATTAATTTTTGACATTATCATTGCATGTTTAGCAATGTTTATAATATGATCTTTATTATAAAAAAAGTTTTAAAAAAAAACCAGTGGAACATACCTGTTATATTACTGGCAAACTATTGCTTTTCATTTTGTAATTCTTCTGTATTAGTACTGTATTGCACATTTAGAACTGAGGTTTCCAAAAATTGTAAAGAAAGATTTCAAATATAATTATGTACGAAACAGGATTAGTTAGAAAAGATACAAACCAATTTGATAAAAAAGGAAAAAAAAAATTACATAATTAACTGTCAGCTGTATAATTTCTTGAAGTGAACAGTACTACAATTACACAGTCACATAGTGCGAATTGTAATTAGGTTCTTAATTATGTAAATGTTTCTATTTTTGCTGCATTTGATACAGTGCATTGTTAAAATAATATTCATTGTAATCTTTTAGATGTTTACAAAATGTTTCCTCAATAAAACCATCAGAAGTATAAAATATACAAAAAGAAATAGATTTTAATTTTATATTTGACACATAATCATATATTTAATTTAATATCGAATTAATGCAATAATAAACTCCACTCAGGTTGATATATTGTTTTGGAACATATTGGACGATAAATTGCAACTGAAAATGCAGGAGATCATAAATAATTTATTTTAATACTAATAAGTTAAAAATACATTTAGAAATGCAGATTTTCTTTCTTTTTTTTTTCTTCTTTCCATTTTTGAAGATTTAATAAAATTCAATAATTAAATAAAAAATCTCTAATCATTTCTCTTAACTTACATTTATTTATTTCCATTTTTAGTACGGCACTGCCAGAAATTCAAATATTACTGCAGCCAAGGTAATGGGAATTTATTTTTTATTTCTTTTACATCATTTCTTTACTTTTCTATTTAGTGATATGTACACATTGGGTCAAAAAAATTACAGACCTTTATCGATACTTGCTTTATTTAAAAGTTTGTAATTTTCTGAAAGAGTGACTACATTAAATGTCTTTTCTTTCATAAAACAGTTCAATATTATATGTAGATATAAAAAAATAAAAATAATTCAATCTTTTTATTTATTTTCAGATTGGAACTTATTTTACAGCCATTATTGCCAAGAAACATGAATTAAATACATTCCAAGATAGTGGACGCAAAAAACAACAGATTAATTCCAAAGATAATTTTTGGCCGGTAAGTATCAAGAAATAGTTTGTAAAATTAAAAACTTTAAATGTTGGTTCCTTTTCTATCAAAGTGTGTTTTTGTTTCATAAAAATTCAGTACTCTTCTTTAAAAAAATTTTTATCTCGTTCATATAACTATTTTTTTTCTACAATATCAGCATTATTTAACATGATAAACTAATTTTTATATTATTATTATTATTTAAACTGTCTTTCATCTTTGCTATTGATTTCCTCATTGTCTTTACTGATTTGTTATGAATGTGTTATTAATAATAAAAAGTGAACTATCATCATAATCATATCTGCTACTTTCAAGAAAATGATAGGCTTTTATGTTTTGGGTTAGTTTGTTAAAGGATATTCAGGACATTCTGAAATAATATTAACTAAATAAGTGATTTTATTGAATAATGTCATAGCTTTAGCATGAGCTTAAGTAACTTCATTATTTGGTTTCTTAATTTTTTTACTATGCTCAGAATATTTTTTTGCCTTCTATATTTAAGTCCAGTTCTCTAATAAGATCACTTTCTTTGTTATATGATTTCTTCCATTTCTCTTTTGGAAATCAGTTCTTTGGCTCAATTCATTGCTTACAGTAATTGTGTCTTCAACCACTATTTCCATATTTGTTTCTGCTGCATTCCCGTTCTTCCTTATGCAATTTCAAGCTTTCCTTAAGAACTAAGAATCCTTAGGTTTCTAATTAATTTCTTTTGTCTTTTCTTATATCCAACCTTATTGTATTTTAATTGTGTGCTATCCAATGTTCTGAACAGGGCAGTCTGTAGTCTGTTTCCATTCACCTGGAAAGATAATTTAGACTGTTAATTTATCTGTTATGTCTTAACAGTTATCAGAGATTCTTGCAGATTTTTTTTATTCCTTTCAAATTTACCCATCTTCCAATTGTATTGAAATCATGAGGCAAGTAATATTGCTGCCTGTAGATTTTGCCATCCGCCAAAATCGTCAGCAACGGGTGGGTAGGGATCTGATGAGGGGTTGGCGTCGACTTCTCTGCATGCGTCTGACGTACTTCAATTATTCGTCGACGGGAAGGGCGGGCTTGCGGGCTTAGCAAATCCTCTTCGGCGTCGACTCCGGGTAGGCTCGGTGAAGCTGGTGGTCCTTTGGTCGTCTCGACCGCGGGGAACCCGTCTGGAACTCCGGGACTTGGGATAATTTCGGTCTCCTGTTTGCCGGCAACGTCTCCTCCGTTGGCCGGCTCCGAACGTTGTTTTAGCGGGGAGAGTGGTCTGGCAATCCCGCTGAACTGAACTGCAATACCTCTCGTCTGTTGCCGGCGACGTGGCTTTCGTACGCCGGGCTTCTCGGCTTCCACGCGAGGAGGGCGGTTCTGCCGTCCGCGTTGGAGGTGGCCTCGTCTTCTCACGTCTCCGTATAAACGATACTTCGTATTCCTAACACTTTGGGTCTCCGCCCAGGCACACACTTTAGACGTCCTTAACTGGGGAGTATCCTTTCCCCCTTGGCCAGTCGTAGCCGAAACACTAACTCTGCTATTCTCTCTCCGGCTGGAGATACACTTGTGGCCATCAGCCACGAACCAACTGTGCTATTCTTTCTCCGGCTTGGAGATACACTCGTGGCGATAAGCCACGCACGAACCAACTCTGCTATTCTCTCTCCGGCTGGAGATACACTTGTGGCCATCAGCCACGAACCAACTGTGCTATTCTATCTCCGGCTGGAGATCCCCTGGTGGCTGTCAGCCACGTACTAACTGTCTTACACAGGTGGAACTCTCCATTATATCCCCGAGCTCGGCCTCGACATCATCTCTGGAAAGGTCAACTATCCTCAGAGGTGATGAGGAAACCGAGCACGGGTCACGGAAGAGTCCACCTTCAGGGGGGAAACAAATGAGGAAAAAACGCCAGGTAACCATAGGGACCGTGCATGTGACTGGTGCTGCCAGTGGCGGCAGAAATTGGAAATATTGTAAGGACAGCTTCTAGCAATAACTTGCTTACGAAAGGTTGCATGCCCCATTCTTGCAAAAAATTTCAATAATGGGCAAAGGCAGCATTAATTGCTGCGTTGTTGGATGCAATAGTACTTATAAAATACAGAAAACGTTCACTTTTATTCTTTTCCTGCAAGACCATTTGAATTTTTTATTTTTATTATTTGTAAGTAATCTAACTTTTTGTATAATTACATCTTTACAGAAACAAAATTTTATATAATTACCAGTATATCTCTTTCAAATTGTTTTTTAGGCCAAATGGTTCCACCTGGGAACCAACTAAAAATTCAAAATTATGCAGTCAGCACTTCATTGGAAATGAAAAGTCAATGCACCTACTTCGTCCAAGTTATTTACCAACTATTTTTCCCAATGTATATAAACGAAAACAAGTGCCATTCTTGAGAATCGATTCGGCTATAAATTACTTTGAAAAAGATTTGTAAAAGTAGAAGGTTAACAACAAGCTATATTTTAGAAAAGGAAATATGGCTGCCGCGTCCCAACAGTTGGGACTGCAATAGCCGCCAATGGAGCTGTAGTCGAAATCGGCCATCTGTGCACGGTGCCTATATTCCCCATATTTTTAAAAGTTGAAGAATCTTACTATATGTCTATGTGCCCCTTGGGGTCATGGGAGATAAGGCTGCCTACATTTCATCACCAGCAGGACCAAGTTGAGGTTAGGTGGTCAGTCTAAAACCTGACACATTTAAAACCTGACCTCTGAAAAAAAGATAAAAATAGAACCCATTCTACAGGAGGATTAGAAAAACTAGGACCCTAGTCTGAAGAATCAATATGGAAAAATTTCCACCCTCCTCCAGGAATTGAACTTGACTCCTCCAGCTTACAGTTAAGGGCTTTACAAGTTACTTCCCAGGCCCAATCCCTTATTTTTAGGTTCATTTATTTTTCTTACGTGGTGGTAGCCGAGTGGGTTAGTGCACTTGGCTGTGGGTTGGAGGTAGCGTCCCGGCCTCGGCGGAGGGCGGGAGTTTTTCCACGCTCCTTTCTCCTCCAAACGGGTCCTAGGGTCTACCCAGCCTTCTGTAGAATGGGTACCGGGTTTCTTTCCTGGAGTTAAAGGCGGGCGGGCATCAAGCTGACCTCCTGACCTCAACTTCGTCCCGTTAGGTCACGAAAAGATGGAGCCTAACCTCCAGCTGCCCCAAGGGTCTGTAAAGACCTGTTAGTGGGATACTTTAACTTTTTTTTTTATTTTTCTTACATTCTCATGAGATCCATCGTTTCTTTTTGTCTCTTGATTTTCATGTATTTCTCATGAACAATCTTTCATTGTTATTGCATTAGTACAAAATCTTAACAAATCCTAGAATTCTTTTTTTTCCCCCCAGAATATAGAAATGAAGTCGATTGATCTTCTGACTAATTAAAAAGAAAGTTGATATTTACAGCATATGGGCTGTTAGATGATGAGATTGATAGATGCATACACATTGCAAATGCTACTATTTCACAGCTCGCTGGTGGGGGTTTCAAGGTGGTGGATTCTGACTCACATTATTAGACAACTTTGCTATAACCTATGCCTAAAAATTTTCTCTAAATCATTGAGTCTTTCTCAGAACTGACTCCAAATATATATTTTTATATATGTATGTGTGTGAGTGAGATATCCGATAGTATATTTGCTACATTTACATTGTTGTTTTCTGTGATTCCATGCATTAATTTTTAGCGACCCATTTGGGAGTTATTGTGATAGCGACCAAAAATCGGTAGCTATTGCGTTTGTCCTATCCGTGCATCCATGTCTGTCCACCCCTGACAACTCCCGAACGGAAGGTGGGATTGACAGACGAATTTCACCATTGTGTTCAGAGGCCCAAACAGTTTTTGGAATGGCATATTCTTAGGGTTCCCCCCCCCCCCATGTTTGAAATATTTGTCTGCCTGTGGACAAATATCCCACAATGCAACGCACAACAATAACAACAATTGCGACTTTTGCATTCACAACAATCACATCTACAATACAGCTCAGCAACAATCATAATAATCACAACAATTGCGTCTTTGGCATTCGCAGCAATCACATTTATAATAATAAGGAAATTAAAGGAATAATGCAACACAAATGACGCATCAGAAGCCATTGTGAAGCACTGTGATTGGTTTACTAATCGCTCCCTATCTTGTTTTTTATTATTATTTTTAATTTTTTTTATATTATTATTGGTCGCCTTTAAATTTATGCTTTAGTGCAAAGTTATATTCACTTGTTTTTTGCTGGAATTTCTTTGTTGGTTAACACAGTGCAGGAGTAAAGGTCCCTGGGATTTCCAAGAACCCCCACTTTTTTTTCTCTCTTGCAAACACCAGGTTAAAATAAGCATGGTTCCTTGTAAAAGAACTTTAATATTTAACTTGGATTTTATTTTTTCCAACAGCAGTTCAGGTAGTAAGACCCTCAGTGTAATCAGGAGCAGTATGTCAGCTAGTACATCGTTATACCTTTTAAATATAATGAAAGAGCTTTTACGAGGGCAAGTCAAATAAAGAGTCAGAATGAAATTTTTTTTGTTATCGTGCAGTAGATATATGGCTGTGAAGCAATGTTTCATGAAAAGAATGGGTCATGTGGGATCAGCGAAAAAAATTGTAAGCGTTTACACGCATGCATCTTGACAGTTTTGTGCCAACAAAACATGAGTGGTTGGCAGTCGCCTGCGGCAAAATGGAGTCAGTTCGTGATGAGCAGTTTGTGGTTTTGAAATTTTGCGTCTGACTGCAGAAATTTGCCAAAGAAGCATACGAAATGTTGCAGCAGGCATACAGCAAAGATGTTTCGCTGTATGCAATTCAGTGGTTCAAAGAGTTTAAGAAGGGCCTTGTTTAGACTACAAAGCAGGGCTGTCCGGATGCTCTGGCCACTGCAGTGAATGAGATCATGATTAACACAGCTGCGTTCATTGTTCGGGAAGATCTCAAATAACACTAGATAGTCTGTTGGACATGTTAAATATTTCCCATGGTAGTGCATTCACCATTGTGCAAAATCGCTTGCACATGAAATGCATCTGTGCACGATGGGTACCGAGATTTCTAAGGCCTGAACAGAAGCAGGTGCGAATGGAGATGTTTCGGGTACTTCAGTATCTGGTAGTGAAGCACGGCGAGGCCTACCTGAATTCCATTATTACTGGTGATGAGAGTTGGCTTCATCACTACGATCCTGAGGGCAAACAGGCTCATCAATGGCAGTTCTGGAGAAGGCGGAGGTAGTTCTGAAGACGATGTCAAATGATGGATTCCAACATGTCATCCAGGACTGGCAGACACTTTGGACCAAGTGCATACAACTCAATGGGATCTACTTCGAAAAAGACCATATCAACCCGGACACTGCCTAATGTATTTCGTGATTAAAAAAGTCATTCTCGTATTTGACTCGTCTTCAAGTTACGTTATTGGGACACTGTTTCAGAAATTCAAAAAAATGAATAAAAAACGCAATATGCAAATTAAGCTGAATAAAATGAAACAAACAAGGATCTGAATAGGTTGACCAAGATCAATGCCCATCGTAATTGAATGTGTTTTGATTTAGTTTGCACTGTTCGATGACATACTTCATCATTGGCTTGTTGTGTAAAATCAGATCGGAGATTTCTTTAAAGATCTACAGCCTTGCAAATTTTGACAATGATATTTTAATTTTTAAAAATTTTGTCTTGTTCTTTAATAGTCTCAAAATACAATTCTACTACTTGTATCAAGTTTAATTTAAAATGCAATTGGAACTCGGCTAGGAAAGCTATCATTTAATTTGATATCATCCAGTCCAGATCATAATATCTGTTATCCTTCCTCAATATCTTTTGTCAAAACTTGATAGAATTAATGATTTATCAAAATGTCAAAGATATCAGATATTGTTCCTAATAACTGAAGTTCATCCCTATACACAGTTGCTTGTAGTGAAATTATAATATCTAAAAACAAGCTTTAAATAGTAGTTGAGTAGTTTTATCAGATGGTTGCACATTGTGTGCTCACTGTATTGTAGATGGTGTCTAAACCTTTTTTTTTTTTTCTGCTATTATTGGTCATTGGACATCCGATTAATGTTAGACATCATACCTAGCATGATCATTTTAGTTCTCAACTGTATTTCTAAAATAAAATATCTCGGAGGGAGTTCAGAATAAAACGATTAAGATACTGTGATTTAATATATAGGATATTAGTTCTTCTTTATAGCCCCTTCTACTTAGCTGCATAGTGGAAAGTGTCACCATTAGTCTTTGGTCTTGCCTTTGCTATTTGAATATCCAGTTACTGTTTAATACTGTCTTTCTAAGCTTCCAACAGCTTTGTAATTTGTTTTGTTTCCGTTTTGTTTTACTAAGAGTTGTTTCCATTATAACTTTGTTTCACACTGCAAGGCATAAGTTTTCCATATTCAATTTGATTCTACTCAGATTCGTCTGTGAGGTAACAGAGGGTCAGGGCATGTTATTTTGGTAAGTGCTGAATTTTGAACCCAGTTGTGTATTCTCAAAGTTCAGCAGTGGTATATTGTCTCTCCGAAACACTCCTTTGTGTTTGTATCATTTTCATGGATTATATCTTTTATAACCCTTATTTAAGGCTTTATGAATAATATTGTTTTAAAACTTTATATCATACTGGAAAATTAAATTTATTATTAATTTTCATTTCATATAGGTTACAACAACAGCTAGATCAAAAAATGCAATTGAAGCTTGGTTTAAGGATTTGGCTGGTTGCAAACCTCTTACCAGTCTTGCTAAAAAGGTAAGAACTTACAAGGTATACACAGTTAATAATTAATTAAATTATCTATAATTATCCTAAAATTAAATTATATATAATCTAATTTTTAGGTATCCTAAAAGTAGAATGATAAACTTCAGGTGGTTATCAAGGACACCAACACAAGTAATTTTTTTTCAGTAAACCCATGTCTGCAAATGAAAAATTTAGGCATGGGATGGAATCAAGAGTAATTGTCGGTATCCACTGCTGAATACGTACATCATTTTTCTTGGACATTTGGTGACATCATATCAGCAATGTTGTTCCTGATCCAGGTTTTTTTAATGTTATCTCTTAACAGAAAACAGTATTAAACATTGCTTTAGTTAATCGCAGAATGTTGGGGATTGTAAAGTAGTTACAATGACTATATGAACTGTTATTATTGGTCATTACTGAATCGTGAGCTCGGTGTCACAGCATGCCATTATTGTGTAGTCAACATTCGTTTTTAAAATGGTAACATTTTGGTTGCATCTTATTTATGGGAAAGCTCAATGAAATGGAAGAGCAGCTGCACGCTTGTATGAGGAGAGATATTCTGATTGCCATCATCCTCATCATATAAGCTTCGGTTCTTTTCATTGTTGTCTTAGAGAGATTTGCAACAAGCTGTTATCCAGTCTCATCTCCCTTAGATGAGACCAATACCAGATTGCCATCAACATTTCAGCCAGTATTGTGGTAGAGAATTTGGTTGGTATGTAGTTATCTTGCTGCCACCTTATTAGAGTGGTTACATTTATTTCCAGTTCTTGCAACATGTTCTACCACAACTTTTACAAGATGTCCCTTTAAGCATTGAACAAGGTATGTGGTTGCAACATGATGGAGCACCTTCTCACTTCAGTTTGGACATGCTGGAGTATCTGGATCAGCAGTTTGGTGGATTGGAAGAGGATGATCTGTAGCTTGGCCTGATCTGAAGACCCTTGATTTTTTTTCTTTGGGGCTATGGGAAATCTCTAGTGTACGATATTCCTTTCCATGGAGAGAAAGATCTGCTGGCAAGAGTGATGTCCACTTGCACACAGGTAGAGCGTGAATATCCTGCAAATTATGTGAATTCATGAACTGACGATGCAATCTCTGTATTGAAATAAATGTAAAAGTAAACACTTCAAGTAATTGCTGTATCTGTCACTCTCATTCTAATACGATGTTTTTGATTCCATCTTTTGTGGAAAAGCTCATTTACAGACATGGTTTCTGACAAAAATCAGTTGTTATGGTTTCCTTAATAATCACTCAAAGTTTGTCAGTCTAATTATACCCTCACACAGAGGGTTGATACTTCTATATCTGAATAAACGCAATGTTTTGTCACATGCCATCAATGTCATGTCACAGAAGAATTACAAATTATAGCATGCATGCACATATAGTCTCATGAGATCATACATTCTGAAAGTGCAGTTAATAATTCATTTGATACAGGACGCCTTCTTAAATTAACTGCTTTTGGAAAGGGTACGTAATGGACCTTTTCCAAGCAAAATTCCGTATTCTACGATTACAAATCAGTGTAAAGAGCATGGATTTTCAACTAGTAAGTCCACAGTGGCCTCCATATAATCCATAAGATGACTGGTTGCATTACGGTGACCGTCATGACAGACCTGACAACAGATGGAAACAAAAATGACACCAACCTCCTTGCAAAGGTTACAAGCAATGGCCAAGAAACTGCTGAGGAGTAGGTCTCAGATTAGCAAAAGCCTACTGAAGCAATTCCACAAAGCTCATATACTTGTGCTGACACAGAATCTCAAAGCTGAAAGGAGGATCAACTGTTGTAGACTCCACAAATATCACCTATTGGGTTATAGGTCCAAGTTTGTTGCATCCCTTGATGAGGCTTGGATTTACCTTATAAATTGCAGCAAAATATGGGCCATAGAATATCGTTCAATAGACAAAAAAAGTCAATCTGAGTGGATATCACAGGTCAAGGAAATTTTTTTGAAGAGATTCGTGGTCGTGCCTAGATACTGTTATTGAGGTCAATTGAGCAATTTTGAAAAACACTAAAATCAATTCCTTAAACCTTCAGCAATATGTAATGTTACGAAATTACAAGGAGAATATCCCTTGTCTCTATGGACAGGATAGGATCACAGTTTCCATTCTTATAGACAAAGCCTCTAGCAATACCTGCAAATCATCCCTTGTCTTCTATGCCCAGATGGAAAGAAGAATCTGCATTAGAGTTATCCTTTTCAAGAACGTCCTTGTAAATCACACGATGTAAGCTCTGTGGACTTTTGTGGGTTTGGATTATTAAAAAGAGCACATGCAGATTGCCGAGCAACCACATTACCTGGCTTCTGGAAAGTGTATCAAGAGGCTTGGAGGGATCTATCATTATCTGTCATGCAATGCTTACTCTTACAGTGGAAGCTGCAATGCAGGGTGATAGTCTAGAACAGAGGTGCACAACCTTAGGAAGTCTGAGGACCAATATTTTATAAAAGTTCTGATTACAGGGGATACAGGGCCACAACATCCATCCTCCCACCCCTCAACCCATACTATATCTCACTAATTAATAATTTGATAATATTTACAATAAGAATAATTAATTATAAATGCAATTTACATAAATGTCTTATTAATTAGTGATTTGGTAGTACCATTTATAATAAAAATTAATAATAAATGTATTTTACATAAACTTCAAATTATCAAATAATACCTTAGTTGTATTTCCTACCAACATTCTAATAGTAAACAATTAAAGTTGCTAGTGCAAGTTATGATATTTTTCAATGTATCTGTTGGTAGTATTGTAAAGGCTGAAATTTTATTTTAAGTTTGACACTACAAGTCGCAGCATATATACCGGAGGGCCACGGGTTGTGCACCCCTAGAATCATCATTCAGATATAGAGGAATCGGCTCATGTATATATATATATCGCAAATGCCAAACTCAAAGCGGCCTCTTCGAGTTTCGCAATGCAAAGATTTCAATCAATCATTTGCAATTTAGAAATTTAGAAAATATAGAATATAAAAATGAAATTAACTTATATTCCTAAACATATCAAGCCGGACAGTAATCTGAAATTTGAAAAATATCAATACAACTTTCAAATTACTGTTTCTATGGAGACACAAACCAATCATGTCCTCATGTCATCAGCAGCAACAGTGTTAAAAATCGTAATTAAAATTTAGAAAATTTAGAAAAACAAAAATGCATTATTCAAAGATTTTTGCTCTTTTTTTATCGTACATATTCTTTTTTTATTTCTTTTGTTTTTTATATCTTTTTGTATATTTTATTATTTATATCCTTTTTTTATTTTATTTTTTTGTATTTATTTCTAGTTTCTTAAATATATTTAATTTAAATATATAAAAAAAAAAAACCTGGAAAAACGGTGACAGCTATCATATCAAACTCAAAACTTCCTAAAAAAAGGATCTATATATATATATTGCTCACAAATTTAGGGAATATTGCGAAATGAATGTAATACACCAAAAAAAAAAGAGGCATTTGGGTTGATTAACATCATCATAGAAGCAAGTGACATGATAATGGAAGTTGTCTGAATATGCAAATTAGGTGCAGAATCCATTTATCGGGATTGAGCAGGATGTGAGACATAGACAGGGGTTAATATTCACATCTCAAACAGGAAAAATGTGTCGCACATTGATTGTTGAGTAGGGTGTATGTCACCTAATATTACTATAACATAGTGACAGTGATGAGACATGGAGAGGATCAAATTGTCCAGCAGTTCCTGTAGGATTCATGGCATCTTGCCCACCAGACCAACCTCCAGCTGAGGAAGTGTTATGGGAGCTGATTGGTGACTGGCAATACCTCTTCCTAGTGCTTTCCAAGCGTGTTCGATGGGATTCAGGTCTGTAGAATGAGAAGGCCAGTCCATGCGCTCGATTCCAGCCTCTTGCAGCATGTTGTTGACGAGATGTTGACAAGGCGTGCATTATCGTCCATAAAAAGAAAGTTGGTCCCAACTGCTCCAGCATAGGGTACCACTTAGGCTGTAGAATTTCATCGCAATATCTTACAGCATTCACCGCTCTATTTCTAACAGCATGGAGGTCGGTTCGACCTCCAATGCTGATGTCTTCCCATACCATGATTCCACCTCCACCAAAGGAATGTCCTTCATGCACGAAACGTGGATTCTCCTGTGTTCCACGTTCACGCCAGATCAGGGCACAACGATTGTCAGGCTGCAGTCTGAATCTTGACTCGATCACTGAAGAGAACCATGGTTCCACTCTTCATGGTTTCAAGGAAGATGCATTTCAGCCCACCTTCTGCGGTTTCTGCGATGTTCAGCAGTTAATGGAATGCATACCATTGGTCGCTAGGCGTACAGTCACTGTGACAGAGTCGATTTAGCACCGTCTGGGTATACACCCGTTGTCCAGTAGCAGCGAGAAACTGTCCCCTCAGCTCAGTCACGTTGCTTCGCCGGTTCCTTCGTACTATTAGCATCAAGTAGTGATCATCTCTTGCAGTGGTGGCACATGGGCGACCCTGCCCTGGTCTTCTACATACTGTGCCAGTCTCTCTCAAGCAATTCCAGAGTCTGCTAATCACACTTTGAGAGATTCCAACCGCCGCTGCCACTGTCATCTGTGTTTGGCCAGCTTCAAGATGCCCTATAACTCTCCATGCTTCAGATTCGGGTAAATCACATCGCAGACAATTTGTGGGGACTTGGTTATGGATATTGATAAATGCTTCCTGAATATGGACAACATCATCACTCGTGATAAGAGTTGGTGTTACCTCGTTGACCTGCAGTCAAAGAGAAAGTTTTCTGTGTGGTTACCAAGAATGTCGGTGCGACCCACCAAAGGGAAATGTGACAGAAGCAAAGGGAAGGTGATGACGATTGTTTTCTTTGATGTCTGTGGCGTTGTACATCACAAATTCGTGCCTGAGGGAAGTCAGTAAATGGTGATGCTTATCTTCCCATTTTGAGATGACTGCACAAGGCTATCCTCCGCAAATGGTCAGAGATGTTTAGGGAAAATTCTTGGATGCCGCACCATGACAACGCTCTGGCACACAGATGTTATTCTGAGAATAATATCTTGCCAAAATGAGTACTCCTACTTTAACACAACCTCCAGATTCGCCGGATCTGGCACCATTTGACTTTTACCATTTTTTAAAGATGAAGGACCTCTTGAGAGGCCAATGATTTGCATCCCACAACAATGTTTTTGAGACTTCGATGACTGCACTCCGTGAGGTGTCAAAGAATGGCTTCCAGGGTTGTTTTCGGTCATTGTACGACTGCTGGTTGAAGTGTATTGTGGAGAGAATTACATTGATGGTCAATAAAATATTTTTCTATTATTTCTAAATTGTCGTTAGTTATCCAGCATGTCCCAGAACTTTTGACATTGTCATATATCTATATTGACACACACACACACACACACACACACAAGGGTCATACTGAAAATGATGAGCAACAATTTTTTAAAAATCACAATATTTTAATTATGAGAAAGCAAGAACATTGCCATAATCTATTGATCATAGACAGCTCCATGAGTGAATCATGACGTCATTAGCTTCCATCAAGTGCCCACAGACAGCTGATACAAAATGGCTGCAAGTAATGTTTCTTTTCACCAGAGTACTGTGATTTAATTTCTCGTTAAAGAGGGAATCTCTGCTGCCGAAATTAATGAGAGACTTCAGCGTACATATGGAGATATGTGCATGGGAACCAGCAGTGTCAAACGATTGGTAAGATGGCAACACAAGCATTGAATATAAGCCTCGTAGCGGCCATCTGCACACTGCCTCTAACAAATGCAACAAGGAACGAGTGGATGACATCATTTAGGAAGACCGATATGTAACTATGGATGACATTGCAGCACAACTTGGAATTGGGCACAGTGCAGTCCAGGAGATGATCAAGAGTTTAGGCTATTGGAAAGTGTGTGCCCTTTGGATTTCCCGTTTATTGACTCGCAATAATAAAATTCAGAGAAAAACCATTGTTCAAGAACTTCTTCAGCAATATGAAAAATGAAGATTTTTTTTTTTTTTTTTTTTTATTGAGTATGGGGAGGGGGAAAAACCTTTTTTCAACCATTATAAAGAATGGAATGGGGAGGGGGGTGACCTTTCCCCCCCCCCCCCCAAAAAAAAAAGGCAAAGACAATGCCATCAGTTGGAAAAGTTATGGGCTCTGTTTTCTGAGATGCAGATGGCGTGATTCTGTTTAGAATTTCTTGAATCTGAGCATACCATTAATGCTGCTTAGTGCATCATGATGCTTAATAAGCTCTGTCGTGTATTGTGTGATAAATGTCCTAGGAAGATCATCCAGCAGCATGATAAAGTGAGGCCCCACACTGCTCATTCCACCATGGAGGGAATTCGGAAAATGGGGTGGAAAGTTCTTCCGCATCCTGTCTACAGCCCCGACTTAGCACCATCCATTTATCATCTTTTTAAGGCATGAGAGGCGAACTCTACGAAACAATGGACGACATCACAAAAGCAGTGTGTCAGTTTCTTTGAAGTGCTGGAACGGAGTTTTACCGGAATTTTCAAGCTCCCATAATGGTGGGAAAAATGTATCCAAAAAAAAAATGGCTCCCAGACTATGTGGGAAAATAACAAATAGTCTGAAAAATAATGTGATGTATCTATTTTTTCAAAAATAAATTAATCTGATTTTTAAAACATTGTTGCTCATGACTTTCATCCTCGTGTATATACATTGTCCGGCCACTTTATTAGGTACACCCCTGCTGTGCACACAAATGCCGTGTTTTGCAACAACTCTTCAAGCCGGTGGGAGCAGTGTCATGGTGTGGAGGATGTTTTCCTGGCACACGTTGAGTCCATTGATATCTCTGCAGGCACATCAGGATGCTGTATATAATTAGTAGAATATCTCTTAACCGGCAACAACAAAACTTTGCAGATTCCAGATATGAGATTTTGCCGGATAATTGAATATATATTACGAGAACTTATCTGTTCATGTTTTGTAATGCCATCTGTAGCAACACCACTTGAGCTAGGAGCTTGCATATATGAATACAGTTTGTTGATGCAAGTTTTGGCTGCACAATATACAAAACAACCCACATGATCTCTCTTAGCCAGGGACAGCTGGGAATATTGTGTGAAGCATTCATTCAGGAGTCGCATGCCCCTTGCGACTCGACTGTACATATGACAGTGTTGCCAGAATGCAAGCCCATTGCACATTTTTCTTATTTCATAGGTTTAAATTTAGACCTTCAAAGTGCCATTGGTTTAGTATTGCCGGTTACAATGTTTAATTTTTTTAATGAATTTATAGAATTTTTTAGGTTTCTACACAGAGCGTAGCTCATAGCAGCAGAAGTCTATCTCCCTGCTCGGTATGTCCGTCCGTCATGAGAAATTCATATTTCAAGAACAACATATGCTTGATACATGATCTACAACTCATTAAAATGTCTTGCCAAGACTAGCTCATAGCTGTTGAAAACTCGTTTCTAGCTTGTGTGATTCTCAAGTTATAGGGCTCCTCTAGAATTTGATCTTAATTTACAAGTTTTATTAAAATCTGGTATATTATAAAAAAAGTTTTCTTCATTTTTTTTATATTGACTTCAACTAAAATTATTATATGAATTAGTTATGCCAATTTTCCTTTTCTCTTCTTGAAATAAATCTTACAATGATTTGTCTATTTTTATTTTAATGAGATCTCCCAAATCTATGGAGAGCTTCTTTTTTTTTCTATGGGGATTTGAAGTTGTAATTTTGCGTTAAATTTTCATTTATATATATTCTTTGGTGTTGTTATCATTTTTAAAGATATAACAAGGAGAGAAAACGAAAACTGGCTTTTAGCTTTCAACAAAGAAAATATTTAATCAATAAGGATATCTTTAAAAATGATCCTTATTGATTAAATATCTTCTTTGTTCGATAACTAAAAGCCAGTTTTCATTTTTCTTCTTGAAATAAATCTTAGAATGATTGGTCTATTTTATTACAGTGAGCTCTCCCAAATCTATGAAGAGCTTCTATTTTTTTCTGCGGGGTTTCGAGTTGTAAAGTTTCTGAGATTTTTAACAGTCGCTCTGTGTGGAAGCCTTAGGGCATTGTGTGATCACTACTGTGTTTACTGCTCCTATCTTTTAGCTCATTGACTGCTGCCATTATAAAGGTTAGCGATCCCTGGTGCCACTAGATTATTTTACTTTAAATTATGTGTGATAAAATAAGAAGTCCGTACATATCATATTTTAGCCTTCCCCCCTTCCCCAAACCCACTCAAATCAACTCTCACAGCTCTGTGCAGGCGGCATCCCTGGTTAACCCCTGACTGCACTAACAAGGGAATGGTTAGGCTTGACAGGTCGAAACCTCCCTTGAAATTTTTATCATTTATTCAGGACCTCAAGTAGTTATTGTATACCTTGTATACCAAATCTCAGCTGCTCTTGTGCATTGGAAGGGGGTTAAAAAAAATGTTAAAGTTAAGAGAAATGGGGATTTGACATCATCACTCTTAGCGAACCACGCATGACATCATTCTATCTCCTGCTGCCCACGACACTCAAGGTCAGCCAAAACAGACAGCGCACCAGAGAAAAATACTTAATTTATAAAATAGTACTAATATAAATACTGCTTATAAAATACAAACAATAACTGAAAAGTATGGCCACATTTATATTTTAAAAGAAAGTAATTTTATATAAAAAAAAAAAAGAAAGAAAAATATTACAATTAATAAATTGAAAGAAAAATTTATGTAATGCTAACTGCAAACAATTGCAATATTACAAATATAATTACAAATAACAATAAGGACAATAAATCAAATGATAACAAAGAAATTAGCAAAAAAAATTTGATTAAATATTGTTTTAAATAAAAATAGAAAATACATTTGTAAATTTAGGAAACATTTCAAAATTGTATTACTGTTGAACTAACACGTTTCTAAACATTTTAGTCATAACTTACTACTACTAATGATAATGTAATTATTATTTCAAAAATAAAAGCAACAAAGCAAAAAGTGTGGTGTCATTTGAATAGAAAATAGAAAATGTTTTAAATATAAATGGACAATACTTTCATAAAATTTAGGAAATATTTCTACATATAATTGTAATAAGAATGTTTTGGATATTAGTCTTATGAACAAGTATAACTCAATGGTTTATAACCCAAACTATATTTGAAATTACAACAATAATCAAAAATAGTAGAAATAAAAATTCTATGGGTATAGATAATTTAAAAATGACAAATACAAAAATATCCAATAATTCCTTTGCACAAATCTTAAATATGTCTATTCTTGAATTTTCTTTCTTCTAAAATTTGTTTGTAGCTTCGTTTTAAGAATTTATCTTTTTATATTTATTTTCTGGTGTGATATTTGGTGGCATAAAATTTGGTGAACATCTGGGAAGAAATAACCCTGGGAAATTAAAAGGAAAAATTGAATTTGTGTAGAGTTTAGAAGGAAGAATAGTAGACAATGTACCGAGACCGTAACGGCATGTTTTATTCTTCTTTAACTTTTTATATTCTACCCATGATTAACTGTTAATTGACATAAAATTTTCAAAAATGTATTTTACTTAAACTTTTTTTTTTTTTTTTACAAATTTAAAATTAATTTCTTTGCAAGCGCATTTAAAGAAATTAATTTCTTTGAAAATACAAATGATGCCCCACTTTTCATTTGTTGCTTTTATTTTTCTAATAATAATGTAGTTAGTAGTAAGTTAGACATTTGCTGTGACTTCAATGTTTAGAAACATGTTTATTCCACAGTAATACAATTTTGAAATGTTTCCTAAATTTACGAAAGTATTTTCTATTTTTATTTAAAACTTTTTCTATTCCTTTATTTTATATAAAAAAAAATGAAGAAAAGATATTACAATTAAAAAATTGAATAAAAATTTATGTAATGCTAACTGTAAACTATTGGCATATTATAAATATACAGTAAAACCTCGTTAAGTCGTCACTCAAGGGACCAAACATTTTTGATGACTTAGGCGGAGTGGGAATTTTTGAGAAAAAAAAACAAAAAACACTGAAATACAGTATTTTTATGAATTGCTGTAGGATTCGGTGAGAAAAACAAGATTTTCAGAAATTAATACCTGCAAATGAATGAGTGGGAAAAAAAAACAATTTTTATAGTTACCACATTTTAATCGTTTTAAAAGAATGGCAATGTCTGTCTTTGAAATGTTCCAGCCAATCATTGCTGCCGCCGAAATCTTCAATGTTCAACTCCTTAGCAATTTCCATGGGTTTTTCTTTGAGAATCGTGGCAGAACATTTTGCGATCTGGCATGTTTTAGCCATCAAACTAAAACCTCCTCGATCTCATCAAACTTCAATTTCCTCCTTCTCTTTCTTTTGTCTTTGCAGTCAGCTTCTTCAATTACTTGTTTTGATGAAAGAATATCGTTTAATGTAGTCCTGGGAATATGGTGTTCTTTGGCAAAAGCTGTTTTCGAAACATTTGATTTTTCAAAAAGTGCAATCAAGTCTTTTTTTTTAAAAAAAAAAAAAGATAACGAGGTAAGTTTTCGTTTCCCTGGCATGTTAAAAACGTAATCGAACCACGAAAATGCAAGAGAAAAAAATAGCTCTTATAGTGGGGCTTACTCGCTATGAAATGAAGTCACACTCAGGAGCGGTCAAAAAAAAGTCTACACTCGACAGAGTCGCAGTGAGAAGAGTGTTTTGAATGATTAGCAGCGAGATTCCAAGAACCCAAATCCTCCGAAGGGATAGGAAAGGAATGAAGTGACAGGCGTGCTCGAAAATTCCCCATTAAGGCTTGGCTTTCTTAAAGTGAACGGGCTGGGCTGAAAAGACAACACGATGGCATGCAAAATGGAGAAGAAAGATGCTTTGGGCCATTTTTGAGGGTGATGAGTTATCCGCAGTAGAATTAAATTTGGTGACCGGTAAAGGAGGGTTATTTTACATTATTGTCTATGAGACCTAGTCGGGACCAAAGGAAAACGACGACTTAAACGAAGTGACGACTTATCCGGGTGACGACTTAACGAGGTTTTACTGTAATTACAAATAAAAATAACGACAATAAATCAAATAATTTTACTTAAATTAATTAGTAAAGTAAATAAAGGAATAGAAAATGTCTTTAATAAAAATGGAAATTATTTTTGTAAATTTAGGAACATTACTACTTCATTAACCTTACTATAATTACTAAACAATTGTAATAATGTTTTAGATATTAGTCCTATGAACAAATATAACTCGATGGTTTTATAACCCCAACTATATGAAATAATCAAAAATAGTAGAAATAAAAACTCTGTGGGTCTAGATAATCTGTCAACAATAGATACAAAAATATGCAGTAATTTCTTTGCATAAATCTTAAATATATCTATTCTTGAATTTACTTTCTTCTAAAATGAATTTGCACTTTCGTTTTAAGAATTTGCCTTTTTATATTTATTTTTCTGTTGCGATGTATGGTGAACATCTGGGGGAGAAGTAATAATCCTGGGAGATTAGAAGGGAAAGTGAATTGTGAAGGGTTTACAAGGAAGAATAGTAAACTATGTAGCAAGACCAGTACAATTCATTTTATTCTTCTTCAACTTTTCATATTCTATCCATGATTAACTGTTAACAAGGTTCAAACTCGTCCTTACAAGTCCTTAAAAGTCCTTACTTTTACATTTAGTCCTTACAAGTCCTTACAAGTCCTTATAAATCCTTATTTTTATGCCCCATTTTTAAAAAGTCCTTACTTTTGACTCTGCCATTGTTAAAAAAATTTAAAATTTCACCGATTATCGTTTTTCTAATTCCTCCTCGGCGGCTGTAATCTCGATCGACGTGGCTCTCACGGAATTGGGGGGGGGGGGAGACACGTCTCACGTTCTACGAATCCGGGTTGACTGCATTTGACGGTACTACCAATAGGAAGTTTTGTTGCATTCACTGTGGACTGGCGTTTTTTGGTTACAGATGGCTTTTATTGGTCCATGGTTCAATAGCAATGTGACAGATATTGAAAAAGATGCAGCCAAAGATTTTATTCTTTTTTAGTTAACTTTTAGCGCAATTTTTCTTTCAGTGCGTTCACCGTCCGTGAATGTTATAAAAAAAAAATCGGGAATTTCGGCAATTGGTCACGTGTTCATGGCATGAAAAACAATTACTGAAAAAGAAATTAAAATAAATACCTTTGATGTAAAATTAAATAAAAAAAGGTTGGAATTAAAAGATATGTAGTTATGATTACCAGTTTCATGGTGGGTTTTGTTTTTTTTTTCATCAATTTATTGACTTATATTTTTGGGAGTTTTTGTTGTGTTAAATTTGTAATGTATCTTCTACGTTTTATTTTACACTTTATCATCTAATAGGTTGAATTTGCAAAAATGAGACATTTTATTTAAAAATGCGTGCGACAATTTATGTTTATTCAATTTAGAGGTCCTTATTTCTTGGTTTTTTTAGTCCTTAAAAGTCCTTGATAGTCCTTGATTTTCTTCTAAGGAAATGTGTATGAACCCTGGTTAATGGGACATAAATTGATAATTCGACATAAATTTACAAAAACATATTTTTCTTAAACTTATTTTTTTTTTTTTTGCAAATTTAAAATTACTTTCTTTTAAAATACAAATGATGCCATACTTTCATTTGCTGCTTTTTATTTTTCAAATAATAATTACATTATTATTAGTAGTAGTAGTTAAAGTTAAAGTTGCGATCAGGCCCAGAGGACTGCGCAATGCAACTGGAGGGTAGGCTCCAGTGTTCAGAACCTACGGGACAAATTTGAGGACGGGGGGTCGGCCCGTCGCTCGCCCGCCTTTAACTCCCGGGAAAGAAACCCGGTACCCATTCTATAGAGGGCTGGGTAGACCCTAGGGCCCGTTTGGAGGAGAAAGAAGCGTGGAAAAATTCCCGTCCTCCGCCGAGGCCGGGAATCGAACCCGCTACCTCCAACCCGCAGCCAAGCGCCCTTACCCATTCGGCTACCGGGCCCACATTAGTAGTAGTAGTAAGCTAGATATTTGGTGTTACTTCAATGTTTAGAAACATGCTAGTTCCACAGTCTTACGATTGAAATGTTTCCTAAATTTATAAAAAATTAGTATTTCCCATTTTTATTTAAACATTTTCTATTTTTTTATTTTTTGCTAATTTCTTTAAGTTATTATTCGATTTATTGTCATTATTTTTATTTGTAAATATAATTATTTATAATATGTTAACAGTTTACAGTTAGCATTACTTAAATTTTTCTTCAGTTTTTTTAATTACAATACTTTTTCTTTACATTTTTTTTTTAATGTAAAATCACTTTCTTTTAAAATACAAATGTGGCCACACTTTTCAGTTATTGCTTTTATTTTATAAAAAGTAATTATATTCGTTGTATTAATGTATTATTTTGCAAATTAAGTATTTTGCTGTGCCGTGCCGTCTTTGATTCTTCAGTACTCGGCCAGCAGCAGGAGATGGATGATGTCGTACATGGCTCACAAAGAGTGATGATGTCACACCACTCTTTCTTTTAACTTCAGCATTTTTTTAAATTTTTTTCTACACCCTTTCAGTGCGACAGCTAAAATTTTTATACTACTTAAGAATAACTACTTAAGGTCCTGAATAAATGATTAAAATTTCAAGGGAGGTTTCGACCTGTCAAACTAAACCATTTCCTTGTTAAGAGAATGATTACCGTAGAAAAATTCAAATAAATTATTTGATAACAATAATATTTGTTATTAGGTATATGAACGCAAAATAATTTTATTTCGTTGTTTGTTTATATTTCTTATGAACTTTTCTAATAACATTTATACAATTTTCTTAGTTTTTTTTCTTATACCCACAGAATTTCCAAAGCCTATTTTCCAATTTTTGAGAATGGCAAAGAGAATAAAATTCTCATCACTAACATTAATCTCCAACAGTAATAAAAAATAAATGAAAGAATTTTCAAAAAATTACAATCACTGACGCATAGTGATTCCAATTTTTTTTTTTTCCAATTACAGTATACTTTCTCTAATCTGGCACATTCGGGACTTGAGGCATGCCGGATTACGAAATATTCCAGATTACAGGATGAATATCAGGAAAAACGTGAATTAAACAAAAAAATGACAGTAAAACATGTTTTTTATGTATTTAAACAGCTTAAGTAGAATAAAAAATTAGATAATAATGTAAAATAACTGACTATGAAACAAAAAAAGTGCACTGTAGGCTTACAAAAAATTTAATTCGAAGTTGAGCAAGACTGTTGATCTAAGCCCATGGGATTGGTCTTCCTGGTAGAAGTCATCTTAATCAAATCTCTAATATCGATTTGTTTTTTAGTCTTCTCTCCTTGTTTTTTTATGAAGTCATTTCATATGATGTGGAGTTTCATAATTTCAGCATCATTGAAGGAACTGCTGCATACAGAAAACTTGATAAATGTATTTAAGGCATCAGCTACTCGATTCCGAGTGATGTTGTTTGACTCGTCTACATCATCTTCATCTGAAACCATGTCTTTGGGGGCTGTTGGATTGGTAACATTCTGTATGATAGCCTCATCTGACAGAATTTCCTCTGTCGGCTCATCAAAATCTGCTTCAACTCACTATCTTATTTCTTCGCGATTCAGCTGTGATATGGGGCTCTCTAAAGGCATATATCCTAAAACAACTTCTAGTTCATCATCAACTGTATCGCTTTCAGTAACTTCGACATTTTCGTCCACCACTTCAGGCCGAAGTTTACGCTGTGACTTTTTCAGTTTCTGTTTAACCTCGCCCCAAACCAAAGCAGTAGCAAAGATAGCATCTTTAATGGAAAACTGTTCTTGAAAATCTTTCACATTGCAATCCGATGCAAGTAAATTCTGTACAAATTAGCGTCTGTATTGTGACTTGAAGTTCTGGACCATCCCTTGATCCATGGGTTGAAGCAAGGATATAACAGTGGGAGGAAGATAGGCTACTGAAATGTTACCAGACACTAATTCTTCCTTATCTAAATGAACTTTACAGTTGTCTAAAAACAAAATAGCCTTACTGTCTTCAGGCAATTTCAATTTTTCAAAATTGTTTTTAACAGCTGGCACAAAGTCTTCGAAGAACCAGTTTTTAAACAACTCTTGATTCATCCACGCATTTGATTGTACCCCATAAATCACAGGCAAGGTTTTCACGCCTTTTAAGGCCCTAGGCTTCTTTGACTTTCCTATCATAAAAGATTTTAGTTTGTGATCACCAGATGAATTGGAGCACAGTAGAACTGTTAACCGATCTTTATTTTTCTTAAAATCTTTAACACTTTTCTCATCCCCACCAGCAAGGGTAGAATTTGGTAGGCAACGCCACAAAAGGCCAGTCTTATCTGCATTATAAATTTGACAAGCTGTCAGTTCATTTTCAGACACAATAGACTTGAATTTATCTTTGAACTCTTCACCACCTACATCATCGGCAAATTTCAGCTCGCCAGAAATATCTAATTTTCTGATACCATGACAAGCCTTAAATCGCCTAAGCCAGCCTTCAGAAAATTTGCAGTCGGCATCAATGTTCAAAATCTAGTTGAAACTGCTTAGCTTTTTCAACAACCATAGGACCAGTAATGATCTTTTTGCTATAAACCAATTGTACAAAACCGAATCCAGTTGGTATAACTTGGGGTTTTTTTTTTGAAGTTTGCCTTTCAATTAGATTTTTCAAAGTTTCTGATTCGTTCAAAAACTGTTTCAACTTGTCTTTTTTTTTTTAATGTCATAAATTGTAGATGACCTTATGTCATAATTATGTGTCTACTTACGCCATTTTGAAGCTTTCTCACGATTTCCAGCTTACGAGCCAAAGTGAGAGTCGGGTGGTTTTTCTTAGAAGACACAACATTAACTTTAAGACCCATGTCACTTGTCAGTCAGGTATAAACTCAACACAAAATCAAGCTCTACAAAACACTAAAACACAACAATATTCGACATTGATACAGCAACCTGAGCGTCACACTCAACTGAAACTGAATGTGAAACATAAGCAAAGCCACAGTGACGTCCAGGGAACAGGTGACTCCCGAACATATACAATGTCACCTGAAGTCGGCCAAAGATGAGCGCCTTGTTATATTCGATGACTGGCCTCCCCTCCATGCATTGTGATACGCTTTGTCCTGCACAATTTTTTCCTCGTGCCTTCTGGTCGCAAACAAACTTGAACAAGGCACGATTGATGTTTTGCGATCGATATGAATTATTATTTTTTTTCTAAAGTCGTGCTGGATTATCCAGCATGCCGGACCGTAGGATGCTGGATTAGAGGTATTTTACTGTATTCCAATCACTCCTCTTCAGAGCATAGGGCATCGATGAAACATTTCCATCTAACCTCTGTTTCCTGCCAGCACTTTCACATCTCTCCATGTTTTCCCGGCTTTCTTTATCTCTTCAATATTCTTTTCCAGCTTGCTCTGGGTCTTCCTCTTTTTTGATGTTCTTGGGAATTCCAGCTTAAAGCTTGTCTTTCAATGGCAGTGTTCCTCAGAGTATGTCCGATCCATTTCCATTTTCTTCTTTTTATTGTTATATTTATTGGTTCTTCATTTTCTATTTTCCAAAGTTTATCATTTGCTATGGTATTTGGCCAGTAGATCTTAAAACTTTTTCTAAGACATTGATTTATAAATGTTTGTATATCTTTTGATATTCTTTTGGTAACTTTCCAGGTTTTACTGTCATTGACTAGTACAGCTTTAACGTTACTGTAAAAATATTCATTTTGTTTTAGTTAATATTTCTTTCACTTTCCAAACTGGATATAATTCGACAAATTCTTTATTCTCGTTTTTACCTCTATCTGTTCCACTGGCGCCTGCTACTGTACTACCCAAATACGTGAATTGGTCACTTTGTCAAGTTTGATATTTTTGAGCTTAAATCTAGTTTCATTTCTGGCGTTCATCCTTGAGGATTTGGTCTTTTTGCTTTGATTTTTAATCCAACTGTATTTCCATATGTTTCGAGTTCATTCAGTTTTGACTCCACATTTTCAAGGTGTAGGATAGAAGACACATCATCTGCAAAGTCTAAGTCTTCCAATTGTTCAAAGATACCCCAGTTGATTCTTCTTCTTTTTCCTTCTGTTGTTTTTCTCATTACTTCATCAATTACCATAAGGAATAATGTTGGTGATAATATCCTTGTTATACTCCTGATGTAACTGCTATGGGTTCAGTCAATTTTTCTTCATGGAGAACTTATCATGTATTTAGACATGAGATTAAACATGCATTAGAACATTTGTACAGTAAAATAAAACAAAGAACGCATACAACTAAACAAAACAAAAATTCACTGAGCTATTTTTTGGTATTTATGCTGGGAATCGGAGACAGGACTGTTTCAAAGCTAATTGACCTCTCATCAGTCCAATCC
>JAFIDM010010028.1:39917076-39928142 GCA_023159025.1 Thereuonema tuberculata | reverse complement strand
TTGAAGAACATAGATTATATCCATTCAAACTGCAGTTGTGCAAATCATCTGTAGGGAAAAAAAAAAAAAATATATTCTTTGCATACAAATTAAAAAGACTCAAAAACTCTCCAGTAACCTAAAATTACCAAGTTGAGGATCAAAGAAAAATATTATAATAATTTGCTCAACAATAATCTTACAATGTAAGGAAAATATATGACCTTTTGTGAAAAAGATAACGTTAAACAAATTAGGCAGTTGTTGCACAATGTAAGAGTAAGTAAGAGAAGCTTATTTAACATTCTAAAATGCCATTTTTATTGGAATATTTAGGAAGGCTTACTAGAACATCAGGATTTTCTTACGTGGGTGCTTGAATTATTAGAAAAGACCAAAACCACAGATGATGGTATTTTGAAGTTGCTTATGCCACTTGCTCTACAGGTTAGTACTTTTATTTCACAACTTCAAGGTAAGTTTTGCTGATTTAAAATTGATGTCCGTAAATCTTACGTTGCATTTGTTATTTTTCAAATCTTTATGATGTTTCATTTCTGTTATTGTTGTTGTTATTACAATAATACCTACATCTAATTTTGCTTTGGAAGCTTTTCATAATTGACACGCTATATGAATCAGGAAAAATCAAAGTAGTAGTATGATTATGAAATATAATTATTTTTGTTTAAAATTTTTCTAAAAATATTACCTGTATTTTAGTATTAATGAAATTTACATAGTCTGATGATTTGTGTTCAAAATCCAGTTTAGACAATGAATTACTTAACCCTTTGTGGATGGCCATGTTTTTGCCTTATTTGTATGTCTTTGAAAAAAAATTAATTAATAAAAAACTAACAGTAAAATGATCATATTTTTTTTTTCCTGTGTATAAATAACAATTGAACTTTCAAATGCACTTAAGTTTATTTTGGAATTATTAAATTTATTGTATGAAAAAAATTATTAAAGTCAATTTTTATTACATATTTTAACAATTTTTTTTTTTCAAAAGACTGAAATAGAAAATATTTTATAATAAATAAAAAGTTAAAAATAGCCAAATTAAAGTTTAATATGATGGCATTGAAATTGCACAAAATATTTGAGCTAAAGAAAGCTTATTATATTTTTTATATTTTTTAAAACCAACTCTGTCTCAGTTTACTTGGTCATTTCATCCTTATTGTATTGCAGAGGTTCCAACTTCTCGCTGCCCCTTGTCATACCATGTGCATTACGACTCCTATAATGCCCCCCCCCCCCAAAAAAAAATTATGTTAGTAACTAACTTATCTCTGGTTTTACATCAAACCAGAGATAAGTTAGTAACTAATGTAATTTGTATTGGAAGTATTGCAATTTAAGGCCATTCTTGCCTTCTGCACATTGAAACTCCACGAGATTATTGATTTTCGGCCAAATCTGAAAGATCGTTACTATCACTACCTGAAAATGAACTACTGCCATTGTAATTTGCTTTTTCATGAAGCAATTCCCGATCCAAAAGTTCCTCAAATCACCAGATAACTCTGCTTCACTATTAGAATCATTTCCTTCATTTATTTCAGACTCTAAAAATACTTCTAAAACCTGAGTGTCAGAGAGTGACGCTATGCTTGTCACTCTTTGTTTTTGCTTTTTCCTCTCATTCCGTTTGTTGCTGTAGCTAACCAATTACATATCTTCTTATTTTGATGCTTTTGAAAGGATTAGCCAATCGCAGATGACCTACTTACCAATCCTCAGGCTTCTGGGGTTTCTGAAAACCTGAACAAAAAAATTTTAAAACAGATCATGCATATATGGTTGAATTTCGCCAAACTGTCCACAAGAATTTGGAATTATATCAATAGCTGAAATTATAATAGAAACAAACTGAACTTTCTCTAATTTCCACTATTATTTTATTTGTAAAGCACCATCTGCCTATTTACTAATTTTTTTCTGAATTGAGATTTTTTAGATTTCTTGGGTACTGAAATGTCACAAAAAGACGCAATTTTGTTTCTTTTATCAGTGACTGTGATGGCTAGTCTGCTGTTATGAGCTATTTTATCTGTTATTTAAGAATAATAGATTATAATAATTATACTTTTATTCTAATACATTTTGCAATTCCTAATGTGAAGTATATTTTTTGAGATATTCTATATTTATAACATGGCCCTTTTTGTTTGGTCAAACCGTGCCAGTGTTGACTGCTCTTCATCAGACGTTGCACTTGCCTAGTGTCGGGAACATCAAAACTGGACCTCCGCCAAGTTGTGTGATCAGATGAATCCATTATCAGCCATAACAGTCTGAAGGGAAGGTGTGAGTCAACAGCATGCTAGGTCGGCTCTATGATGGTTTGGGGAGTCTTCTCATGAGACATGTTAGGTCCCTTAGTGTGTCTGGAGAGGTCCTTCAAAGCTGCGAGCTACCTGAATGTACTGGCTGATCAACGACACCTTTCCATGACCTTTGTACATCCTGCAGCTGTTAGTATTGTTAGCAGGACAAATCACCACTACGTCCATACATGCCTCAAGAAACATTCATCTGTGTTTGGGATCATTTAGTGGCCCACAAGGTCCTTGGATTTAAATCCTATCAAATATCTCTGGGATGTCATTGAGACAACAAATCCACACCTACATCTAGGTCAGAGTTGTGGAGAGTGGTAGAATAGGCTCTCCAGCTCTCCAGCATCTGGTGGAGTTGATGTCTTGGCATGAACAGGCTGTTATTCACATTAGAGGACAACTGATATGCTATTAATTAGGTGTCTCGAATGTTTTGTCTATCAGTGTAAAACTATGATGAAATTTCATGCTGTTCTAAAAAGCTTTACATGGCTTAATATATACTTCGTAATTAATGTGACCTGTCATTTAGTAATACTTCTAAGTTGTTGTTCTATTTCATTATTCAGTTCAGAAAGTGTTTTAAACGTAAAAAATGTATATTACACTATTATTTTATTATATGATTCACTAATTTTTATTGTGTCTAACTTCAACCCTCAACAAGTTTCCACACCATATTAGAGCTGATGAAAAATCTGAAACACCTCATTGAGACCCTTGAAATGGGTTTGAGACTGTCACATAACAGAAAATAATTGGGCTTCTAGATTCTTATGTGAATGTTGAAATATAACAGATCTCAATTAACCAAGGATTTTAAGTGGTTTAAGGCTGTACTATTATTGTTGACTGTATCCTGTACACTGATTGATGAGATTCAAATTGAAAAAATTTCCATCATCTTGTCTTTGAAAAGCATTAATGAATTTGTCATTATGGCAAATGACGATGGTTCACACTGTCCAACTAATGTGCTGCCAAACAGCGCCCTCTGGCACATTCAGATGGTATTTGGGGACATATAATCCACCATGAATATGGTTTGTTTTTGTATTCCTGACTTACCTTTAAAGTTTGTACAGGAAATTTTGAATCACCCTATAAATAGAAGGTGTCCCAAAATTTGGGTGATTATCAAGGACATCAAAACAAGTAATTTTGGTCTGTAAAATCATGCCCGCAAATGAGCTGTTCCTGCATGAGATGAAATCAAAGAAACATATCTTATTAGAATAAAGAGAAAGTGAAAACAAATAAAACGCACTTACTAGCAAACATGATGAAAGGAGAATAAATCCTATAGTTTCGGAATATTCAGCGTATTCCATCAACAGGGATGGCACAAAACGTTTATGACAAGACGAGGTGGGGATACATAGTTAGAGTGAGGGAAGTGAACAGATTAGGGAGGTTTAGCAATAGTGACGGGTGTTTTGTCCACCGGTGATAGGGTTGTATGCCTTAAGCTGGATTATGTGGAAAGATTCAGCTTGGAGTTGGCGGGAAAGTTTATTGTAAGTGGGAGAGGGGTTTGGCAGCAGAAGTTGGGGGGGGGGGGGTCCATTCTCTTGATTCAACATCCCTATTCACATCCCTCACCTACAACACCATCAAAAAAGTATTCTATGATTTCCTAGATGATGAAACCCTTTTTTGTCAATTTGACATGACCATGAAATAACTTGAATTCCTCATCCACACCATTTACAATAGGCAATATTTCTCCCACAACAATTATATTTACCTCCAAACACATGGTCTATTCATGGGCCTTGCTATATCAGGATCCATTACAGACCTCACACTACACTACATTGAAAAACAAATGCTCTCCATACACCGCCCACACATCAAATTATACAACAGATATGTTGACGATATCATCATCCTCACAACACAAATACAAGAGGATCTAAGCCATATAGATCCCCACTTACAATTTGAACTGAAAACTCCTTCCAACAAACACAAACTATCTAGATGTCTCAATTATCTACAAAAACAACTCCATACAAACTACTGTCTATGGAAAACAAACCTGCTGAAGCAGATACATACATTGTAACTCCCACACACCCTATATATACAAAATCAACACATAATTTGGCTCTGAAGGAGGAGTGAGACATGATATTGTATAGATCCTTTTTTTTTTTGGATTAACCCACTTTGAGATGAGGTATTTTCTCGATATTTCGCTCTTAGTGGAGTCTAGTGTATCCCATGCGAGCCTTCCTGTGAATCCTCCTACATCAGGATGACCAAGAAGCAACTGAGTTCTCCTCAAGAATTTCACAGTCCTCCTCAAACAACACTGAGTTGAGTCTGGCTAAAAAGAGGAAGCACAGCTCTCTCATGCCACATTATAGAAGCGAGACACATCCCATCATGGAGTGCTGCAAGTAATCCAACCTATGAATGACTTTTTCCAGAATGTCACCTTCGAGACGCACTGGATCCGGAAAACCCCGAACACTCTGAACAGCGACAAAGGTCTTCTTAACCATCTTTGGAACCCAATCCTGGTGGGCCAATGAAGTCCATTCCATGGCTCGGAATGAACTACACAAAAACAACTTATCTGAGAAACTAACAACGGCATTCACCTTGATGTAATTGATATATATATACATCTCCCAAAGAAGGCTCGAGGCGCCGGGCCGAAATATCGAGAAAATATCTCATCCCGAAGTGGGAAAATCCCTCAAAAAAAAAAAAAAGTCTATACAAAATCAACACAATAGACTTTCTAATACGCAGAGCACTCAAAATGTGCTCCACTAAACTTACCTTATACACAGAATTAAACACCACTTACAGTATACTTAACCTCCACAACTACCCCTCCCAGCTCTTTTGCAACCACCTCAATATCCTAACACATAAACTGAACAAGCAGTCTAAAAATACAACCCCAAACCCCATGTCAAATATAGTGGAACACCATTTATACGTTTCTCGTTAATACGTTTTTATCATTTATACGGTTTTTTGAATGGTCCCGGCAAAATCCAATGCATATTAACGTTAAATAATTTCATTTATACGTTTTTTTCAAGAACTCAAGCAGAGAGAAAATGCGCATTTCAACCTCAGATTCCCACCTGCCGATTGTCCAGTCTTAGAAAAGTGCACTGAAAAACCTCTGCCAACAAGCTTTCAACAAGCTTTGGTGGGTTTGAACACCATGCAAGAATACCTCATTAGCAGTGATTTAAATGATAAAGTTAAGATGGCACTTTTAATTGTGCACAATGAACTTTTTTCTGTGCATTCCAAAAAAGTCCTACAATCTAAAATAATAAAATATTTTGTAAATGCTGACATATTTTGTACATACCTCTTGTATTTCATCTTCATGTAATATTTTAATTTACCTCTGACTTTTTATTGTTGGTTATCACGAAATTGTTCGTATGTATGTATGTATGTAGTGAAGGTGGGTGGCAGAAGCCAAGCACTGCGACCAGAGGTCTATTGTACTATCCCACGGAAATATGGACAGACGGAGAGAAAGACTGAGAAAGTATGGTGGGAGAAGTGCAGGGGAAACGGGAGAACCCCGAGAAAACCTGCCCAGCGCAGATCGTCCACCAAAATTATTCGTAACTTTTGAGAATTTCGTTTATTCGTTTTTTCATTTATACGTTTTTTTTTTCTCAGTCCCTTCAAAAACTTATAAACGGTGCTCTACTGTACATCCCCTTTCTATACTATCCACCCCTTGAAAGTTTCATTATAAAATTTCTCAACCCATACCAATATGCCCCTACCTTCAAATCACCCAACATAAACATCACACAAACAAGCAACTAAATAATACTTCCAACACAGTATATTGGATCCCATGTAAACCAGTGCCCCTCTGGCTATGTAGGACAAACATCCTGACCTTCTATCCACTACCCCTATACCTAAGAGCCCAAACCAACTTTCAAAAACACAGAACCCACACGTTCGTATACAGTAATGCACTACAACGAGAGTTGACACCTCCCCAACTTCTCTTCCTGCCAAACCCCCCTCCCACCACAATAAACTTTACCCCGACTCCTAGCTGAATCTTTCCACATAATCCAGCTTAAGGCATACAACCCTATCACCGGCGGAAAAAACGCCCATCACTATTACTAAACCTCCCTAATCCCTTCACTTCCCTCACTCTAACTATGCATCCCACCTCGTCTTGTCATAAATGTTTTGTGTCGTCCATGATGATGGAACACGCTGAGCATTCTGAAACTGTAGGTTTATTTCCATCTTTTTTATTCTCCTTTCATCATGTTTGCAAGTAAGTGTGTTTTATTTATTTTCACTTCACTTTATTTTAATATATGCTTGTTAAGCCTTCTTGTTTATATCTTATTAACATGAGAACGACAGATTTAAGCAGTTATTCAAAGTGTTGGCCTTTTATTTCAATAGAGGATTGCTTCATCGGTTTATGGATTCACATACTCTATTAAATATTCATGGAATAGCCTGTATATGTGCATGATCTTACAAGCAGATCTTCCTCTCCAAGGACAGGAGTACACTAGAGATATCACACATCCCCCCAAAAAAGTCAAGGGCAATTGATCAGACGATCATGCTAAGCTACAGGACCTCTTCCAATCCACCAGTTCTGTCCCAAATACTCCTGCACGTCCAAATTGATGTGTGCAGATGGTTTTCCATTACATTGAGCTTCCCCATAAATCAGATGCATATCTATCAGTTCAGCAACCAACAACATTTCCTCTTTGAAAATGAATGTTGATTACAACAAAGACACTAGCTCACAATTAATCTAACAACCAATAACAACAATATGAACCATCATTGAACCTCTTTACAATCCCAACATTCTATGATTTGATAAAGCAATGTTTAATACTGCTTTTTGTTAAAGAGATAGCAATGTAAATCCAGATCAGATACAACAGTGCCGAAATGTGTCCCCGGCCTTCCGAGAAAAATGATGATATGTATCCAGCAGTTAGACGACAACTACTACTATTTGATTCCTTCATGTGCATAAATAGCTTAATTGCGGACTTGGGTTTACTGACAAAAATTACCTGTATTGTTGTCTTTGATGATCTCCTAAAGTTTATCCATTTAATTTTATCCGACATCTATGTGTGCGTGTATAACTTCACACATTTTTATGAGTAGAGATCAAACATGGAATAAGGTGGTAGTATTCACCTTCTTATATACCATTTTCAACATTATTATTATTAAGTACATACACTTAGGGAACATTTCCACCAAAGAGCAGAAGACTCTTATTATTATTATTATTATTATAATTATAATCTTTCTTTCTTTCTCTCTGTCTAATCTTCAGCAATAAAAGTTATTTCTTCATTGAAGAAAATTTATTTCTTTTACTGATCTCTCCTGCTTTCTTTGCCTTTTCTTTTTTAAGTCCTTGAACTTGTAGCACTTACTCCTGAATTACTGTAGTGAAGCAGGGGACAGCTGTTTTGCATAGTAACTGAGATAGGACAGAGAGCATTATTATTATGGAGAGCTAATTTCTTTTAAAATTAGCCTACAGCTATCTGTCCAGTTTTTGGTTCAAAAGTAATAATTTTTAATTAAACTTTTAATAAATATATGAATAATTTATTGCATTACTTTTCTGTTGAGATAATAATGTAATGTATTATTGATTTTTATTTTTCAGTATGTAGAAGAGTTTGTATTTTCTGAACTTTTATCTCGGCGACTGGCTTATTTTTGTGCAAGAAAAATGAACCAGCTGTTTAGTGAATTTTGTACAAGCTCATCAAGAACACAGAGTCCTTTAGTAACAACAAATGCTAATGGGTATTGTTATTTTTCAAGTTTCATTTTATTTTCTAATAATCCTGAATTAATTAATTTATTTATTTATTTATTTGCCACAGTCTCATTTATTTGGCTTGCATTCCCAACAATAAGGAAGAATCCTTATTATAAGTCATTCTTAAGATTTTGATTTATTGTTTATCAGGAGTTACCTTCTACATTCTGACACAATGGTTTTTCTCTTCTTTTTTTTTTTCTTTTTTTTTCCCCCATTATATCAATACTGGTCTTCAGAATACAATTGTCAAAAGAAATATCTTCATCCTCAGTGCATTTTTAGATAGGTTATATTATTAATTTATATAGTATATTATTGTTCTTGGCACAGTTTTCTTTGCTATTTTTGTACCATTGAAACCTAGGATTCAGTGCTTTTATGTTTTGCTGTTAATGAATCACACTTACCTCTTCTAACAGTGATTCATAATCTGTGTTAGAATATTTAGGAAGCTTGAAGCTCTCAATTGTGATAATCTGGATCGTAATTAAAAATTAACAACTTGCAGCATCTTTAGTGTTCAGTAACTATTTGTATGTTGTAGAATCTGAAAGGACATGTGATACAAATTATCATTCTTTGGCATGATGTGAATCCAGAAATAAGTTTGAAAACATGTTCACTGACTCCACAACAGTTTCTTTTAACAGCTTGGTTTGGATGGATAGTTCAAGTGCCTTTTATTCGTAGCCTGATAGGAAATTTTGTAGACTTCCTATTATCTAAACAATAACAACAAATATATTGATATGTCATACTTTGTTAAGGAATAGGTAATAAAGTGTTTTTATTATACAGTAGAACCCCTCTCGTCCGCCCTCGGCTGGTACGCCATTCCGGTTGATCCGACTGTGCTCGGGCCGGCCGAACTTGTCCCCGACTCATCAGTGACTCACCACCCGTCGCCCCATTGTGTTGTTTACTTGCATATACAGTGACGGTAGATGGTTCTTAAGAATCGCAAAACATTGAAAAAGCCTAAACTTGAACTGCTTGACAAGGCAGTAAATCCGTATTTTTCTGTATTTTCTGATAATCCGACCTTTTTTGCGTTCCGACCATACCCCCAGTCCCAAAGGTGCTGGATTAGAGGGGTTCTACTGTACTTTTCATTGATTTTAGTTAGTTTTATTATTATTATTATTATTATTATTATTATTATTATTATTAATTTTATTTAGATTTTTAGTAAGGTTAACCATGACTAATCTGACATAATTTGGTTAGCATAATTTCAAATTGCCTGGATCACTACCATGTAAATTTACCATGTTAATTCCTACTATTTTGGGGTTATTGTAATTCCAGAGCTATAAACAAAGCATCAGTAATCGAGGAAAATAAAAAAAAAATTCAGCACACCTACGATTCTATGTTAGTGATGGTAAACCTGCAATAGAAAAAAGCTTGGTTGTCTTTTGGAAATTGTTTCAATTTATTTTGAGTATTTACAAAGATGCATTTCTCATTAATTGCTGTATAATTACACAATATTTAGATAGATTTGTTTTTGCTTAGAAATCCTATTACAACAAGTGCCAATCAACCTCCAGTGAATCCTGTGGCTGCAGCTTTTCTGGAATACAATAATTGCTCTCATCATCGGGGCTTAATCCTTGATCTCAGTGCCATATTGCAGGTGAGTAATGAAATTATCTCCATTGGTAAATAGTGAAGAGCTGACATTTAGAGTCATTGTTTCTGCTGTATCTCTTTATCGTCTAAAAAGTTAGTTTCTTTATTTTATTTGTTGATCATTTCCTCTATAATGTGCTTTAATTTATAGAAGCCTCATCTTGAAATTTTATTGTTTACTGAAACTGTTTACTGCTTATTAATTATTTGCATTTTTATAATATAAACAAATTGTGATCTCATTGATAAGTTTGACAAATTCAACACGTAGTTGTGATGCTTTGTTTATCCTTCTTTGAAGTAGGATTTCTAGTATATTTATCTTTAGATTCCTGGTTTCATTTATTGTATTTTAAATGGAAGGCAGTTCAATAAACTAATAATTTTTTTCTTTGTCAGGCAAAATGTTCGAATGAACCAGTAATTTCATGTCTTGTTGAAAGATAACATCTTTTTATATTCTAATTTGTAATTTTATTTTTCAGGTAAAGCTGAGCAAACCTAATGTCTATTCATTTGCATCTTCCGAAAATGATCTAATTCATTGTTCATAATTACAAAACTTGTTTATTACAAAACAATTCCATATTCTGTCTGCAATATTTCACAAGTAGAAAACTTTCCTTGCTTCTTCAGGCTACATTTTGAAATTAAAACAGAAGCAATTACAACAAAGAATAATTCTTGTGCAACAAAAAGAATAAGGGATCATAGTGCAAAAAAAATAATACAACAAAAATAAACAAAACTTATAAATCAAAAGAATTTATAATACTTCATGTATTAAATTGTTTCAATACAATTATAAAATAATTATAACAAAGAAGTTTAAAAGTAATAATGAAAGCAATTAAATAAAATAAAATAAATGATTATGCAATTTTACAATATTTTTTTAAAATTTCAATAACAATCTTATTAACTTCAAATTCTTTTCTGCTTGTTAATACAGTCATAGCTATGCCGGCATGGCCGTGCGGTTTGCCGTTGCGGCCAGTGTGCCGGTACCCGGGTTCGAATCCCGGGCGTGGCATGGTTGTTTCTTCTTCTGTGTTTCATTCGTTTCTGCGGGTATATTGTGAGCTGCCTCCTATAGCATACCCTGGGCAACGATTCTTTGGCCAACCGCTCACTTTCTCGAACCTTGTTGTGGCCCTTTGTTTCCATATCAAGAGCCCGAGCAATCACAAAAAAAAAAAAATACACTCATAGTTGTTTATGACACATGCTTCTAGAATGAATCTAGAAGTAGTGACTGT
>JAFIDM010010028.1:39892634-39917066 GCA_023159025.1 Thereuonema tuberculata | reverse complement strand
TTGTTTATGACACATGCTTCTAGAATGAATCTAGAAGTAGTGACTGTTTCCTGGAAAATGTATTTTACTTCTGGGTCAGGGTTATGATTATTGAACAAACAATGTTCCGCCCACTTAGAAATACAGTCAAACTTGGATAATTCAAACTTGTTTAATTCGAAATTCTGGATAATTCGAATTTTTTGCTCGGTCCCTAGAATTCTAAATTAAAATAATGTTAAAAAATCATGGATAATTCGAATTTTTCGTATGATTGTCCTTAAAATATTACGGTAAAAATTGTTCCAGAGGGTTTTCTCAGCTAAGATACATTATTTATTTTTTAACGGACTTTATAAGGAAAACAAAAGCGATTGATGGAATATATTTTTGTATCAATTGATAGGTTGGAATTATATGCTATGACTCTAAGATTAACAACTATGACTGTATTAACAAGCAAAAAAGAATTTGAAGTTAATAGGATTGTTATTGAACTTTTCAAAAAATATTGTAAAATTGCATAATCATTTATTTTATTTTATTTATTTAATTGCTTTCATTATTACTCTAAACTTCTTTGTTATAATTATTTTATAATTGTATTGAAACAATTTAATACATGAAGTATTATAAATTCTATTCTTTTGATGTATAAGTTTTGTTTATTTTTGTTGTATTAGACTTATTCTTTGTTGTAATAATTTAGTGCAATATGCACTATGATCCCTTATTCTTTTTGTTGTACAAGAATTATTCTTTGTTGTAATTGCTTCGGTTTTAATTTCAAAATGTAGCCTTAAGAAGCAGGGAAAGTAAAACCCTGCGAAATATTGCAGATAGAATAAGGAGTTGTTTTGTAATAAACAAGTTTTGTCATTTGCATCTTGTTATTTCTTGTTAATGTTTACTGTTTTCAATGTAAATGATGTGTTTCTTTATGAGTGTTCCATTTATACACGAGTATTCTGGGTTTTTTTCCAGAATGTTGAACATTAAATAGAACCTCATTAATCCAAACTAATTGAGAGGAAAAATTGTCAGGATTAACTCAAATAACCTAAAAAAAAAAAAAACTAAAAAAACAAAACAGTCAAGGTGCATTAAAACCCTGTTCATAGCAACAGAACGTTTATTCTACATTTAAAGTGCAAAGACCTAAATGTGAATACAATACTGAGTAAAATGTAAAGAAATACATACAGGATACTTACGATGTTGAAGATGTGCCCGACAAACATGGTTGATTCGAAATATTTCCTGCACAAATTGGTTTAAAAACTGCCTATCTTCTGCTGGGACAATTTGGAGTTTTATTTCCTTCACTAATAAATTTGTTGAGGTGTCTCAAGTGGTTGTATATGCAGATATGTCTTCATTGTCGCTTCCCTCAACAAACTGGATTACGAAGTTCAAGTGTTCTTTCTTTTATAAAAAAGGTGCTAAAATTGAATGCAAGAACTACCGAGGAATTTCACTGATTAACTTGGCGTATAAGATTCTTGAGGCCATAATACTGAATCGCATTAAAGATGGACGCCAACAAAGAACCCATGAAAACCAGGCGGGTTTTAGGTCAGGAAGCGGGTGTACTGACCAAATTAGTGCCCTAAGACATCTACTTGAACTGCATCACGAGTTCAGGCAACCTACCTTTGTTGCCTTTCTTGACTTTACCGCTGCCTTTGATAGCATTCATAGGGAAAGTCTGTGGAAGCTGCTGCATCAGGACGGAATCCCTAACAAGCTGTGTGGCATAATAACGGCTCTTTATCGTTTTACATGCTGCAAAGTAAAAGCCTATAATGAAGAAAGTGACACTTTTATTGTGAACTCCGGAGCCAGGCAGGGTGGTATCTTGTCACCAACTTTATTCAACATCGGAATTGATGCCATTTTGTCGAAAGCGCTTGATAATCATCCGGGAGGCGTCATTATCTACCCTAATAACTATATTCTGACTGACCTGACTTTCGCCGATGACATTGCCCTGATTGCAGACTCTTTGGATTCACTGCAAGGTATGGTGGATAGAGTCGCAAAAGAAGCTGCTAGTCTGGGCTTAGTCTTAGTAGCAATAAATCCAAGCTTTTGATGTGCTGCAACCAAGTTGACGACCGAACCATCCACATTCAAAATGAGCCAATTGAAACTGTTGACCACTTCACCTACCTTGGCAGCAACATTACGGGCAATGAGGATGTGTCTTCAGAAATAAGTGCTAGAATTCAAAAGGCAACTATTGCCTGGTGCTCGCTCAAGAAATTTTGGGCTAGGAAAGACATTCGCCTGAACACTAAAATCCGTATTTACAAGGCTGTTGTCTTATCAACGTTATTATACGGTTGTGAAACCTGGCCTATTAAAGTTGCTCACCAACAAAGTCTGGACTTATTCCATAATCGATGCTTACGTAGACTTACCAAACTCAAATACTCTGAAAGAATTTCTAATGCTGAAATTCGCCGTAGATGTGATTTCAATGAAAATATATCTACCATTGTTGAACTCAGACGATGGCATTGGCTGGGCCAGACTTTGAGAATGCCAGCATGTCGTATCCCAAAAATCTCCCTGCTTGCAGAGCTGGGTCCTGCCTGGAAGCGGCCAAAAGGAGGTGTTCGTCTAACAACTCTACGTCACTTCAAGTGAAAAGCCGAAAATTTAATCAATCGCCCATTCAACCTTAGCCGTAAGACATTCAATTGCGAGTGGCTGCATCACCTGACAACTCTTGCCCAGGACCGAAGACAATGGCGTTGGATTTCCATGGAAGTCTCCTATACCCATGATGGGTGATGAGGTGTCAAGTCAAGTTCTTTAATAAGTTCTAAATCCATACTTGCTCTTTAAATCACATCGTAACATATTGAAAAAACTTCATCTTCACTTCATTTTATTACCGTATTTTTGGAAGAATTTTCTATCTTCCTTCTTCAAGATTACAATGTATAGTCAGGTGATATCAAATTCACCTGAATTTGATATCACCTGACTATACATTGTAATTTTGAAGAAGGAAGATAGAAAATTCTTCCCAAAATTCGGTAATAAAATGAAGTGAAGATGAAGTTTTTTCAAGTTCTTTAATGTCACTTATCTTTAACACAAATTTTATAATTCACTCTTTTTCTTCCTAATATCAGATATAATTTGTTTCACATTCCATACTCCACATGAGTACTAGCCATAAATCCATTTTTTTTTTTTTCAAGTGTTTCTATAACAGTTAATTTTTTGTGTATGAAAAGAGCCTTGTATTTGCTTTTCATTAAGGGCTTACTTAATGCTAAACCATTAAAAATATCTTAAGCCATTAATACTGTTTGTGATTAAAAAACTCGATACAAAACTCGGTATAATAAGGAAAGAATGAGTTGTGTTTGACACAACAGTTAAATATGTAGTGTTTAACTGCAGTAGTGTGATGGCGTAAGTGAGAACTGAGACAGATGGGCACACAGTATAAGCCATCACAGAACTGTGTGAGTTCTGTAACACTTTTCAATACTATTCTCAGTATCATCGTCTTGTGAAACATCTCTTCTGACATTTTCGTGCAAGTTTTTTTTGTTGTTGTTCAGATTAACGAAGTGCAACTTAATAAGGTTTTACTATAATTCCAACTCTAAAAATTTAGCTTTTCTAAGTTTTCTCTTTTTTGTTTTATTTTAATCCTAGAAAGGATGGGCAAGAAAAAAACAACACAAACAGATGGGTTGGATCTCACAGACCCAATGAGATTTATATTATTCAGTTGAACTAAAAACTGCATCTTATGGAGTTATTTGCAGTAAAATGACAAAATATGCTTGCATCTTTCTCATCCAGTATTAAAATGGTAACATAAGTCTACAGATAACATAATTACTACAAATGATATTTTGTCAACTTCCTGAAAAATGAAATTTAATCGACTTTTGCAACAAAAATTCCTGTATTAAACTAAAAATCAAAACTACTTTCTAATAATAGTTTTTCAATTTCTTCAGTACTTAGTTCACCAGCTATTGCATTGAATGCCAGTAATATAGTTTACAATTCACATTACACAAATTATAAAATAAAACAAAAGTGGATGGGGCTGGGTCTCTCAGACCCAGGAACAAGTTTGAATATGTCTCAATGACTAACGCCACAAAATACCTTTTTGTTGTAGCAAGAGTCTTCTGCAGGTGATTAACAAAAGCTTCCAGAAATAGCAGTCCAATAGGTCTAGAACTCAAATGATAAATAGGAAAGCTAAAAGCATCTGGGTCAGCCCATCCTTTCTAGGCTAAAAACTACATATTGATCACTAAGCTAAATAGCATATGTAGCAACTTTATACTGAATATCATATTTTATCCTCTTCCTCCCTTTTTGCATATCTTTGCTTGAATCTGAAAATTTCACTGAATATTATTTTTTTTTTCAAAGATTGTTTATTTTTTTTAGAGAATCTTTGTATTTCTGAAGCATAGTTTATTTTTTTTACATATATTATTTGATACTACTTGAACAGTATTGTCAGAATTCTAGTTTGTATCCTTTTCAGATACTGTAAGCCCGCTCTCATCACTTTCTACACAAAGGTTTGCTTCAGTGATTTTCTCCACATATTCTGTTCATCTTCTCTCTGATGCTATTCTAATTCCATCAAAAAATGGCTGTTTTAGGCAATTCATTATTTTCAGTTCACCATTCAACTGTTTAAGTGCTCTATTTATATTAAGTAATTACAATAAATAAGGGCAACTCATCTTATTTATCACATCAATCACTTTCTGCAACAACCTTGAAAGTTCTGCATAGTTTGGGTTACTGCTGTTTCTTATATCTTTTCTTACCTGATTTTATCTACTTCTAACATCTGAGACTTGCATTGCAACATTCCTTTATGTGCGTTCCCAGGTCTTTTGAGTAGTTACCCTCTAGTTGTTTCTTCATTGGTTATCTCACAGCATGGGACTTCATGCAGTTTCCGTGGCCCCTGTAGCCTTAACCTTAACCTTATTTTTGTTTCCCTGTGTAGGTAATTTTCTCATTTACTTTCTTGATGTCAGTTTGTTTTAGCTAATCTTTACCATATACTGCTGGGGTCATTTGTGTAGAAAAGGAAATGTTGATGCTTCTTGGAGTATTTTGTCTACAACATGATCCATCCTTTTCAACAATAATGGCACATTCTGTGCTTTGTCAGTATGAAGCTGTGTACTGATTTTTATGACAGGTAGGATTAGTAGATAATGTCTAGCTTCTAATAATGAATAAAAGAAGAAATTTTAAATTTGGAACTCCAATATACAGGGTCCAGCAGAAATATCTCCCTTTTTGAAAGGTAAATAAAAAAGCATCATAGACACTATTCAAAATTAGAAAGAGACCATTTTGTTTTGTCAACTAAGCTCTATCTTATCAACACTTTTTAAAAAAATTAAAACTGTTATCAGACATTCCCATTGCGAAAGCATGCTTAGCTGCTGTTCGTCGTGATAACCGACTGCCTTGCTGCTTTGATAATCTGTAGTGTTCGAACACTGCAGATCTGCCAGTCGGTTTCTTTTTAAAGCTGAACCAGTTTGTCTGAAATTTTTAACCATAACAATATGGTTGTCCTGTCAGAAAACCTTGTCATTAATCTTGTGTTTCGATGTAACCTGAATGCATACAAAATAATTGTTGCTGCTCAAGATCATGACTCCTCTCGGCTCCCCCCATCACCACCACCATTGCTTACAAAACAAAATGATAAACATTGCTTATTCTGATTCTGAAATAAAATTTTGAATAGTGTCTGTGATGCCTTTTTTCATTTCAGAAAAGGAAGTTATAAGTCTCCCTTTAGTTCATCCTGTAGTTAAGCATCTCACCTATTAAACATACATGTATGGACTCCTTAATCCAATAGTTACTAATTTCTACTTTTTAGCTTTTGAGATTGTGGTTTACCATCTGATTGTAAATGTCATTTTAATTTCCTGATCTTCATGTAATTCTTCTTTTTGTTGTTGTTGCAAAGATAAGTAGAAGTCTGACAAACAAGTTGAGTGAATCTTGAAATATCCGATGTGTTATGTTCAAACTTTCCATTTCTAATGCTTTATATTCCTTTTCTTTAGGTTATTATTATAGATTGTCCAATTGCTCTTGTATGGAATAATATTGGAGAAAACAAAACAACTTCGTCCCTGAATGGTTCACCATTAGATTTATTACCATGTGCCCCTTCCAGCCTTCCAATGCCACCAAGACCAAACAATCATCTGGTAATGGAAAGTTTTGAAATATAAATCAAAACAAACTAGAGAATAATTTTTTTATGTTATTATATTAATTTCATTTGACCATACATTTTAAAGCATTATTCTCATAGTAGCATGATATTTATATCAATTTTTTTATTTCTCTATTTTAATTAACCTCAGTAATTCAAACATGGGTGATATTGTCAAATCTTAATTGGATTCTGAAGTGATGGAGAATGATTCAAACTTTCCTTCTTGGGATATAACTGCACTAAAATTTATATCTGAAACCTTGATCACAAATTCTTTGTCTGAACTCATGTTTTTACTTTTGACTCTTCCAAACTATTCTTTTCTTCTGGCAAGGCTGTTTAAATTGCAATCTTTCAGTTGTCCATCCTTTTGACATGTCAAAAGAGGGGACCTCCTGTCTGAAATGCACTCGTCATCCTCAAAGCTGTAGTAAATGTAATAGTAGTAGCATTGGGGACCAAATGCTGTTTTCTGCCTTTCATGAAAGTAAAGAAAGAGATTATATAATTGTCAAGTTTTGTCCTCCTTACTGTTTGTTATAAATAATATCTCTATGAATTAAATTCTCTTCATTGATGAATTCTGTTTAAATGTCGGAAAATATTATTTGACTATCAATTAGCCTACTAATTGTTGATTGAATTTTAATCTGTGCACATATCATCTTGCTTTAAGAAGTTTTTAAATGTATTAGATCCTTCTGGAATATTACCTGGTCAGAATTGCTTTTGAAATATCTGCTCGAACCTGACATAATGATTAAGAAGTTAATGATTTGATCTTTAAAGGGAAGAACATCATTAACAATCCATAAATTTAACATGTGCACAAGAGAAACTTAATTATCCAAAATAGTGTATTAGAGATTACTTTTTTTTCTTGCACACAGTTTAGTAGTTACCCCAGAATACCCCTCAACTTTTTATTTTCTTTTTCAGATCTGAATTGAAAATGAATGATTACCAAAAGATCCAATCCTTTTCAGCAGTGAAAATATGACATTGTCTGCTGTAGTGATTTTCAATATTTTATATAACAGAAAATAAGAAAACTTCATTCAAAAACTTTTAAGATCTCTTGTTTGCTTTCCTAAAAAAAAAAAAAAAAAAAAAAAAAAAAAAAAACCTCTTTCCTTTACTTTTTTTTTTTCTATTTTTTCAAATTTGCTTATTGACAATTTTTGGTTCTGGCAGAAGCTTCATTAACGTGTAAATAAATCTTGTCTTGAGGCATTTCTGTTTTTCATGGTTTATAATTATTATTTTGCCCTTTTCAGGGTTTTCTCATATTTTATTGAATCTTGAGATAATTTGAATGCAATAACCAATTTATGAATCATTCAACATTATTAGCATGTTTTGTTAACCTTAGAGAAAGCAGCAATTTTTCTTAAGATCTAAAGCAGTCAGTTTTTTTTCCTACATCAGTTTTTAATAGGAAAACAGCTGTTAAATCCTCTTTCCTCTATATGTTTTCCTCTGTATTCATTTTTTCCTCACTCCTCCTTGGCTTAAAACTGTAAAGTAAGTAAACACAAAAAATGTCTACAGACTGACCTTGACTATCTGCCTTTATTCTATTACTATCATAACATTAATTGAAACGTTTGGGTTTCAGTTCCAGTTGAATGCTATGAGAGGCTTACCTTTGTTTGAGCTTGTCTTTTCACAACTGCATTATACTTATTATCTGTTGAATAAATACTTGATGTAGCTTTAAACATAACACAGATTGGTTATTTTATATTTCAGCACTGATTTCAATCTTATTTTTCTCATGAGCTCCAGATTATTCTACTTACTGTTGTAGATCTTCACTAATATTGGTCTTAACAGATTATTTCTGAGATGGTCACTGAAATGTGATGTGAGAATTTATTGCAGTGAATAATTGATCTTCAGTTCAACTTTGTTGATCTCTAATATCCTGTACTGTTGAATGTTTTAGACAAGTAATGGAGATTTTTACATTCAAAATTTGTTCATAATTAAATACAACTTTAGTATTTCCAAGACAAAATATTAAAGACCATTTCACTCCTTTCAGATCAGAGCTCAATTAAGGGTTTGTGAGCAGCAGATTAGACAGCGTGGCAGAGCAGCCGAGGTTCGATGGTCTTCAGATAAATGGCAGCAGTCCACCGCAGGTGAGGATCTCTCTAGAAAAGGTATTTAAAAATCATGTTTGTATTTTCTTTTTAAATATTTTTTTTTCTTACATTTCAACTTACCTTTGACAAAAAAATAAAATTTGATGTTCAGAAATCTGAATATCATATACAATATGTTGGTGCTTTAAAAGATAATCACTTCCTAAATTAACTGTTTTTCTGATTTTAGTGAATAACAAATCAGTATATTTATATTCATAAACAATGCCCATAAGAAAGCTACATCTTTAAGATTATAAGCCACCAAATCAGCAGGACTGTCTTATATTATTTTTTTTTCTGGTTACATAAGATTTTTTTTTTCTCGTATTTGTTTCCTTTGGTTGAAAACAAGTAATAAGAATTAAAGAATATAGTAGTGACCTACTAGTAAGGTTCTTTCAGTAAAATCTCTTCAAATTGCTTTTACTACACCAAGAACCAAATTTTTTAACGATACCAAATGGTAAGAATATGGTACCACACTTTTCCTATTGGGGTTGTGTTATCAAGGAAATTGAGGCAATCACAGTGCATTTGAATACTTACATACCATAAGTTTCTACGATTTCTGTTAGATAACAGGGACTCTGTATTCACATCTACAAGAAATATCTCTTAACAAAGTACCATGTCTCAAAATGAAATGCAGTATGATGATAGTGGTATAATATTTCTACAAACAGAATTGAGAAATTTTATGAAGATACAACCCCAGTGTTGAGAGAGCAGAGGTGGAAACTGTCACTGATGAAAGCTGTCTTTATTTTCTGTTGCTTTCTTTCGTTTACTTCAAATGCAGTGAAATAGAAGTAATATAAAAATCTAAATGTCGGGGAAAGAACAGTAGCTTTCAATTTTACAGTAACAAATTTTCAAATGAAACTTTTGAGAGAAAAAAATGTCATTGTGTTGTCAGAAGGAAAAATAAAGTTACCTATTTAGAGAGGATGAAACAAAACAAAAACAGAAACAAGGGCCTTGTTGCTGGTAGATTGAAAAAAAAAATACAGTAGAACCTCATTATAATGGACTCTATTATAACGGACGTCGCTTATAACGGACAGTTTAAAAAAAAAATTGTAGTAATAATAAAGGATGCTAATTTACATCTGACGAGTTTTACATTTCCAACAAGCGATTAAACATCGATCGAACAAACCCAGCAGTAAATAAATTATTTTTTTTTCAAACGAATAAATGTAAGCAATCAACATGAACCAGGACCTTCTTGTTCTAAAGATTAATACAGTATATACATACACATCTTTTTCAATTCAATCTACTATGTTGAAGGGTGTTTATTATTTGATATATAATAAGCACTTTTTATAGCTAACTATTGTACTTTCATTAATGTACACCCTGCTGCATTACACCCCTATATGAATTATTTGTTATAAACCGGACTTTCATTAAAACGGACAATCTTCAGCCCCTATTAGTCCGTTATAATGAGGAATTATTATGAAATAATTCTACTGTATATAGATTCTTGCTTGTAAAAATAGCAAGAAGAATATAAAACCTAGTGAAAATATAAGCAGTAAGTCTTTTGTTGTCTTCAAAAATCAAGCTAGCTACAATTAGGAATTCTAAGACATTGTCGCACCTAAGGATAGTAAACAAGCTTGACTGGATATGAAAATTGTCAAAATAGCAGCATATCTTGCTACTTTTGTCATTAGTAGGGGTGGGCGTGTACTCGAGTTTTCGAGTATCTGTTGAGTATTTTTTAATACTAGGAGCTCGAGCGAGTAGTGGAAATGCGAGTCGAGTAATTAAAAAGTGTTGAAAATGTTGATCGCTATTATTTTACAAAAAATGTGTTTTTTGCAAATTAGAAACATACTTGAGTGTGTATTGTTTTATTTAATTCCTTTAAATGACTACTGATTTAATTTGTATAATCACGCAATAAGTAGAATAATTAATTGAACAGTCATCTGTTTTGTTCCGAACACCGTAGTCGGTGCAGACGGGACAGAGACAGCATCGCAGACGACGCATAATCTTTATCGTACCAGTATCGGTAAAGTTCCTCTTAACGTTGCAAAAAATAAATATGTCCTAATTCTTAACATTATAAAAATTCCAGCATATTTAACGAGTTTATTAGGGTACTTTACTTACTTGATTAATTCTAAATGTAATATTAGAATTATATTAGGCCTGCTTAATACTTATCTGACACTATTTTATTTACACTTGACCCTTTTTTTACTATATTTGTATCTTGAAGTATGGTCATTTCAGGTAAATTCATCAATTTATTTATATATTTTAACATTAAAAGTAAAGTGAAAGATTAAGTCAAAATTTTATAATTTTGAGTTTATACATTTGTAGGCCTATATAATTGTAAACCAATATCTTAGAGATAAGGAACATTGTTTGTTTTAAATTTTATAATAAAAACTATTGGAAACTAAGTCTTTTACTTATAACCCATGCTACTTGATTCGACTCGAATCAAAAAACCACTACTCGCCCACCCCTAGTCATTAGCCAAATATTCTTAACTTCCATGATGAACAGAAAACAAAACTACACATCTTTATTTATGAAAAATAGCCAGAAGCAGCATACGCTTTTGATTAAATAGTTTTTCATCTTGACTTCCAAAATACTTCTAAGTAGTTTTTTTTTTTTGGGGGGGGGCCTCCCCACTTATTTTGTATATTTTGTGAAAATTTGTAGTTTGATCATTGTGGAGTCTCACTGCTATGGGGCCGTCCATGTATTACGTCATTGATTTTTGCAGATTTTTTTATCTCCCCCCCCCCCCCCCACCACCCCCCCCCCCTCATAATCCCACCCCCCCCCCCCCCTCGCAAAATGACGTCATTTTCTAAAAGCTATATATGTGTGTTGGATTACTTCGACAATTAAAATCCATTAAAATTGTAAAGGTAATTATTTATTTAATACAGTAGAACCTTGATTAACCGAAGTGGTCGGGATCGGATCTTTGTCGGTAAATCGAAAATTCCGGATAACAGAGAGCACTTAAAAATGGTAGTCAGGAGGCTGCAAAAAAATTAACACTGGATTTTAAACATATACACCTATACAAAATAACTAAATGTGGTGTTTTTAATTATCTTTCATAGTTATAAACTATAAATTTGTTCAATAGATATCACACAAGATAGAAAATGCAATGTAAATGTTTATTAGACATATGATACATTCTTTACATTGGCTTAACGGAAGTTTGACATCTTTTAGCTGCTCTGTTCCGAAGTTGTTTCAGTAGCATAAGTTCTGTAGAATCAGAGTCAGTCTGTTGCTCCAACCATATCAGTCCTTTAGCAAAACATTCAAAAGCATCGGAGTTGCTTATTTTAGAAGTTTCGATCACCTCATCTTCATCACTTTCACTGTTATGGTCATCGCTATTGCGTTTTCGTTTAGTGGGATCCATGCCATAAATACATTTCAGTAAAGCCAATGCTTCTGAGTCGAACAGAAGGTAGTCAATAGAAAGGCAGAAGGCAGATGGTCTTGGAGACGAATGGAATTTTCTACAGGAGGGGGGATGGGGGGGGGGGAGAAAGAGATAAGATATCGGCATGTCGGCTTGCCTGCAGTAGGAATAGCTGCCGCCGAAGATCACCTTGAAGTGATATTGTTTATTTACCAAAAAAAACTTTAGGAAACCGACGTTGGTTAAATGAGGTTCCGTTTAAAAGAGTTTCGGATAATCGAGGTTCTACTGTATTTTCCCATTGGCACTTCACCCATTCCCTCAAATTCTGAATCACAGGCATGGGATTCGCTACAGGATCTCCTGTTGAGCTCGGCTCATCCACGTCCACCTGAGCCCACTCGACATCAAGTGCCTACCCCGTGACGGTGTCCCCCGTAGCAGAATTATCTGTATCAATCTGCAGCACCAGTTTCAGAAGCCAAAATTTCGGGCAACTCCGAAAGATATAGTGTCAAGCTTACTATCATAATAAATTATTGTCATTTTAAAGCAAAATTTGCATTTTAAAATATATGACCAATAATACATGCAGACAATAAATAAATATTTATACAGTTTAAAATTGAAATTGCAGTTAAGGCAAGCTAAGAGAAAAGTAATATCTGAAAGTAAGTAATACCTCAGGCTGAAAGTAAAGTAACTTAAACACAGTTTAATCTTTCAAAATTATTTATTACATAACTTAGTGAAAACATGGTAAGCATTTATCTAAATCATTAATAATTCTACTAACTTTCGAAGTAACAGCATGTTTAAAAGCAACATTTGTAGACACAAGGTTAAAATGAAAGTATGACATCCCATATTTTTCAACTAATGCAGCTTTCAAAAATTTGCGTATATGATTACATCCTCTTTCAAGACCAATAAGCATAATTAATACACGCATATCTGATGTGCCAATGTCTTCCAATGAGCCATCATTACCTCTTGGACTTTTTACCATCACATTGCTTATTACTGACCCCCAATTCTCACATATTGCCTCTGACACAGGGATTGACATACAAAACGAGAAAAATTTTAGAATAAGGGGGAATTTATGCTTCAGCCTTACCATATATAACTTAAAAAGCTTTCGTAAATCACAAAGTGACCCTTCATCTCTGTTTTCATATATTTTATGCTGCATCCAAGAACATAGCTCTTTATATTCAAAGAAAAAGTGTCCTTATCAATATTTGTCAATATTTGTAAGGCTAAAAGAAAAGTTGCTGATATACTCTGAGAATGTCTCAGAAGTGAATGCCAAATGTTCTCCAGAAACATCCGATTGAGGATATATCAAATGATCAAAGTTAAAAAGACATCCAGCCTTTTGTACCACATAATCAATACCTTCATTTTTTCCCTTGGTATAATGATCAAATTTTTCCAAAATGTTTGTGATGAATTTGATAAAAATCCTTTAAATCACTTTTAAAATTTGAACTCACCTGATTTTTCTCCTCTTCATGATAATTAGCTGAAGAAGTTGATCTTAATACTTTCGAGAGTTACAGGTTCATCAGGTATTGACACACCTTGGTAAGTGCAAAATTTGAATAACTCTGTAGCTGTTTTTGAATATTTGAAAAATGAATCTGGAATTTTTTCCAAGAATTGACACAAATCATCAACTGTTTCTAAATCGGACATTGCATCAATGTAATTCATAAATATTTTTAAATTTGAGTGAAAATTAGTAATTGATCTTGCATAATCCCAATGAAGAATTTCAACTGACTGAACCCATTTAGAAGTTTTAGCTAAAATGCCATATAAATCTGCTAACAAAAGTATATGGAATACAGTGGATTTGTTTAACAAATTATCACATAATGCAATTTGCTCCATATCTTTTTCTAAAGCACTACAAAAAATTTATAATCATATATGAAAGTATTAAATACTTCCATTGAATAAGCAGTAAACTTCATTGATTTGAAAAGTTTTGGTTGATAAAAAAACTTCCTCAAAATGTATTGAACTATTAATCAGCTTTTCATATTTTAACCCCTGCATGAATTCATACATTCAAGTATGAGATTATTTGCATTGTTAATAATATTTGGCATTTCAGCATTCTTTCCATTAATTCAATGCAGTGCATCATGTCCCAGGATGCTAGAATATTTTTAAAATTTAGCTCATCTATTGTATGGTTGGCAACACCTAACTTTATGTACTGCCCATCTAGAACTATGCCAGCTAAGTGCTCTCTCACATATTGAGCATCTAAACCAAATTTAAGAAGGGTTTTAAGGATGTTAGATGATAAGCCTTTACCAGAAATTTACAGAATTATGTTCCAGATAAATAGAATGAAAAAGATTGTTTGTGTTAATATCAAAAATTGGAATTCTCAATCCTATAATATGCCTGCTACGATGGTTTACCGTTATCTTATCAGCAACTATTCCCAAAGGCAGATCAGCACTTGTAATTTTAAAAGTTGCGATTTCTTTCAGTAACACAGAATGGCATATGGCAAGAACAAGCGAGAAAATTCCTTTGAATGATGTTTGGTTCCAATATCACACGCACTATGATATAATGATACAAACCAAATCTTCGTATGATTCACACGACAACTTTTTTGAAGTAGACAGCATTTACACAGTTGAGTTCATTTAACTTATTTTAGGATCATCTCAGATTAGCAAATGATGACGTCATTTTTGGCAAGACCCCCCCCCCATTTTAAATGACGTAATATATGGACGGCCCCTACAATGGAGAGCAGAAGCTCACATTGAACACTGAAAACACAAAAAGCAGTAAAATAACAATAGCAATTGGAAAAAAGAGCTTGCAACCATAGTTTTATTCACATAATTAGTATTCATATCAAGATTGTTCAGAAATGAATTTGCATCTATGAAATAATTGTGAGCATAAATAACACTACATTTTAAATCTTATTCAAAATAAAGTTCATTGCAAATTCAAATTTACATCTATAGTGAATTATTATTTAAGCCTGCTATACTTTCTAAAATGTGCAAGAAATTTTCTTCTAAAAATAAAAACAGCTCAGCTATTATTATTTTTTATTATTATTTTCTTTGTATGTTTCTTGAGATCACTGAGCTCTTAGATACTGGGCAAATTCAGCTGATGATGGTTTTGAAACCGGAAACAGCTGTCTTGGATTCCCGGTATCCAAAATACCTAAAAACAGCTCAATGAATCCTTATTTATGTGCTTGTATGACTTTTATTGTGATGTTAATATTAGTTCCACACGTTAAATTTGTTGGTAAAAAAAAACAAAAAAACTTGAAGAATCATTTGTAAATTATCTCGTCAAATAAATTTAGGAAATAAATTTACACTTACGAAATAATGTGAGCATAAATAACTGTACATCTAGGATTTTCTGATTTTTTTCAAATAGCTGTTAAAATAATGTAGATATTGGCAGCAAAATGCTTTAAGATTTGATAGTCAGTTTTGCAATAACATCAATTCTCATTAAAACAGTTTCAAGTTAAGAAGCTTTAGAATTTTTGCATTTTACTTCCTTTTGTTTTGTTTTTTATGGTTTGTTTTTTTTTTTTTTTTTTTAAAAAGTTGAAGAAATTTTTGTTCCTATAGATTAGGACAATTATTGGGTTCTAAAGTGGGTTTAACTTCTGGATTTACGTTTTGTAATAAATATTGTGTTTTGTGATATCTTACAATTGTGAAAAGAGTTCTTTTTGAAACATTAATTTTCAATATTCTTCTTCATTTCTTCATAATATTTAATACAAGCTGCATTAGACTTCATTTCAAAAATACTTCTTCTTTATTAGCAATATTTTGCAAGATTAGAATCATCTTTGCTTCTTCAAGCCTTCTTTTTGAATTATATCAACAACAATAAGCTTGTCTATATTTATGACAACAAATAAGCAAGTCTACATTTGTAATGATGCATTATTTAAATTTGAATTATTGAAAAACCTATTCGATTTTTCCATTATTATCTAATAAAGATAAAACATTTGCAAAAAACTTGTTCAATTCTGTAGTGATAAATTATTCATTGAGTGTATTAATAAGGACAGAGGTGTTGAATGCCAATACCTTCTAATTTTTTCAGGATATGATCAGGGGAGAGGAAGATTTCAATAATTAAATTTAATAATACTTTCTTAAACAACTTGTTATTATTAGCATATTTATTACATAAGTCAGAGTCGGCCATTTTCATAAGTTTGCTTTAAGTTAAATGATGTTAGTTTTTCTATGTTTCTTCTCTTTATGCTGAGGCTAATTTTTTGACAGTTTTTCTGTTTATTAGAAACACCATAACATCATAAAAACAAATAGTTTTAGTTAATATTTTATAAGAATCTACTGAAATCAGAACCTCTTCTAAATAGTTTTATTGTTCATAGGGGACATTGAATATATATATATTCCAAACATATGACAATCAATTGAGACACATAGAGGTCAAAGAGATTGATCAAAGCTCACCCATCTTCATTCCCAATAAAGAAGCTAGTGAGGAATAGAAAAATGTCAATCTTCTAGGGAACAACCTGGCTTCCCCTGAAATGCAAGCCATGAACACTGCTTGACCTATTGGGCCAACTATTTTTATAAAACATAAGTTAATTATGTAGTATGTATTATTCACCAATGAATTTTATTTTTGAAAAAAAAAATGTCAATTTTTTGGTAAATAAGTAATTATTATAAATATGTAAATAGGTTTTATTATTATAAGCAAGTACAGGCATCAATTTATTAGTAATTAATGAATTTAATATTACCTTGTGTTAATTTATATGTTAAATATTAAGTGAACTGAGATAGTCATAATTCAATTTGATACATTATTTTTATGTTCTTTAATGTTCCTTAATGTTTTTAATGTATTCCATTAAAGCCAGTTTTTAAAGTGTCAGTCTTGATGAAATCAGCCTCATTAAACCTGCTGCTACATTTTATTTTTTTTTTACAGAACTATTCTCATTTTGTTGCAATCTTATTATATTTCAGTATTAAGAAAAGGATCATGTTTTAACAGTTTCAAAAAATATATTTTTAAAATTAATAAAATTAAATGGTTCTGCATACTACTGCAGAAAATGTGAGCATTAATTTGTTTTCACCGATTTCTACAGAAGTAATTATTTTTCTCCTCTTTCTGAATGAAAAATTTTATTCATTTTTATTTATTTTACTATTATTACATTTTATTTATTATATTAAATCTATTGCTAATATAAAGTGTTCAGAAATGACATAACCTAAGGTTTTATGACAGAACTCTCCTATTCTATAAGGAATAGTATATTGCTTTGTTCTGTCTTGTACTATTTGTCGATATCCAGTTCATTAAGAAAGTAATCCTTTTGAAGCCTTTGGTAACAGTACGGTTCTTTCAGTATGGAATAATGACTATCTGCTTTTTCAGATCACTTTTCCAATATACCATTAATGATATTCTTATTATCAATGACTTGTTTCCCAATGATATGACATTTACCTTGTTCAGAAATCTTTGTAGACTGCCAACCACATGTGCATCCTATAGGAGTTAGGATGTACATTTAGCACTGATCTCTTCAATCACACAACAGCTTAAATGTAATAGCTCTGGTTCAGATCGACTTGTTTGATTTGATTTCACAGATCTTGATGATTGCATTTCATTCTGCTGTATATTTGCAAACCAGTTTCAAACATGGCAAACTTCTACAGGTTGTCCGACAAGTCCCGCATCATAGGAGATATCATGTGTTTGTCAACAACAATTAAAACAAAATTATGATTTCGCCTACGATGCGGGTCTTGTTAGACACCCTGTTTAGTGTCTACATGTGTTCATCTTCGAGACAAGGATCTATCAATGGATGACAACTTATGAAGCTCATCTATCCTGTCTTTTAAATCTTTCATAAAGATCTCCTGTTATTATATCATCAAATTGAACAAAAACCATCTTGGTTTGTAAACTTAAGTTAGATTTGGTGCCGAAGGCTTAATCTTTCAAACAACTTCCATGATCTTCATTATTATTCTTTACATTCTATTCACAACATTTCTACCAGACTATTGACAGTCTTCTTCTGGCTCCAGGACTCTTTATTACAGAATACATTAGGCTTTTAAATTAACAATTCTGCATATCAAATTTCTTTAAACAAAACACATTTTTTATTAATAACAAACTACAATTATTATATAAACATAATACATTTTTCGTTAGAAATTATACAACAATTAATTAATATGTTATACAGTTTTCATTATCTTTCTTATTAATGAATTTTTCTACGTTTTTTCACAATTTCTTAAAAGCATCCATAGTATATTCAATGATTTTAATCTTTGATTTTGTTTATACAAATAAAATTATTTATAATACATAACTCTACTATAAATCATGTTTTCTCACCTTTTATTTTAAATAAAAGTTCAGTGTTTAGGTCCTGATTGTGGCTGTTAATCATACAATGGTCCTCCCATTCTTATATATTCATTCATTTGTTTTTATGATATGCTCCATTAGGTGTTCATACGATGTTCAGCTTGTGTTTTTAAAATAATTTGCTTTACAATCCTTACATCGTAATTTGTATACTACTATCATGCTAAATTTATCATCATTTTCTTTATCATAAATTTATATAATAATTGTAGTTAGTTACTAATGAATAGATGTAATTTGTTTAAAGAAATTTGATATGCAGAATTGTTAATTTAAAAGCCTAACGTTTTCTGTAATAAGAGAGTCCTGTAGCCAGAAGAAGACTGGCAATAGTATGGTAGAAATATTATGAATAAAAGGTATTAGAACATTATGTGTGTGATTTACGACTTCCATGATACTTTCTAGACTATTTAACAAAGTGTATTGTAACTAATCTTTTTGCTAACTCTTAAAGGGAAAAGGAGTAAACTTGTACTCTTGGATAACTCTTTCAGTCATTTCATGATTTGAAAATCAGTGCTTTCTATTGTCTTATTATTTGTTTCAAGGTGACTTTATGGCAAATCAACTATTTATTTTTATTTTATTATTATTATTATTTTGGCATTGACATCTTTTACTTTATTACTCTGATGCATTAACTGTACTTATTAAACTAAATATTTTCTGGTCTTAATTTTTTTTGTTCTATATATATATATATATTTCCAGTTCTTAGTTTATCATTAGCAAAACAGTGTTGGCCAATTGTTCATTTGTCCTTTGGTCTAAATCAGGACCCTCTCCATCCATTAACATGAGTTGAAATTTTATACATTTGCCTTCGTTTCACTTGACATTTTGTAAACTTAACTCATTTCACGTTAAAATTTAATTTGAGAAAACAATACTAATACAAATAAAAAAAATGAATTAAAAATATTCTAAGATGAAATACAACTATCCTGGGCATTTCAGTTTGCTTCCCATGATGCATCTTATCCGAAATGTCCATGATTTAGATGGAAAAAAAAATTAAAATGGCCTGGATGCTGGATGTTTTAAATGGCTTCTTACTACTTGAGCGTAGTTTAAGTTTACAACAGAGCTGAATGTTCAACTAATGTTTAATTAAAGCTAAACTTGTTATTATGGTGGAACTGCTGAAACATAAACTGCTTTAAGTATTTTGACATATAAGTCTGTATCAATTCTAATAGTTAGCAACTGCTTCAATATCTGTAATTATCCTCCACACGTTCAAGTGAACATTTGCCGTTTTCAGAAGTATTCAATGGGTGACAGCAGCTACCCACAGAGACAATTATTTGGATGAGTAACGTGATAAATTTCATTTGTTCTTGAAGTTTATAATGCATTAGAAATAGAGTTTATTGGTATTCCTACTGTCTGTCCTCCAATTAAGACGGAATTTTCAAATCTTTTCATCCATTTTATTCTTAGCTTTTTAATCTTTTTTTTTTTTTTTTTTTTTTTTTTAAATAGACTGCTGATTAAAACCTACTTTAAATTTCTTAAGACCATTGATGTATGCTCTCTTCCTTTTAGGTTACATAATTAATTAAGAATCATGTACAATATATATACAAAATTTCTTATTACATTAATGTAACAGAAAAATATCATGTGCTAGTGTCTGCTAGCATTAGTCTAATGTAAGGGGCCAATTGCAGATTCTTTCAATGGCTATCACATCAGCCAAACAAATTTTTCCTCCCCTTATACAGCTGATACTCGAGGTTGGTTTCCTTTGTAGTTGAAACTGTAATGATTACTGCTAAATCATATTGTTATACTTCTGCTGCTGAAGAATATATATCTGAATTAATTATCTAACAAGAGATTACTAAAAATTCAGTTTTAGGCTTTTGAAAGACACCTTATATCCCCAGTTTGTCTGTCTGTGGACATATATCCCAAATGCTTCGCAACGGCTTCTGTTAGCTCAGCTGTAGGTGGCCTGAATGTCGAATGTTGTAGGTGGCGTATTAGCTCAGTTGGTTAGAGCGTCGTGCGTGGGTTCGATCCCCTCATGGACAATTCTTATTCTTCATTTTTTTCTCCCCATTTTAAATCTTTTCACAGTTTCTCAACTTAAGTTGTTTTTTGTTTTTTTAAATCATTATTAGGAATTCTGTGTATTAATAAGGTTTGAGTTAAGAATGACGATTATTCCATATAAATAGGGGTGGGTAAGATAGCACGGGGTCACAAACAGACTCCCTCAAGCATTTTCTAGACCACCCCGGCGCAGTCTATTCTAAAGTAAAGGTGGTTCAGAAGCCGTTCTGAAGCACTGTGATTGGTTTACTAATCACTATCCCTAACTTATTTTTCTAAATTCCCAATTAAAGATTTAAATGATTATTTTTTTTCTTTTCGAAATATATATTCTATTTTTTACTTGCTTCTTTTTGTAAAGATGTAAATTTGATTTACTTGGATTATTTAGGTGCCACCATTAGTAAAGTGTTGAACGTTCTAGATGCTCTTGACAGGCATTGCTTTGAAAAAGTTGACTCCAGCAATTCCATAGAAACTTTATATACTAAGGTTTTTCCAGCAAATGCTAATAAGGACCACAATGAAGTAGGTTTACTATTTACATTTGACTAATATTGTATTAACTGTATCATGTTTAATTTCTATCGTATTGTTAATTTACCCTTTGACAGCAAAGTTATCTCATTCTAAATGTGATTTAAAATTTTTGATGATTTTTGAAAGCTGACAGAGAAAAAAAGAAAGAAAATAATTTTTTAACAACTATATGATTATTAAGAAATAGTATTTCCTGAATTGAAGCTTTTAAACAAGTTTTCTTTGCATAATAAACGTAACTCATTTGTAGTGTAAAATATTTTTATTACGTTTGTCTTCAGCTTCTGTATTTGCATTCAAATTTTACTTCCATGAAAGTTTTAATGTAGGTTTTTGTTTTTCTTTCTTAATTTTCAAAGCCTGTTTGCAATGATGATCCAATTGTGGAGCTGTTGTGTGAGTGGGCTGTGTGTACTCAACGCTCTGGAGATCATCGAGCCTTAGTAGTAGCAAAACTGTTAGAGAAACGTCAAAATGAACTGAGTTCAGAGGTGAACATTTTTCTTTAATTTTTTAACATAAGTTTGTGGAATAAAAATCTAGCTTTAATGATATTCTTATTGTCTATCAGTTCCATTTTAACTTCCATGCATTGCTTGCTTTAGAAATAAATACTCTAGAAATAAATAACAATTGATTCATTTTGAATCTATTATTTTAAACCAGTGCTTGTCAACCTTGAATTTGAGAATTTTCAAGATATGTGGAAGAATCGCTGCATATTTCATTTTAATTATGTTTTTGAATTTTACAGTGTTCGAATTACACATTTTTCTTTAAATTTGTTTTGGAAGCGATTCATTGACTACTTACTCAACTTTCTTATCAGAGTTACATGGATGAAATGAACAAATCCCAACTGACTAAATAGCAATATCTAATCCACATACTTGATTTGATCTTACTGTCAAAATTGAATTCAGTAAATATTGTCAAAATCCATGATATTTATACTAGTAGAAAAGTCAAATAATCTTTTGTTTTATTTTATTGTCCTGATACGCATGTGCCGTTAGTAAAATTACATACATTTCTTCATTGTCTTTTTCTGCTGTAAACTGGGGGGGGGGGTTCCCCTGGTTTCATGATAGATAATTGGACAGCTCTATTATAAATTTGTTCCTTCACTTCTTGATTTTTCATGATCAAATAAGAAGATATTAAAGACAAAAAAAAAAAAAAAAGAACATCCCTCCGCCGCCTTCTTCTTTTTCTTCTTTCTTAATAAAAGAAATTTAGATGGAATTCATTAAATTAATTTTAATGTGATAATTTTATTTATTTCTAGATCATTTGCTGAATGACTTTTATAGTAAATGAAACTTCATTTCTGTTATAAAATTATAAATTGAAATCAACTCCTTTAGATTGTCTAACTTATAGAAGTTTTTTAGTACAGTGGCATCTTGTTAATCTAAATCAAGAAATTAATGATTCCAAGATTTGAATTCACAAATTAGTGAATTCTATGTATGTGTCATTTAAAAGAAAAAAGTATTTATTATAATTTACAGAAAATACATTATTCATTATCAGTAGTAATGGATATGATTTCATCTTGTTTACACAGTACATGCTTCAAATTTCACTTCAGATGGTTGGGGGAGACCAGTGTATTTTGCACAAAAAATTCTATAAATTAACTGAAGTAAAAAAAAAAAATGAAAAGTTAAATAAAATTTATTATTTGCTAGTATCTGTTACTTCCAAATTGCACCCCCACTTCAAAAGTGACACAACTCAAAATTCGTCAGTGACATTAAACAACACAATAAAATTGCTTAAAATTGACATACCTATTGTGAAGAATGTTACATTGATACGATAGAACTTGAACGAAAAATTTATGAATCCACATGACTTCACAATAGGTGTTTCAGTTTTAAGCGATTTTGTTTAACAGATATTGACGAATTTTAAGTTGTCACTTCTGAAGCAGGGATGTGAAATTATACTTTGGGCTAAGTGCCTCTTCTTACCCAAACAGAAAATGTTGTTGCATTATCTTAAGCAGTTAGATTTGAATCAAGTTAAGTGCTGATTTATTTTATTGAATAAACACCAATTTTATTTATTTATTTATTTATTTATTTATTTAACAGAAATATGCTGATAGTGATATTGCTGATGAGAAAGATTCAGTATCTTCTACAAGTATAGTACCTCTAGGATTGCCTGTATTTCAGAATTTATTGATGAGGTTTTTGGATGAAGAAGCACCTGATTTAGGTAAATTACATATTTAATAGTTAATTTATCATTTCAGTGACTTGCTTTGCAGTATCTATAAGGTGATCAAAAATTTTTATAGAAACTTTTATCTTAATAAAGGATATTGAGAAATTAGGGGAAGAAAAATTGATAAATTTTTAACTTACCTCAATGCTTTAGTGTGTCTCATTCACAAAATTAGTTGTTCAATTCTACAACAGTTTCCTTGCATTTTGAAATTGTGATGTTTTAATATGAAGATTTTTCTTCTGTTACTTGAGCATTATTCTCATAACATATATTAATTTAATTGAGAGATTTCAAGTTACAAAGATATTTCTTGAAACCATATTATTGTAGGCACTCCTATTGAATAACTGTCAGATGATCAGCCATCTTCCATTCAGTTGCAAAATGAACTCAGTCGTTACTGAGTAAATTGGAGGAAGGGTTCTCATACAAATAAAATTTTCAAAGTAAATTAATAATTTTTCTGCATTTTTAGTCAATTTCTCAACCTTCTTGCCCAGCCGCAAGAATTGTGGGCTTTTTCCCCTTTGTCCATTCCATGGCTAGTGGAATGTCCTGGTCATTTTATCGATAGCATTCAGATTCAACAAAACAACTCTAATGAAAACCATTGATTTTAAGACTTGCTAGATAACAGAAATGTTCATATTTGAAAAATATCATTTATTAGCACTAAGATTTTGTTTTGTTGTTTTTTTTTTTTTTGTAGATGATAACCCAACATCTGAAAACAAAGCTGCTTTTAGCAATTTAGTTTTGTTATTTTCTGAATTAATAAGGCATGATGTGTTTTCTCATGATGCCTATATGTGTACTCTTATATCGAGAGGAAATCTACTGACTACTTCTGCTGGAACTGGAGCTGTCACTCTAGGAATGGGTCCTACTTTAGCAAAGCCTCCTGCTACACCACAGTTTGCTCTGTCAGAAGGAAAACCAGAATCAATTAGGCAAGACATTTTAGGAGACGCTAATCTTTTTGAAACATTTGACAGTAAACCGGGCTCAATCAAGCATGAAATTCCCTCCACTGATGTTTCACATTCAACTTTCATGTCTTCTCAAAATGTATACGTAAGTAATAATTGTGTTGTTGCTTTGTTTTTTTCCTCTTAATAATCCAATTATACTATACAAGAATGATCTAAAAAGTTGATAAACTGTGTGAGGGCATGAATATGATATTTAAAAATTTAGATTTTCTAGTTCTGGATGGATTAGATTTTCTAGTTCTGGATGGATTAGATTTTCTAGTTCTGGATGGATTAGATCTTCTAGTTCTGGATGGATTAGAT
>JAFIDM010010028.1:39833158-39892313 GCA_023159025.1 Thereuonema tuberculata | reverse complement strand
TATTTATTTATTTATTTATTTATTTATTTATTTATTTATTTATTTATTTATTTATTTATTTATTCGTTTGTTTATTTATTACTTTTTTTTTATAGGATCATTTTGATATGATAGATGATTCAAAAATTGATGATGATCTGGATAAACTACTTCAACATATCAAGCAGGAACAACAAAATAATATTGAGCAACCAGGTGAGAACAAACTATTAGTCTCACATTATTATCTTTTAAAATATCCATGCTGTATATTTAGCTTTTTCCTAAGCAGTTTACACATTAGGAATAATTCAAATTCACTTTAATTACATCTGCATAGAAACGTTAGCACTAAAAGATTATGTTTTATAGAATAGAAAAGCTATTCTATAAAAGCAACATATACTTATTTCCCATTTAATATTAACAATAAAATAGCTGCTTTTTTAGGTTATGATTTAGAAATTTGTCGTCTTACTGCAAAATCAAGACAAGTTATTAATATTGTTTGTGACAAATTTAAGATCACAGCTTTCATTTTAACTGAGAAGTAGTTTCTTGAAATTCAAGGTATTTTCATAATGTAAATTTACTAAAAGGTTTAAAAATAAAATAATTAGGCTGCATTTCTGTTCTCCTATGATTAATTTTTTGAATGTGGATTAATATAGCTTACAAGTAATATTTTATCTTTTGTTTTCACTCTCAGATTCTGTTGGTTCTGATAAAGGTGAACCTACACCACTGACTTCTGTTACACCATTGGCTAGCACTGCCCCAATGTCAGCAGAAGCTCCACCACCTCCCAGCAATCGTCCATCAAGGCATTTACTTTATACCACTCATTTTCCTCTGCCACAGGTATAAGAAAAAAAAATTCATAAACTGCATTTTAACTTCTTCTTAATTGATCTGTTTTAAATAATAACAATAATGTCCAAACTTGTTGTAAATAATAACAATAAAATCCAAAGACAGAATAACAGATTTTACGGTAATAATTAGCATGAAATTGTAGAAATGTTTTCTATTCTTTAAATTGAACTTTGCAATGTTCCATAGTGTTAATACACTGAATGTGATCTACTTGATTTTAAGTCTGTTACTTAATAAGTTATAAGATGGAAATTAAGAAAATGATATTTTTGAATAATTCCCCCTTTCTTTACTTGTCAGTTTATTTCTCCTCTGTCTCATTGTAGCAAGCCACAAAAGCCTTCTGTGAAACTTTTTTGTCATTTTGTTCAGGATTCTCTAAGTCAAAAATCAGTTCTCCTCTGAAACTTATATTTCACTGCTTTCAGTCATATCTTTTTCATTACTAGAATCAATCACAAATCAACTTCTTGCTTCTTTCCACATCTAATTCCATCAATCTATTTTCATTCTTAAAGAAAATATTTAATTTATAAAGTAGTATAAGAACATGTATTTACTATCTAATTATTGTTATAATGCTGAACTTGACTCCTACGATATAATAAATTCTAACATTTCAATTGTTCATTCTAAGAAGTATTTATACAGTGATACCTCAGATCACGAACGTCTCGATCTACGAACAAATCGGTTTACGAACACCATTTGCAAGCAAATTTTGCTTCGCTTCACAAACGATGCTTCGGTTCACGAACACGCACACACAAAGCAAATGGAGTGCATGTGACTCGCTGCGCACAGCCACGCCCCTAGCAGCAACCCAGTTTGCCTAGCTCGCGTGGTTGCAGTAGAGTCCCAACAACAACTGTTGATATTTTAGTTTTTTCTTTATATAATTAAATTTATCCTTTATTGTGGCTCCCAAAAAAGCAGTGGAAATTTTAAATGATAATGTAATGGCCCATTTTCGTAAAGTTCTCAAGCAAAGAAATAGGCAAAATTCTCTGAATCATTATCTTACGCAATTACCAACTGCCTCTCCTTCGAAAGAGTAATCTTCCTCCTCCCCCTTTCCAACCTCCTCCATCCCCGTGTGCCAGCAATTATCAACCACAACGGTAAATTGTTAAAAAAAAAAAAGTTAAAGTATCCCTCCACAGGCCTGGGCTGGCCTTTGGAGCGCGGGAGGTCAGGCTCCCAGCGTTTCGTGACCATCAGGACGAAGTTGAGGTCAGGTGGTCAGCCCAAAGCCCGCCCGCCTTTAACTCCCGGGAAAGAAACCCCGTACCCATTTCATAGAGAGCTGGGTAGACCCTAGGACCCGTTTGGAGGTGAAAGAAGCGTGGAAAAATTCCCGCCCTCCGGCGAGGCCGGGAATCGAACCCATGACCTCCAACCCGCAGCCAAGCGCGCTGACCACTCGGCTACCGGGCCCACGGTAAATTGTATATGTACTGTAAAATTAGTTTTATTTTGGTAATTAAACTGCTTTCTTCTAATATCACTGTTATATTTATTTCCTTTCTGTATTATTTTCACACATAAAGCCATAATATGTCCCTAAAAAATTTTCTAGGACAAAAAATGTATTATTTGGATTTACATTAATTGCAATGGGAAAAATTGATTCGGATCACAAACTTTTCGGTTCACGAACAGGGTCAAGAAACGGATTATGTTCGTGAACCGAGGTATCACTGTATAATTATGGGAAAAAATTGCCTAAAAAATTTTTAGAACATAAATGATTATAAGATAATCATTCTTAGTTTTGTTACAGGATTATCCATTTGTAGGACTGGATAATGCATTTTTTTTTTTGTTACACATAATTTATGAGTTATATTTAAAAAACCTAATTTCAGATTTTATTGATAGTAAAAGTAAAATTACTAACAAAAATCCTAACTGTTCTTTTATCTTTAGGATGATAGTGCTAGCCATGACTGTAATCAGAGGCACATTTTACTGTATGGGGTTGGCAAAGCTCGAGATGAAGCCCGGCATGTTGTCAAAAAAATTAATAAAGAAATTATGAAATTGTTCAGTAAAAAATGCAGCATGGATACAGCAGAAGGTTAGAGCACTTAATAGAAATTAAGAATTTACAGTTGTAAATTTGTAATCGTCTTCAGCAAATAATAGGTTGTAACAATTTCTACTTCTATGAAAAGATACAATCACATTATCACTTGATGATTTAGCCTATCTTGACGGTTAATGATCTGGATTAACAACAAACATGGACACATATTTACATTTTAACCAGTAAATTTTATGATTTTTTTTTTTTTTTCAGTTGAATTTATTTATTATGACATGCCAGAAATTCTTATGACTGGATCCCAAGTTTTCCCTAACAAGGACAATATACAATTACTATTAGAAAAACCTGCAATTTGGAATTTAAATTAATGTCTGTTAATTAGGAAATTTGAGAAGCAGCTCTAATAGAAAAGCACAGGGAAGATTTGTTGATCATTACAGAAACAAATGAATAGAAATGTGTGGAAGATAAATCTCATTAATAATTCTTAATCTCTTTTTCAGATATTAAGTCAAAGGAAGCAATGACAATTTTTATTGTTTTTAGAATTAGTTTGAAGATGGGTTAGTTTTTACTGAATAGAAAGCTGGGTCAAGTATAGACATAGGAACAGAGTTAAAATGGGGAGAAGGACAGTTAAGTTAGTTCTGCAGAAATTTAAAAAGAAAGATATCAAGTCTTTTTTGAATTGAAAAGAACTTAGGAATATGAGCAAGTAGAAAAGGCAGAGATTGTTAGAGTTTAAGAGTAGAAGTACAAATATATGAAAATATTTGACGAGTTTCAAGAAAAAGATAGAATTAAATATGATAAGAAATTTCTTTAGAGCTATATAATAGCTCATAATTTATAATTACTAAATATCATATTCTACTATGACGAATTACATAAATTTGTGAGAGCACAAAACAGAGGTGGTTTTTGTCATTGGAAGGTCACATGTTACTTAGTGAGGCTTCATTCTAATTGTGTTGCATGTCATAGGCAAGCCCAGGAATTTGTAATGGAAGGGTTATGATGGTCTTAGCCATTCATTCAGCCAAAAAAAAAAAGAAAACAATAGCTATCCAACAAAAAAAAAAGCCCAATATGCTAAATTTCTTTCATTTTAAGATGCAGTGGGAGATTACAACCCCTCTATATGCCAGTGCTACATATATTCACATATGTCAATATTGAAATTTTAGAGTGTTGTAAATATGATGCTATTAAAATATTCCTGATCAGTCATGAAAGGCATATATTTTGTTATAAAGTAGTAAACATCAATTTTCTAAGAACATATCTAGATTTATAATATGAGGGTTTATGGAAATTCGCTGTTTGTTTAGCCAAAATAAGTTTCAAAACATATTTTCAAGGAACCACCTCTGCCGTTAAGCGAGTTAATACTGTATTGATATAGAAATATTTCAGCATGTTTATTTCAATCAATTTTGTAAATAGTCTGCTCAAGAAGTTTTTCAATTTTGAGTTCTGACTATTGTCACATTGTGAATTTTAAATTTATTTAAAATAGAATCCATTACTGTTCTTTTTATAAGTTTCGTACTAAAAACCACATATGAATTTGAAATTGCATGCAAAAGGCTGCAGATCCCTATCCCTAACATAGAAGAAATATGAAAAGGATAAGCCTATTATATATGGAACCTATTTAGGTATATTATTATTGTAATTTCAAGAGATGGGTTTTCCTAGTTTAGTTCTTCTGTCTTCATAATGGAAAAAAAAAAGTCATATCTCAATTTATGACTTATCATGCAAACTTTTAAACGTATTCCTATTCTTTCAGCAGATATGATGCAACGAGAAAACAGCCATGTTATTCATATTATTGTAATCTGATAATATGTTTATTAATCTGTTTTATAGTTGGTATTATTCTTATCATTTAGTGGTATTGAACAAAATTATTTGTTTATAAAAAGTTGTCCATTTTTGTATTTAATTGCAAACTCAAATTGTATTTAATTGCAAAAAATTGTTAATAATTTTTCTAATCTCCATTTATCTTCTTCATAAGCATATAGTTTTTATATTAAAATGCATGAACTACTTTGTAAAGAAATATATCGTGTAAATGTTTAGTATGTTATTAAGATATCATCATGTCTCAACATTTTAAATTACGAAGTTACCAAGATCTGTTTAAGTTATTAGTGTGGGGAAAAAAATACATTTTATTTTCCATGTAATTATTTATTAATCAAAAATATTTATTGCTTTTTCAGGTGGCAAAGTGAAAAAACATAGTAAAGGGGAATTTAATTTTGAAACTGTCATGACAAAATTTCAAAATCTTTCCTATTTTGACCAGCATCTGGTTACACTATCTTGCACATCTTCTGTCATTGAAATGCTGAGCAGTTTTGCATCAGGGAGCTCTAATTATTTACCTGTGATTGAACATATTTCATTTCTTTTGGATTTGATGGAAGTAGCCCTCAATATTCATGGACTTATAGAATTTTGTATACAGGTAAGCTTTTGGACTTAATGCTATTATTTGCAGCATTTGTAAAGAGTGTGTGGAAAATTATCTTATCCGTTCTTCTTTTTGGATGCAAGTAAATGTTACAGTTGAAATCCCATTTGAATAAATTGGCCAGTCCTTTTAGATTTTATGCACAGCAGATTATTCTACTACAGTATATAGCTTTTCTAGTTAGCAGTGATTTTGTCCTAAATGAAATTCCACAGAAGGGGTTATAAGATTTGGTGAATGAAAAGCGAAAGCAGTGATAATTGAATATGGTAATGTTTCAATTGAAATGTTGCTTTGTTACCTTTGTGTAGCCTTGCCCATCATACTAAGCCATAATTCCTCTGCGGCCAACTCTGATGTGCTTAACAAATTTTCTTTTGTTGCCAAGCTGATGGGACTGTTGAAGAAATATGATCCTGATTAAAGACTGGCAGCCATGCCTGTGGAGTCTTAATCCACAAACAACCATTTCAGAGATGTTTTTAAGCACTTGTTTAACACGTGTACATGGCTACTTTTACATTTCTATATCAAAGTAAATGATAAGATATGGGTATGGATGACTTTTCGCCACTCTATACATAATCACTGATGTTTTAGCATAATCATATATTGTGAAAATAAAATTAATACATTTTTGTTTTCAGTTATTGAAAGAACTTGTAGAAGTGGAAATCCAGCTACTTGCAAAACAGTCTAATCTAGCCAGTAGTTATACCACATCCTTGAGTCTTTATATAGTTGGAGTACTTCGAAGGTATCATTGCTGTCTTCTCGTTTCTCAAGAGCAAACAGCTGCTGCATTTGAAGGGTAAGCTTAATTGTCTTCTTTTTTTTTTTTTTAATTTACCAACAGATTATAGAAGCATTTGGCTTAACATTACCTGTCACTGTTTAGAAGCATTTGGCTTAACATTACCTGTCACTGTTTTTACTGTATTTTGGCTGCAGAGATAATTCTGAATTAATATATAAACTGAGATGCTTCTCATAGCCACGTTATCCAAAAATTCTAATGGCTGTGGTACTGAAACTTTGTGATAGTGAAACTTTGAGTCAGTCTTAGAAATATTCTTTTACTTGCTTGTTGTTAATTATTTCAAAGCAATCTCAAGAATTTTGTAAACCCAGTGGAGGCTTATTGATTTGGTGAGTCTGTGTGGAAAAGTAAACATTATTCTTTTATCTGTGTCTAAACTTTATTTCTATTATCACCTGAATTCCTCAGTAAATAGGTCATTCTAGTAATAGTTTCTCATAGTCTAAAGTAATAATCTTTCAATTATCTTTGCTTTGATAAATTTATCAGAGTTCTTGATTTCTTGCATTTTTGCTAATGAAATCTTGTACTTGAATTTATGAATTCTGTCTTTTTAAGAAAGAATTTTATTTTTTGTTATAAAACCTTTACGGTAGCCACCTTATGAGTGACGAACTGCTGTTATCAAGAATGTAGTTTTATGTGGTCTGATCATCAAGCTTTTGTTTTTATCTTATATTAAATGCTTGTTAGCTTCTGTGTTCAGCATTTTTTTGCAGTTGTTCAAATATTTATGACTTCCATCTTGTGTTGCAGCATATGTTGAGTGATTGCTAGTGTTTTTGAGAATAAAATTTACTCTTCCTGGAGTCTTATACCTTATTATTTACTTAATATAAGAGCAGAATAAGAGTTTATATGAATGATAGGAATGAAGGCACCGTTACTTATTATCGTCGCAGTCAAAGTTGGACCCGCAAACACATTATCATTGACTAATTTCTCCAGTATCAATGCCATAAGCTCCGCAGAAAATATCAATCTCAATTATCAAAAATAGGAAATATCAAAAGTCTCACATACATCTTCTTGAAATCAACGAGCAATGTTAAGAATAATTTCCCTACTTAATTTTTGAGACCTTTTCCTCGTCGAAATGTTGAATGTGAATCAACGACCGCCATTTTCTCTTACATTTGAATGTAACCGACAGGCCAGGAAAGGAAAATCTATCATCTGCGTTGCATTCTGGGAGGTTCATGTTTGGCCGTACTGATAATAAAACACTGAACTGATATAAGTCTGGCATCAGAAATAAAAATAGAAGTATAGAAATTTATTAAATTTTTAGATTGTAAAAAGAAGTGTACTGTTGAGAACTTTGGTACTTACCTAAATTTCATTGTGCATTATTTTTTTGTATTTTTTGTTTTGTTTTTGAGCTATTTAAATAAATGGAATTTACAATTTTTAATCTGTTGCTTGTTTCAGCTTGTGTAAAGTTGTGAAACATGTTACAAATCCAACCGATTGTTCTTCTGCAGAGCGTTGTATTTTAGCACATCTTTATGATCTTTACACATCTTGCAGTTTTCTTAAGGTGAGAGTATATTTTGCCACAATATCCTAAGATATTTGAAAATGAATTTTTCATTCCTAAATACTTATGATCGCCTCATTTTTTATTTTATTTTATTCTATTCTGATATGAATATAAAGATATTAAAGGATTTTACCTTTTAATATTATTTATTCAATAGTTATGTCATTTCATAATTTTATATAAATGCCAATTGTGAAATTGAACAGTTTTTATTATTAATTAAATCATTATGAAATAAAGTTTGTCTTGTCTGTTATATTACAATAATGTGAATACCTTTCTTTAATTTCTAGTCTAAACATTTTGAACCATTCAGTAACGCTTATCCAAAAGTGAAACAAACTCTCTATACAAATGTTCAACCATCTGCCTTGAATCTTCTTTGGAACACAACATTTATGATTGAACATATTAATAATCCCAAAGAATATATCAGCATTCCAAAGTAAGTTTTAATAGATTATTTAATTTCTTTTCGAATATATATATTTAAAATTTTTATATATACAAAATGTTAGTATTTCTCAATAACAGTATAGAGAAGTGTAAGTAATTGCAGAATATTAACGAATTTATTTATTTCGTTCAAAATAAAATAATATAAAAGCAAAATTTTTGGAGATTAGTATTCCTTAACAAGATGTTTAAAGTGAGACAAAACTATATAGTGGGTGTTATAAATTAAACAGATAACACTTGTGCTGCTGTCTGATAGCATGCAAGGAGAGTATAGAAAATTTTATGAAGATGGAATCTGCAATTCAGTTAAAAATATGGCATCAGAAACATGCAGTCATTTTGTTAAGCAGTTTTGCTTCAATGAGAAAAGGATAATAAACATTCTTATTTTCGAAAAATAAAGAAAATAGCCTGCAGGATTAGATTCTGATGTTTTGGAGACAAAACCGTAGAAGGTTGACAATGTTGCTTCACAGTTTTCTGTGAAATCCACAATCTCACAGTGAATCTTAAAACTTAAAATGGTTGCTGTCCTTTCCGAAATTTCTGAAAAAAATCACAAAACTTATACAGGACTATTTTTCAATCTCAAAACATACATTGACATATATAATGTATATACTGTCTTCTCTCCTGTAAAATTTGTGTTATTTAATTTCCATGTCTGTCATTTTATTTAAAAATGTCAACAACTTCAACAATTAATTTTTTTTCTCTGATTGAGCTGCAGAGACAATGGTGCCTCTTCCATCAGAAGTCTTTTATTGGACTTCTGCTTGAGAAATCTGCTTTTCTGATTTAATTTATAAATAGATCCAATGTTTGTGTTGATTGATGATAATTAAATTTCTTGTCAGGTTTTGATGCCCTATTCGTGGTGATGCAAGGGATAAGACTAGTTTCAAAAAGAAATCAAATACATAATAATAATAATAATTTCTTAAGACTTATATTAATTTCAGTTTTTTTGCATTTATTTATTTATTTATTTATTTATTTATTTATTTATTTATTTATTTATTTGAGAAATAAAAATTTTTGAAGATTGCAAAACAATCCATATAAGCTCACCGGACATAAAATTAGTCACCCTAGCGCAGATGCATGGAGGTTTTGAGAAACAGGTACAGATGGCATAATAGACGGGTCACATGGTCAACTGAGCATGAATTTTTTCTGTGGGATCATAATGCAGTAATGTTGAGTGAGGAAGTTGTTGTTCAATGTGGGAATTGTTCGTCAAGATGTGTAAATGCAAGGATGTGACAGAATGGCAAAAAAGGGCAATCGTGTTTGGCTGTGTTTGACCACACAGTTAGTGAAGTTGCCAAATTTGTTGGTGTTTCGAAGCAAACTGTCCAACGTGTGTACAAGAAATGGTGTAACACTCGTGGCCATGAAACACGACGTCAGAACTGTGGGTCAGAAAAAGATGAATCAGAGGGACCGGAGAAGTGTTTCACAGATTGTGAATGCAAATCATTTCTTCCAAACCCTACAGGAATTGTTGCAGTCAGTAAATGCAGGTCCATCCCCACCTGTTTCCGAGAGAACATTGCAACTGGAACTGCATGCAATGAAAATTTAGAGTCTGGTACCTCACAGGAAGCCATTGCTCCCACAGGCACAAAGTTGCAGGTCTCCAATGGGCCAGAACTCACCGAATGTGGACAGTAGGTGACTGGAAGCGTGTTATGTGGTCCGACGAATCACAATTTTGCCTGTATTTATACAATGCACGACGTCGAGGGCATCGATAGCCCAATGAAGCATTTCATCCCCAATGTGTGGAGGGTGTAGTTCAGGCGGAAGGTGGGTCTGGGATCTTTAGGGCTGTTTTTCGTACCGTTTTTAGGCTCACTCATTGAGATGACCCTTAACATGAACCAGCATGTTTATTTAAACATTCTCGATGATCAGGTTTTGCCCTTTAGTCGACATCTTCATGATGAGTATGCTGTTGACATGTTTCAAGTTGACAACAGCAGAGTTCATAGGACTGCATGCATACGTGACTGGTGTGATGAACACTCACACACCTTACCACACATCGACTGGCCCGCTAAATCGCCTGATCAGAACCCCATTGAAAATCTGTGGTATTTTTTGGAACAGCTGGTGAAACGCCAAAATCAGCATCCCAGCAATTTGATGGAATTACGTGATCTCATCCTCAGTGAGTGGTGTCAACTGGATGTGACATAGCTGCAGAATCTAGTGGACTCCCTTCCTAACCGAATCAGGTGGTTAGCAAGGCCAGAGGTGGAGTTACACAGTATTAAAGTGATTTCTGCAGGGGGCAACTAACTTTTTGTGCGGTGAGCTTAATTTGAAGAAATAGTTTTTGGGGAAAAAAATAAATAAAAGTTATAAAAGAATAATGTTTCTTAAAAATTGTGCGTGATGTCGTAGTTTCCAAACTTCATCACACAATGCTATGCAAGTTCCTTTATCGTTTCCGTGTAATATGCAATGCCCTAAAAAATCCACGGAGTGGCAACGGCTAAGAAGAAATGGTTTAGTCATATAATCTAAAACAAAATTTAGAAATACTAACTGTTTATTGTATATTACACCAATTCTGCATTAATTTTGTATTTCTGTTCTAGATTTAATAATTGATTAAAATAAATTTGTCTAGTCTTCAAAAAGGTCAAAACTGGAATGTCAGTTATTAGTCCTATTTTTTTGCTCCGACAACTGTACACAGTTAGTAAATATTTTATCAAAATAGGTAATTAATTTCTATTGACTGCATCGTTTTTTGATAGTTATATGAGGGTCATTCAATCAGTAATGCAACAGACTTTTTTTCTCAAAGTAGATTTGTTTTATTACAGTTTTTAATACATCACCCTGTTCCTCAATTCTTTAGCTACAAAAAACTATCTTTCAACATAATCTCGTTCAAGTCTGTGGCCTTATGCCACTGAGATATCAGAGTTTGTATGCCTTGAAGGTACGATTCTACTGGTCTGTGCCTCGGCCAACTTTTTATTGCGTCAAGAACTTCCTAATCGTTGCCATATCGCTTCCAGTGGATTGCATCCTTTAGAGGTCCGAATAGGTAGAAGTCCGAAGGTGCGACATCAGGGCTGTAGGGTGGACAAGGGAGAACAGTCCAGTGAAGTTTTGTCATCTCCTTGTGGGTATACAGACTTGAGTGTGGTCTGGCGATGTCGTGGAGCAGGAAAAGTTTGTTCGTCTTTGTGGCCACAAACATGCTGGAATCGTTTCCTCAGTTTCTTAAGTCTTCTTATAGGCTTCTGAGTTGATTGATGCGTGTTGCAACATTACAGGAGTCACAGCTGTATTCGGCCAGCCAGAGCACGAGGGATCAGACAGCTTCCCTTTTCCTTCCGATGACGACAGACGATTCGCCCAACAATTCACAATGCTTTTCTCAACTGCCTGCTCCATAGACATTCTGTAAGCGCATGAGAATATTTGTCACAGTCTACTGTTCCGCCAAAAGAAATTCAAAAACTGCTCTTTTGTTTGGAACGCATCTCGTTCACAGAAGCCATCTTGAACGCTACCCTACAGTGAATGATGAAACAATTTGAGAAAGTGCGGGAATGTTTGAAGATACTGTACAGAAAATTTCACTGTTTTTCATCAAATATTAGCCGAGAAAAAAAATGTGTTGCATTACTTATTGAATGACCCTCGTTTATTTAATTTAAATTGTCATTAACATTTTAGAATATGTAATAAGATAATGTATTGCTTAAATAAGGTATTCAGTTATTTTCTAATACTTATAATTTCATTTATTAAAGTTATATTTCAGATTCCTGCAAATTTTTGAAAATTTAATTACCTCTATTGGAAGAATCAACTATGCATAGTGCATGCTTTCTAGATCATAAGATATGATCAAAATGTTTCTTTACTTTATTATTTGTTCTATTACTTTGCTTTTGTTTACTTGTTTCAAGTCTGTGTTTGACTACTGGACTAGGCTGAATCCTTTTATCCCCTTTTCCTTAAGTATGCCTCATTAAGCACATCTTATTGTTGGAAATAACATATAGCTTTATACAGGAAACATCAGTCACTAAAATATAATGTGCTTTTATTCTGTCTTCTTAAATTTGTTCCCTCTAAAACTGTCGAACTTGATTTGGCTCATGTTAATATCTATAGAATTGAACTAACTTTATTGAATAATTCTATATTTTGTTATATTGAATTTTCATAAGTATCCACTTCTATAACTATTAACTTAGCAGTAAATCTTGATCTTGATTGCCATAGGTTTGTTTATGTTTTCCATGTGGAACTCAATTGATCTTGTTGTCTAGCCTTTGATGAACTGCTAAATCTTGGCAAGTTTGGAATGCTTTCCAACCTGGAACTTCTTTGGCAGGCAAAAACAGATGAAAGTCACTGAAGACAAGATTGGAATTATATGGCAATTGTGAGAAACATCAACCCTAAGTTCAGAACTTTACCATGCTTGCTGCATTGTATGGCCAAGCATTTTTGGTAATCTAATTACATCTTCCTCTTCATTTCTCACTTGCTGTGTTTATTGTCTCCATGTTGAAGGAAATCCAAAAGCAGAAATCCCGTCATTTCTAAAAAAAGTAACCAAGGTTTTCCATACTAGCAGAACTTAGTGGCACTTTTTGGGAGCAGCGTGCTTCCACACTCATTTGAAATGACCTATTTGTGACTCCTCTTTCACTGCCTTTATTCTGCCTTTAAACATTTATGGCACCTAAAGAGTAGATAATTTCTGAAGAATTATCCACAATGTTGAACTCTGTGCCAACAGAAATCCTTTAGTTTTTTGTTGCAATATTGTTGCACTCCAAACCATCTGAATCAGGGCTTATATTCCTTGCATGCCCTGTTGTAGCATGTCGATCAGTGCTTAGATTATGTTCCACATTTCTTATGACTTGTATCACCATTGCACACTTCTCAACAACAGACAGATCTCTTCTTTGTTTCCGTAATTTTATTATTAATGTAGGGATATTAATGGCATTTCAGTCTTTTGACTTGCAAAATAAATAAAAGTGGCAATACCTTGCTACCATATGGTGTAGATACTGCCAACAAATATGCCATTTTGAAACCGCTGTTTACATGAACAGGTGGGAGAGACTGGTGCTTCTACCTGTTGAGATAAAATTACCCTTAATAGCAGTTCTATTAATTTTTTTTTTTTAAATCAAATAAAGATGCAAACTTTTTGATCTGTAAATAATATTTAAATTTTAAAACATCTATTTAGTATTATCTCTTAAACAGAACATTTTAATTAAGGATCTGCCATTCAGGCACAGCTGAATGATCAAGGCTCTAACTTAGGTTCGAAAACCAGCAGGGTGTTGGATGTTTCCTTCAATCTTCTGTGTTTCATTTCAACAACTACATCTCAATTTCATACCTTGTTCCTGGCACAGCTTAGCTTATGTTGCTCTTAAAAATCGCACTCTGAAATACGCATACAATTAATTAAGGATCTAATTAAAAGGAAATAAATTTCCTTTTTATTTATTTAAAAGTTCAGATTGTGTTTATTTTAATAATCCTGTAAAATAATTTTCTACATTCATATTTCATGAAAAGGATTTTTATTGATTTTTTTTTTTTATTTATTATTTAGGACAAAACTGGATCCCCAGCTAATTAAACAACTTAATGATGTACCTGCCAACAGATATAGTTTTGTATGTAATGCTGTAGTGAATATATGTAATTCTCAAGATGCTGATAGGTAAAAATTCATTTTATTTTATGTCTGTTTCCCAGTCCCAGATTTTTACAGAAAATGTTGATGTCTATTCATAAAATGGGATTATTGAATTTTTGTGTTTAACATCGTAGCTAATAAATGCAATTTTGATGGCAACAATTTTTTTAAAAAAAAACTACTAATATTACTGTGTGCTTTAATAAAAGAATACTTTTACAAGTCAAGATCAGTTGTTTAAGTAACATTGATGAATAAACACTGCATTGAAATTACTTCAAAACAAACAAAAAACAACTTACATTCCACAAAGTTCTGTCGTGATTGCAAATCTACAGTAACTGAGATTTTGGGAGGTGGGGCACTGTTTAAAACAACCTTCATAAATCCCTTCATCAGACAAAATGTAAAAAATGCAAACTATAAATTGATAAATATTTTTTCAAATGAGATATTCACTGTCGACCCCAAACGTTAACTTGAATTTTCAACAGTGACAAATATGAAAATCACTAAAAGTAATCTCTGTTCTATGTTATTTCTAAACATATAAAATATCTGAGCTTTTGAATTCTTTTTATTCCTTTTATTCTTTCTATTCCTTTTACTTGCAGAAACTATAAGTTATTCTATTTGATATCTTCCAGAATTCAAATAACAAAACTATTTTGATACATTCTTAATTCTAAGATTTAACAGCCCTTTAGAAAAATTTGCCTGTCTACAATTGGAATGTGAAAACTTAGTTATGAGCTGAGTCTGTTTAGTGCTGCCTCACCACTATATACTTGAGCTAGTGTAATTGACCCCTATATAGCGCTACTATACTCTTGTAAAGTAGCAATTTTTTTCTAACAAATGGAGCTAGGAGTTCTATGTTTTTGGTAAATATTTGACTTAATACTAAGGTTACTTTAGCCACCAATACGGACTTTAAAGTATTTCATTTCCTTATGATCAATATTTTAAAAGGTAAATGTCTGAGGAACTTGTGGAAAGTTTATTCAAAAACATTGTTAAAAAGTAAATGTTTTAATTCCAAAACAGTTTCTAGCTGAGAAATATGTATAGATTCAGTTTTAAGTCATCTAAAAGTGGGTAGATTAATTTTTATAAGCTTTACAGTCATTTTCATTTTATTTTATTTTATTTTAGAATGAAAGCAGAAAGCTAATAGTTCAAATGAATTTGTTTTAATGTTTATAAATTTCTCTTCAATTTCATGTATTTAAAACTAAATTGTAACAGTTCTCTGATAAAGTAAATGTGAAAGCATCTCTTGAATAGATCTTCTAAATAGCATTAGGCTTAATGAGCAGAAAAACCTGGCACCATGCCTCGCTGCTATGCGAACAATCCTGCCGTGAATGGATTAATATATAGATATTTAATATTAAAATTTGCTTTACTAGTTTACTTTACCAGTTTTGTTACAATTGTCAGCATTCCTTCACCAATCTTGTGTATATAAGTTAGTTCAAAGTAACATACAGATGGTCCCTGACCTACATAGATACTGAGTTATTTAAAAAGTCCATAGGAATTAAAAATAAAATTTTGAATTGCCGAAGTTTTACGTAAACATTTGAAGCGTGCCATGTATGTTGTATGTATTTGAAGCATGTGTGTATGCTGTATCAGTTAGCACAAGTATCTCCTTGTGTAAAGACGATTTCTGTATAAAGTGCTTCAACTTTTTCAGATATTTCTGCCAGTAATTAACACCATGGCCAGTCAAGCATCCAAATTGTAAAACAGTGAATCAGACATAATTTGCTGGTACTTATTTCAAATTAAAGCTGCAAATGATAAGGAAATATGAAAACGAAATATTTTTTATCTAAAAGTATGTTGAGAGTGGGTGCTCCAATCTGTATAAGAATTTACTTATGTAGGGATCTATGAAACAGAACCCTGATGTAACTCAGGTATTGCCTGTATTTGTAAGACACACAAATATTTATTTTATCGAGTCATTTTGTTTATCTAGAATGATCTAGCTCAGAAATGCACTAAACACATGCTATACTCGTGGTCTGTTCTTTTAATATTACTGCAGAACTTCTTGTGGCTATTCAGTAGCTTACATAAAATAGTTGCTAACCTACTTAATTATTGTTAATTTGGGTGATGTTTAATATTAGTTTCTTTGACTTTTAATGCAGGTTAAATGAAATATCGATTTTATGTGCTGAACTGACTGCTTGCTGTAGTGCACTAAGTTCCGAGTGGCTTGGAGTTCTCGGAGCACTTTGTTGTTCATCTAATCATAGTTGTGGCTTTATTGATGTCTTGACACAAGTAGATGTAAGTTTTAAAATAATTTGAAATGTATTCCTTTAGTTATTCTTGTATGCGTTTTTCAGTGCTATTTATTTTTCATTGTAAAATTAAAAAAAATGAATGTAACATTATGAAAGTATTTTAGATTTAAAGTTATTGTACTGTTTCTTAACTATTACAACTGCTGATCTACTTACCAAGATTGGTATTCCCTTTAATAATATGTAAGCTTAGAGATTTTAATGTTATGGCTCAATATTGCTAAATACAGTAAAACCCCGTTATTACGCTCGTCAAGGGACCGTGACCTACAAGCGTAATAAGCGGGATAGCGCTATAAACGGGGAATGATTTATATGATGGGGAAACATTTAGACACCATTTTACAGGAAAGATACTTGATTCTGAAATAGATATAGTGCAAATGTGAGCTTATTTCCTATTAAAAAAATCTTTGATTGTGGTTTGCCGTGTGTGTATGCTACTGTTATAAATTATGACATTTTGAATGCGGTTCAAGAAACTATTAACATCAATTGATATTCCACTAGGAGCAATACAAATATATTTTCGGAGCAGTTTCAGTGCACTGCCCGCTATTTCACGCGCCTTTTCTTGAATGATTGGGTCACTTAATGGCACTGATGCATCACGGGACTGATGAATCCATTCAATTAGAATTTCCTCGGCATCTTCACATTTTCCACACTACTTTTTTACGTTTGCAACCATCCTTCGCTGAATTGATAATTCCATTCTTATTTTTTATTATTGTTCTCAGACTGGATCAGGGAATTCTTAGATTCTGCGAAAACCTTCTGATTTAGTATAGAATTCTCGTCGTACTTACGAAGAATTTGCAATTTTTCACTTATAGAAAGGGATTTCCGCTTTGACATTTTGCACTAATTTACTGTATCGCAGACCCGCACTTCAAAGAGTTCAAAGATTCCCTCCTACCAGGGAAAGAAAAGATTCGTTACAGTGTTACATTTCTTTTCGATACAAAATTTCCGATATAAAAAAGCGCTACAAGCGGGATTTGAAGCGTTATAAGAGGGTAAAAGTATACAGAGTTATATAGAAAATTCCAGGGACCGCATGAAAGGAGCGTAAAGAACGGGATAGTGCTATAAGCGGGAGCGTAATAACGGGGTTTTACTGTATTTAGAATATTTATTACAATAAGTCATCATTTTTTTCTTAGTTGTTAAAATTTAAAAAAAACTTTATAATAGCATTTTATTAAACGTTGTTTCAAAAATAATATTTGTGGTGTATATTGCTTCAATTGAAAAATTATTGTTTTTCTTACAGTTTAATTTCAGTTAAATGTGTTTATCTTAAATCTTTGCAGGTTGTAGATCTTTCAATTCACGATTCACTAGCCTTATTTACTTCAATATTAATAGCACGGCATTGCTTTTCTCTACATGATTTTGTTGTGGAGGTTGCAATGCCCTCACTTCTGGCCGCTTGTCCAGCAGGTAACAATTAGTTATATAAGTGAAAAAAAATATAACAATCGTAATAGCATGTAAATTGATCTGCTTTTAGTTTTCAGGAATGTTTAAATAATATTAATTTTTTCGTTGCTATTCAGGAGGGAACACTGATCCAGATGCTGAACCTGGTGCACGACTCACATGCCATTTACTTTTAAGAATATTTAAGACAGTAGAAACACCCCAGCCATTAAGTTATTCTTTAGGGATGTCACCTGCTCCACTACCATCACAGAAACCCGCTTATGCCATTAAGTTATCATGTGATCGTCACTTATTGGCTGCAGCTCATAACAGTATTACTTCAGGTGCCGTTGTGGCAGTATTAAAAGCTATACTTTTTCTTGGTAAATATATATAATCACTTTTCCTAAGTTAACCATTTAGTTCATGATAATAGTTAGTATTTACCTTTTTATATTGCGTAAATTAATAATCTAGAACAGGGGTGTTAAACACAAACTGGTGTATGTGCCATATAATCTAATCAAGTGAGCACAGCAGGCCTGCTGATCGAGACATAAAAAATGTCAATTTATATATTTTACTGTACTTAAATGAAATTGCTGAATTTTCTTTCTCACAAGATTACTAAAATTTAAATCAGATTTGCTTATTGGTAGACAAAGAGTTACCTAATAAGTAGGGCAAGGCATTTGATGATTTTGCATCTTTTTTCTATTAAGGTTGAAACATGACTCGATTATATGAAAATGTGTAACATTAAATAATTGGTTAAATAAAGGCAATTCGTTGAGGCATTTTTTAGGGATAAGTCATTTTTTGACAATTTTGAGCATTTTAGTAGTTTTTTGGAAGACAATGTCATTTTTTTTATACTTTGAGATTTTATGTATTATTCAGGATCTTTGCTTGTCCTCATTCAAGCCAACAAGTTTTTCCAGAAAACAAGTAGACCTTTTTTTTTGGTTGTCAAAGTTAAAAAAGATTTAATGTAATAAATTCAAATATTTTATTGGTCATTTTTTTTTTTTTTTTCTGTCATTTTTTTACTATTTTTAGGTCATAAATGCATTTTTTATTTGTCATTTATTAGCAAATTATAGGTCATTAAATGCCTTGCCCTACTAATAAGAAATTGATATCATATAAATACATTTTATTGGAACATACAAAAATTAAAATGATATAAAAATAATACATTTACGACACAAATTGCAAGAATGGGCATACCGTGTGCGAACATGGATATCAAAAACGCTAACACTGGCATATAATGTAAAAAAAAAAAAAATATCTTGTACTGGAAGTCTGGCTTTATACAACCCTCATTCTACTTTTGAAATGTTTGTAAGCTGAGTTCTTAGTTTGGTTCGTTCAACTTTAAGAGGGAGAAAAACTGTTCGCAAAAATGTGTGATGCTGAACATTGAAAGTATTTTGGCAGCATTCATTTTATTGCGGGATATTTTGAATAAAATTCTAGTAAAGATGCATTCTTAAATGTCTCTTGCAGGATTGAATCACATTGGAAGTCAGTAACTTCAAGCTGCATTTCTTTAATGCTTTCAGCATCAACTGAAAATAGAATAGAGATAAAACAAAATGAAGATGTAAAACGTTGGAAATCCTTAAATTTCATAGAATTCCTTTTGGAATCTGATATTAATGTTACAAAATAGCTGATCTGGGATATATCTTCATAATTTTCAATGGCTGTTTTTAATGATGGGAAGTGAACAAAGTTCTTGTTGGTGTCTGATTTTCCCACAGCCTAAGCTTGGTTTGAAAGGCTAAGACTTAATCATATAACTGCGTGACGATTTTGTCCTATCCCTGAAGTAGCAAATTTAGTGAATTCAGGTGATGTGTGATGTCAACCAAAAAACTTAAATAAATCGCTCAGAATTTGTCAAATAATTCTTTGTTTGCAAGATTTTTTTTTTTTTTTAACTAAAAATTTTTCAGTGTAGAATTTAAGCTCAAAAAATTGTTTTAAAACTTGTCCCAACTTAACCATCTAACTTTGGAATGATATCGTAGTTCTGTGTATTCTTCGTCAATCTCCTCCAAAACAGTAGTGAACACTTTGGAACTAATAGAAACTTCATATATTGCCACAGGCAATATAAATGTCATCGCGGACCATATGTTGGACATATGGATCTAGAAGAATGATTTTTTGTAAATTCAGTGATATTTTTTGTCTACATATAGCAAGGTAAATGGAGGGAAAAAAACACCTTGTTTATAATTTACCTCCTATAATGAATATTAATTCACTTTTAATGGAAGTTATGCATTTTTAATATGATGTCACCTGAAAAAACCTGTAGAATGCACAGTAGTCATTCATAATTTGCAGGGCAAAAATGCAAAATTCACTTTTGTGCTAATATATCTATTCAATTCATACCTCATATTTTCTTACAGATTGCAAGATTTTATTTATATTATTTCACCCAAAACATTTCCTTAACAAATTGTAAATTTGATCTCCAAGCATTTCAGTTCTTGTTTTGTCACCATAATGACATCTATAATTTCTTTCTGTAAAATTTTGTATTTTTGTCATGCAGAAGAATCAGACTTCCTTATATGTTCTTGGAAATTTCATAAGCTTACAAAAAGATGCCAACTTCCAGAATATCTACTTGTTGGATTATCTGTAAGAGTTATTCCTGCACACACCTTAGCAGAAATTCAGTTACTTTTTTATCCTAGTTTTACAGTTCTAAAATCAATGTTTCTTATATTGTTACTGCTGTTGAAGTGTTTTTCCTGTTCTAAGGACATTTCTGCAACTATTCTGACTGATTTATTATAACTGAATATCTTTTACCAGTTATTTTCAGCCATTGAGTCAGATGTCTTAAACTAACCTTAATTTATCCAATCCTAATACCAGACTACTTACTAAAGAGATAGAATCTCAAAATTGAACTTCTGTGACAGTGCTTAGATTTAAGTAGCTTACCAAAATATTCTAAGTAATAAAAGTTGTCGTAGTAAAATTAGTTTTTTTTTTTTTTTGAAGATTTAATCTTCACCTCAAAACCAGTGTATTTTACTTTGCAAAATCAGTCTGATGAATAGGATTCACGTCTTTGTTTAAAAATGAAGCAAATAAAAACTATTTGGTAGAATTAAGTGTCAGTGATAATATCATTGATATTCGGTTTTCCTTGAATAAGTTTTATTTGTCTGTATGTAAAATTCAATGGAGCTGTTGAAATAAATTTTGTTTCCACATGTTTTATAAACACTATGGATCTAATTTTAATGAAGAAATCTCACAGATATGAATAAGAACAGGAAGTAGATTTTTTTTAGGAAATTTCTAACTACATAACATAAAAATTTGTTATTTTTATGTGTTTTACGTGATAATTAGAATACAATTCTAACAGTCTAGAAGGTTAGTCCGAGAAGAATAATTTCCTATTCTTCATTCTTTCTTTCATTTCAGTCTTCGCCAGTTGAACCACTCATTTAAATAATTTGTTGTTGATTCATCTGCTTATAATTGAAAGTATAAGAAATATTTGGAATTTTTATTTTTCAGCATTTTTTTTTTTTTGACAAATTTTCAAAATAAATTAAGACTGCTTATAAAAAAAAATAACATAATTACAAAAAAAAAATGCAAAATTATGGAAAAGAATTTCTTCAAAAAAGAAAACCTTAGAATTTCAGATATTAAAAAATTAGAATAAGTATGTAAATTCACTGGAGCTTTAAGTAAGTATATTTTGCAGAAAAAACTAAATTAATTCTGGAAAGCATTGTCAACTTTATACGTGTTTTCCAAAAAAGTGTAAGACTTGTTGTCACTTAAGAGATAAAAGGATTGAGTCACAGCAGTGATAATTTTATATCATTTAAAGGATTAATTTGAAAAATAAGTTATGGAACATTCAATTTGTTTATTTATCTATTATTTTAGGTGATGCCGCTGTAGGCGAGTCCAAGTCCAAAAATGAAACAAACAAAAATAATTCAGGAGAATTAAGTATCAGTGATATATTAGGCACTATTGATGATCCTGATCTTGATTTAGGTCTTGGGTACGTATTTCTCAACAGCAGAACTGAACAGTTTTCACAATCAAAAATGCTAATGATAAATATAAAATTAAAGCTACTTATATTTTAATAATGTTTTGAAATTCTAAATAAATGACCAAAGCCATTATTTTTATTAATTAATAGCTTAATGGCATTTTCTGGCTGTAATGTTTGCTAATTGAGACGTAAAATTATACAATCATAAAATATATTCCCTAAAATTATTTATTTTAAAAAATCAGATTTCAAACTAAACTTTTAATATAACAAGATAACAATGGTAATTTTAAACAATTTCCTGTTTAATCTTGGGTATTTATTTTGAATTCTTAACAATCTTCTTTCAGTACTCCCGTCATTCCAAAACCGTCAGGAGGAGGAGGAATTGAGAGTGCTGGTTTAAGCGAATTTGCCAAGCATGCATTGAAACAGATCTGTAGTCAAGAATGGGTTCATGAGAGATGTCTTAAGTACCCAGAACAATTGTGCACTCAAGGCTTTCTTGTGGATGATGTACTGTCAAACAAACAGGTTAATGGTTTTAAACACTCATACTTTTGATATCAGTATGTCTACTGTAATAATACAGCATGTTTCTGAAGTTAAGCATTCAAGGTTTAACTGTTTTGTTTGTTTGGTGTAAAAAAGCACAAATATTCTTTTGTCAACCAAGCCTTTTATATTGAAATGTTTTATTGAAGCCTTTTAATGTTATGCTAAAAATCCTATATCACTGTTTGATAGACTTTTTGCAGAATACTATATTTCTTCTTTCTCAAGCAACAATGCTATCGAATTTTTTAATTCTTTAAGAGGAGATAGTAGTTCTAGCATCTGCTGCCAAGCTGCGAATTCAGTTTGACTTGCATGTGATTTAAAATTGAAGTTGAAAATGAAACACTTAGTAAGAAAAAGAAAAAAACAAATATGCGTAGTGATTGTCTTTGTGAAATTGAGGAAGATATTCAGGTCTTTAAAAATTAAAATACAATTATTAAAGGTCCTCCAGATTACATATGTATATATAAATAGGGGGCAAAAAAAACTTAACAGCAGTAAGTCCAATCAAATCATGATATGGAATTTACATCATAAAGCAGAAAAAAAAATATGTATTGTATAACATCTGTTTTCTCTAAACTGCTGCACGTAGGACTTCTTTGATCCATGTCCATACCAGAGCATATAATTGTAAAGAGACATCTTCCAATTGTGTTGCTCTCAAAGAAATCAAACTTCCTTTCTAGTACATAAAGTTGTCAGTGGCTCTCAAAATTTAATTACATTTAAAATATATTCTCTCCTATTTAAATTCAAAGATTAATAACAAAGGACTTCAAAATAATGAGATGTGTTTTGTAATCCCTGAAGATCCACATCCTTTCTGATGTTAAATTGAAGTTGAGCTTTAAGGTCGCTAGATCCTGTAATCAATGAAATGATATTAATTTAATTTGTAACATTTATTTATTTACAAAAACAAAAGCCCTAGTTTTGAAATTGTTTCTCCATGAGCAACAAACAAACAAACCCTACATTTATCGAAATTTACATGAGATGACACCTTTTTCACAATCACAACAGTTCTACTTTTCTCAAGATTAAGGTGGTTGGCTTAGATAATTAAAAAAAAGTTATACTAAAGGGGCCCTAAAAAAATGACGTCCAAATTTTTTTCCCCCCCCCCCTCTTTTTTGAGCATACTCCCTTTTACTTTGTAATCCTATTGTAATCTCTTAACAAATATGCTCACCCATTTCACTCTTCTATTATTTGCAGGGATTTGAGATTTTAGTCCTCGAAACACAACATAACCTTCTCGTTCACTTTCCCCAAAAAGTAAATATTTTTTTTTTTTTTTTTTTTTTTTTATTAATATAATACAACTATAACAAACTTCAATTCAAATGAAATATATTGGTATTGAATATTCACATTTTTTTTTTTATTTTTTTTGCATAAGTTGTTGTTATGGATATAAGTAATCATAATCTATTTTAAGATTTTTAAAGGCATCGTTATTTCAAAAAAAGAACTGTTCCATTTTCTTTGCCAAATAGTGAACACAGGATCATATTTCAGTTGAATAAACCATTATTTTTCAATATATTCTGACATGTCTAATAGTCATGTCATTATAGGGTGTATTAAGAAACATTATTGAGTATTTTATAAACCTTTCTGATAACTACTAACTTTTTACATTGCTTTTAATGTGTAAGAATTATATTTACATTATTAAAAATATAATTTATTTTTTGAAACAAAAACTGAAAATACTAAGCAATCAAGTATTGAAAAATATTAAAAAATGGTTGATTTGAAATCCGCTTGTAAATTTTGACTCCCGAAATCCATTCTTAATTAAGGGTGGACCACACTGAAAATAAAACACACAAACCCTTTATGCTAACCATGATTAAATGATTTGACTCTTAATTATTACTTTGAAGTAGTAAAAAACTTCTTTTTTTTTTTATAAAATAAGCCGCCAGGCAATTTTATTCGTTAAAATAGAGAGATTACTGGGAGCAGCACAAATGTTTACCTAAACCATCTACCAACCTGATTTTTTTTAGTGTGCAAGAGGAGACTACAGGGCACATTCTTGTGTATTGTGAAGTCAATAGGGGCATAGCAAGAATCAGTTATTTTTCAATGCACAAAAATATTGCGCATAAAGAAAACTGGCTTTTTTTAAATTGCTGGCTGGCCACAACAACTGTTTGACAATTATATTTTTAATGAATCTGAATTTCCATACCCAGGAATGTCCTGAAATTACATGTGTTTAAACAAAAACAAAATTATGAACATATTATTTTTGGTTCTAGATATATGCAATTCCCAAGATGAGAATAAACCAATAATTTAAGAACTAAAAAAAAAAACAGTGCTTACTTTGTGGAGTCAAAATTTCCCACTTCCGTAAGTCTCTCCTTCGGTGGATTTGTTCCTTTCTTCATAAAATTACTAACTAATCCCTTCAATTGATCAATACCTCCTACACTATACTCGGATGGCTGCTCATGTGTGTTTTTTTTGCAGTTGTTAAATGGCATGCGAAAAAATTTTCTGTGATGCTGTTGGTGTTGTTTGGAGCACCTGTTTAGGTGCGTCGTTAGGCTTAGTTGTAGACTCACCACTTGATGGATGTACATCAAAAATATTCAATCTTTTCTGTATTTTTTGCTGTACCAATGCCTTACAATCGTTTATCTTCATTCTTTTATGCTTTCTGAGCATTGAAACTTTAGCCCTCGGCATGATTTGAACAGTAATCCGACCTACGTACAACTACAAATTCAAAAAGCCTGCATATTGGCCACAGGATGGCAGCAGTTGAGATGGAAAAGCAGGCACATGCAATAAATGAAATGTTAAAAAAAGCCGCATCCTTTACCTTGTTTCAAGCAGAAAATAGAGTAATGGAAGTCTACATTGTACCCGAACGTAAACAAAAACACGTGTAGGACCTTTAAAAATGGCGTCGTCTATGCAATTTAAATCGTGATTTTTTTTTATTATTTCCATGAAATCTAAAATTAGGCACTATTAGGCTTCAAAAAAAATGCAAAATAAAATCATTTTTTTCGAATTTTTGCTCATTTTTTCAGTGTGGTTCCCCCTTAATAAATATCGTAGATAATTTATAAATTGGGGAAAAATAAAAAAAAAAAAAAACTGCAATTTTCAAAATTTCTATAGTATGATTAATTTTTATGCTCTGACATTTTATTTAGATATATTAAGGTAATAAAAATCTGAATACATTAGGATTTGTTTTCCAAAAAAAGCAGTGATTATTTTTAAATTTTCTTTTTCAGATGTTTTCAAACGACTGCAACTTTGTCATTTTCTTCTTCTTCAAATAGTGTTGTTAAAATTGTATTACCTGATTACCCAAAACTCCTAACCAAGAAGACAGTAATAATAATAGATAGTTCTATTTCCTTTGATTACAGTCCCCAAGTGAATGACAACATCATAATACAGTCAACCTTTTGAATTATCCAAGTTTGACTGAACAAAGAATTACTATATATAATAAAACACAAAGCAAAGATCATGCACTGTTAAAAAAAATGTTTTCTTTCTCATATCTGCTGAATTTAAACAATACAAATTTTCTACTTTTTAATTTCAATTTTTAACTAAATTTTTAAGTTGGATTAATTTTAATTTTATCAAACCGAACTCCAATGGACTATTTTGATTGTTTAAGATAATGAGAAATTAATGAAAATACGATATAAATCCATTGTTTCCATTCCAGTGCTCATCTGGGCGAATTTATTTTGCCTTCTCGCACCAATTACACAGGCCTGTGAAGATTTTCCGGCAAGAATAATTATATGTGATATAAGTTATGCCTAATGTCCTGATGTTAAAAACAGCTCCAATTGTTGCATAACACGTACAGATTTTTCAAAATTTCATGTTTTGTTTATGTTTATGTTTAAAGCACTCTAAATTTCACTAATAATGTTTGCATGCAACATATGTAATGTATGTAAATATTCGAGATGAAAAATTTTGTTTTTATTTCCACACTGGAGAGCTGCAGTTCGCACAAGCGCAGTACCAATACAAGTCATTCTGCCAAGAGCTCGTTCTTTTGTCCAAGTGGGAATTCTGGAAGTATGGATTCCTCCATTTTTCTGTAGAAGCATACAACGTGCACTTGAAGGTGATAGTGAGTTAATATCTGTTTGTCATTAAGATGGCAAATAGGCAGGACTGTGTTAACAATCCAAACTCTTTCTGTTATATATGTGGTCCTTACACGATAAAAAAGCAGAAGAGAAACGTTATTCCATTTATCAAGACCTTGTATTTCGCACATTTTAAAATGAAGTTATGCGACCAAGTCAAGAATTTTGCTCCTCATGTTGAATGTAAAACTTGTGCAGTAAATTTGAGGCTATGGTACAGAGGGCTGTCACCTAAAATGGCATTTGGAATTCCAATGGTCTGACGGGAACAAAAAAATCATATTGATGACTGTTATTTTTGTGTGCGTAAGAAATCTGGTTTCATTTAGAAAATTTGCCCAAATCTGCCATCAGCGATTAGGCAAGTGTCACATGGACAGATATTCCAATTCCAAAACCACCAATAGCATTACCAGAGAGGAAGTTGATGATGACTTTGTACTAAATGTAGACGATAATAACCCATGTCTTTTCAGTCAGTCTGATTTAAATGACTTAGTTCATGACTTGGGTCTTACTAAAAAAAAGAGTGAACCATTAGGGTTACGATTAAAAGAGAGAAATCTTTTACTTCTTGAATAATTTTATATTGTTATAGATATCATGAGGAGGAACCAAGACAATTTTTTGTTCATGAGGGAGAACTTGTATATTGCTATGATATCTTTGGCTTAATTGGCTATCTTGAAACTGTCTATCAAGCAAAAAATACTGGCGTTTCTTTCTTGATTCCAGCAAAAGAAGTCTAAAAGATGTCCTTCTGCATCATGGGAATGAACTTGCTTCACTCCAATCGCCCAGTCGACGTCCCTTCGTGAAAATTACCATAATGAACATAAAGGGTATGTGTACTCTGATCTAAAAGTGTACGGTATCTTATTGGGACAACAATCAGGATATACAAAGTTTCCTTGCTTTCTCTTGTGAGTGGGATAGTAAAACCAAGGATAGACACTGGTCAGTTTGAAACTGGCCTGAGAGAAAAGAGTTCTGCCTGGATAGAAAAACATAGTAAATCCTCCATTAATTGACACACAAAATGTGTTATTACCCCTATTACATATAAAACTGGGAATAATGAAGCAGTTTGTTAAGAGTTTGAATAGAAGTAATCCCTGCTTCCAGTACCTTTGTCAGAAATTTCCAGGGCTTTCTGATGTAAAATTAAAGATAGGTTTTTATAACGGTCCCCAGATTCGGAAGCTTATGCTAGATCCTTTATCTATCTAGTTTTATCCATTGTTTTACATTTTGTACACTATGGTTAATTTTATTAGAACCACTACAGGATGAAAAATGTTATTTGAAAATTGCAAAAAAAATGTATGTGTTGGGAAAAAATGGTTTGCATATCTGAATTCAACACACCGGAATTAGGTTTTTTCACGTCTTTTGCTGGAGAATTTTTTTTTTTTTTTCACAGGCCTGTGTTATTGACGAGGATTCTTATTGAAAAGGTTTCAATTATGAATAATTAAATCGTCCCTAATTCTCGAAAGTCAATACAAAGTCTCAAGACTGTTCAAAAGTTATTAGAGGGGGAAGCTATGCTAAAAGTACATGTTGGAGTTAGATATATTTATTTCCCTATATATAACTGTAAATTTTCACAACATTTAAGATCAATTTATTACTTTTATCCCAAATTTTAAAATTAATCTTAAGATTATAAAATAATTTTTTTTCTTATAAACAATGTCTGAGAATAATAATAAAACTTGATCTAATATCGATCTGTATGAATATTTTTTTCTTGAACTCTAATATTGGGAAAAAAAAAAAACTTTAGCTTCCCCGTAAATAAATTCACTGCATCAACCAGAAATAAAAACCATTTGTTTTATTTCTAAACTGAATATTTTAAAATTTGCATTAGGTAAATAGCTGATTCAATGAGAAATATTTCTTCATCTTCAACATTTTTTTCCACTCTATCTAGTCTCTAATGGTAAAATATTATACATTATAGCGATGCCTTATTTTTAAGGAAATTAAAACAGTTTATAATTGGTAAAAATGAAGATTAATTGAGACATTGTTTTTTTTCCTTTTTTTTTTTTTGTAATAGGCTCAGCAATTATTGCATATGATTTGTTATCCAAACAGTCCTCAACAAAATGGAGAAGAACCACCTGATCAAAAACAAACAATAACACGGATTTTGTTGGTAAATAATTATCTTTTGCAAATAGCTATCTTTGTTTCTTACTGGTTCTAACTGTTCCAAAAAAAAATAACTGTTCTAAACTGTTAAATATACCTGTTTGTTAATTTTAAGCTAGTGGATAAATGTTTCTCTGGAATATAATGTGATAAATATTTTTGGAGCGAAGGTTTGTTGCATGAATTGGAATAAAATAAGAAAATTGTTGAGTTAGTTATGAGAATCTTACGGTGTAAGGCATTGCAATTCATTATTGAGTCTTCAACTGTATGTTCTATCTCTATATAGAATCAATTTATAAATAAATAAATACTGAAAAAAAAAAATGAATTTTTATGATTTCATTCTATTGCTTTTATCAAGCAGTGTATAATGTTAAAATATCAATGTCGTTTTAGTTTCAAAAGAAAACAGCAGATGGAAAAAAAAAAAAGTAGCCAGTACCTTAGTTGTTTTTTGAAGCATAGAGAGATTACTTTGATTTAGATTCATTTATATTCATAAGTGGGTCAAAAGGAAACCCTAAAAATTCTTTAAAACATGTGAATATTATTTTACTCATTGATTGAACTAAGAAAATGTGAAATTTATTGATAAATTCTCAAAACTTAATATAAACATCTAAAAGCATTTATAAACACTGATATACTTTTGTGATTTTCTTGTGCTTAATTTATAAGAGACTTAATCCCTTGGTAACTTTCTTTTATGAATAGTTCAAATCAATTAAGCAAAAAAAAAAATGTGAGCATTACTTTCCTGAAAAATAGATCCAGGTAGCTTTAAATTTCTTTTTGTTACTTTTGAGTCTTTTTTTTTTTTTTTTTTTTCTGTTGATGTGTATATTTTCTTACTTTCTGTTTCCATTTCATAAACCACATGGAAAATAATTTGACTTATTTGTTTCGCAGTATTTAGATATATTGATCTATCAAAATGTATTGTATACAAATAATGATGTAGAATTGTTACTCTTTTCATTTTTCTTTTGTTTTGGAAATTTGTTTTTTGGATAATAGTTTTACACTTCACAACAAAAACTGTGAAAGTGAAGTTTCTTATATACTCTGAAAAGCCAAAGTGACTTTACAATTAGTGAAACCTGTTTAATTCCAGTTAAGAGTTTACACCGTATTTCTATTAAGCCAGAGCAATTTATTTTTAATCAAAACAACATCATAAATTACTAATTTATTTTATTAGTTAAAATAATCATAAATACAATTAAAAATAGAAAGAGAATTTTCTTATTATTTTTTATTAAAACAAATACATTGAAAGAACTAATAAGCATTTTCTGTTTTCTATTAGAATTTAGATCAGTGGACTCTTCGAGTTTCTTGTTTAGAATTGCAGCTAATGTACAAGCATTGTTCACAAAACAATAATGAATTGAATCAGTGGTTAGATAATGTTGCTCGGGCCACAATTGATATTTTCCAGCTTCAGACTGAAGATCAAGGCAAACCCATTGTTAAAAATGAAAATAAAAGTGGGTTATCATTGTCAGTCAACAAGTAAGTCATGTGATTGATTTATTTCATATATATTTACTAATATTTACACAAACTTGCTATTAAATTGTATTTTGTAATGAAACAATTGTGAATGTCATCGTTAAAACAAAATAAAATGATTGTTATCCTTGACCATTTTGACATCATGTTGTATATAAACTTTAATGGCACACAGATATGTTCTACAAAATCTCAGATGGCAGATAAAGATGATATTTATAAGTAAAGGCCATGAAATAACTAAATCTGGACTTTTCTTAACCAATAGTCTTAAAGAAATAAAAAGATGTTTCCAGAAGATCATCTTCCAGCAGGCCAGGGATAACAATAGCAAATGATTGATAGATATCACAGTTGAAGCATATCGTCAAACACCATTGCCTAAACTGCATTCTGATTTTTATAAAGCTGCTAAAATCTTTGTTTCAATCTCCAACCTTTAGAGACTTTATGAAAATGAAATTATGCTTCTAAAATAATTGTAAACCTCCTATAGCAGGAAGCCACTTTGCTTGACTAGATGACAGTATTGTTGGATCCACTGTCAGAGGCTCTCATGTTTATTGGAATTCAGAATTTGCTAGATCAAGTCTAGATGAATATTATAGTGAGCAAAAACAAAAAGAGCACATGCCATAATGGTTTATGGCACAAATCAATCATTGTAGAATCATTATTCGGAAGTTTACATATAATGCCCTAGGCTTTAAGTGCAAACTTAGTAAAATAGAAATGGAATCAATTTGATTGGGAAAAGTAATAAACTTAAGTAGTGAATCAATATCTCTCTCTCTCTCTCTCTCTCTCTCTCTCTCTCTCTCGTGTTTTAGTCTTACGACTCGTTCGCCCCCATGATAATCGCTCTCCAACTCTCTCGATCTTCGTCTCTTTTCTTCAGTTAATTCCAAAGCAGGGATTTCGCAGCATCCCTCCACTGCTGGGTCGATGTCCAAATGCTGATAGCTAGCCTGAACCCCCGAAATTGACAGTACCAAAATTCCTATTGAGAGCCATCATCATCATGGATTTACCAGGGAAAAGAAAAGTAGTGGTTTCCCCTCGCCTTCCGCTTCACATGCCGTTAACACTAATGGGTTCTTTTGCCTTCAGAGGACGTTTCCAGCCATGTGGGGCAAGTGGGTGTCCCACGAAACAAATAACCACCACCCAATGAATTAGCTAAATTGCTTTACAATTTATGCTTTTGATTCATCTGTTGTACAGTGTAAGATACCATTGGGAGACTTCTTGTTCCTGAGTCAATTACACATTATTGAATCATATTGTGTGACGCAACTATAAAGTTAGTCTATGAAATGTAAATGACAGAATAAAAAGAATTTTGTTGCACTTTCAGTAACCATTTTCTTCTCTCTCTAGAGGCATCCTGTGAATTATTATATGCGATACGATATCTTTTTAAGGTTTCGAGTCTAAAATATGAAACTGCAGCTTTAAACAAATACTACTTTTTCCAGAAGCTATTGATCTTAAAGTGATTCATTCCTCAATCTTTTGCTAAAAACACTGTGTTATGCCAGAGTTGAAAAATTAGAGATAATATAATAAGTACTGAAAAATTTAAAACATGTCACAATTGAATATTTCTTAAAATTAATGTAATATAGATTAGTTAAAAAAATTGTTTAAATGTTTTTGACAAATACATTTGGATTTCTTTTTCTAAGGAACTCATTATTGCAAACTTAAAATGTAAATGTTGAATTTAATGAATGTCAGTTTGCTTTTTTAGTTGTCTGATTTTTACCATAAAAATAATTTTAAATGTAAAATTCTATAAATGTCTTAGTGAAATTGTAGATTGATGGAGACAACTACAAACAGAAAACTATTTCTAAAGGTGTCTCCATCCAACTTTTGAGAAAATTTTGATGATGGGCCATAAGAAAGCCATGGATTTAAAAGATTAATTACAATTATTGTTAAGCTTTAAATTATTATAAAACCAGTTCAGTTATATCTCTAAATTAGGGCGAGAGTTTTTCTTAAAGCTTAGTAATTTGAAGAAAAGTTAATGAAAATCTTTTTTTATAAAGCTTTTTTATTGTTGTTGTGTATTAGATCTAGCAGTTGTTGGTTTCAGCAGTCACAACATTTAAGATTAATATTTTCTTATTATGAGATTTTTAACTAACTTTAAATTGTGAAAATGATTTAGTTAATGTCATAACTATTTAATCGTATCTGTATTATAAATAGTTGAAGAAAATGCTCTTATTTTTGGAGAAATGTACGATGACTAACAAGGGACAGGTCCATGTATAAAAGTGGAGTCCAGTAATCAAGCCAAGCTCAAACAAAAGGGCATCACACAGAACATAAGTGTGCCAAATCTGAGTCCCCGTTTCTAAGCCGTTCTACAGATACGGGGTGACAAAGGTACCACAGGAATTCCAAACCAATTAAAATATAGTTACAAGAGACGGCACATATGTAACTATGACGGAGTGATCTTAACAGTAAGGTTGGACACAAGTCATAAATGTACAAGTGGTACAAGGACCATCCGATATGACTTGTGTAGAAGTGCCATCCGTAGTGTCAAAGCAGTACTGAACCAGAGTGTGGAAAGGAGGTGTATATCGCTCCTCCCTCACACCCTGACCTCCAACTCCGCATGTGCCCTTCCTTCCCTTCCCACCTAAGTTCAAGGTCCGGCTCCACTTTCACATACAAACCCTTCCATCGTAAGATTTAAACTTCACCATTCAGTGATTTCAAAATCTTCAAGAAATACCATGTTTGAGAAAAAAAAACAACATAAAAAAGTGGAAATAAAGACATCATCATGATGGTCAGTGAGAATTTTGAAACCGTTTAGTACATATCACTCATGTTAAGCCTTTACAAAAGCAAGGCTTATTATTGAATTGAATTCTTGTTAAAAACATTGCGGTTATTTATTTATTTTTACTTGTAATTGAAATCACTAATTTTGATCAGTTGTCTAAATCTACTGTGAAAATTCTATTTCATTGCAGATTGGAATGTGATAAGCCAAGCAGCATTTGGTTGGTTGCCCCGTTGGTTTCGAAATTGCATGGCTCTGTTCAGGGCCGAGTTTTGAAAGCAGCGGGGAATGTGTTAGAAAGTGGTAATTGGTCTTCCAAGAGTAAAGATAAAGACAGAAATGTTCAGAGGAGGTAAGTTTCTCACACCTGTCTTTTTAGATTTGTGTTAATACCCATAATATTTATACAAACAAATAAAATTCCCTTGATTTCATCACAGCATCAAGTTTTAATAATTGTTTTATTTCTTTGTTCTCAGTACATCTTTACTGAGCCATCAGCCATTCCTGTCATTAGTTTTGACATGTTTGAAAGGTCAGGACGAACAGCGTGAAGGTCTTTTAACTTCATTACATTCCCAGCTGTCCCAGTTCATCCATTCAGCAAAAGATGTATGTATATAAATATTTTCTTTTCCTTCATCATAAATGATTGTAAAGGAACTTTATATAATCCTAGATAATATTTTAAAATATTCTGACTTTTAAAACTTAAATTTTTCAAAATTGTTATTTTAAACAAACTTTTTGCTTTGAGTTTCTATGAACTTTGTGGATCCTTCAGTTATTTTTTTTTTTTTATTTGACTTGGAGGAAAACTCCATTCAAAGGTGTTTCTGTTGAAGATTATTCTGTCTCTCAAATTATTATCAATGCAAATGTCAAATCAATTACCTGGTCTCTGTGATATTTAAGAAATCACTGTTATCTTTAACATATTTTCTAATAATAGAATTGCTAGCAAAAATGGTCATGAATTTATCAAATAGGAAGCCTATTAACAGTAGCTTAAAGAACAGGGATATTGCTTACATCATCTAAGCACTACTCTACTAATACTAAACAAATTCCATTTGTTCGAAGTTTTTATTTATTGAGAAAAGCATTAAATGCAGAAATTAGAAATCTTTCAACCAGAAATGACTAAAGGATGGAGAAATACCTAATTCCAATCCAAACTGAATGTCTTTTTTTTTTTTTTTTTTTTTTTCATGTTTTCATACCACTCCAATTCTTTTGGCTTAACCGTCCATTAAACTGAAAAATTACTACTTAGCAGCTAACTATTACAGATTCCTGTTCAGCAAGTTCCTGAACGTAGACTTCCATTATTTTGCTTACAATTTACTTTTACTTACTGACCCATTAAAGGCTGCAACCTTTAATATTATATATTTTCCTAAAAATAAAAGTATCACAATGAATTGATCTGTTCTTGCAAAATTATTATTGGAAAGCTAAGGGTGAGTTCAGATTAGCTTTATTAGAATTTGAATTTCAAAAATGACAATAAATTCACAAATGTTCAAAAACTTTTTTTTTTAGTCATTTTTTCCAACATTATTTGTTTTATGAATGAACTTGGAGCATTTGTTTCCAACAAGTACATCTTTGAATGGTTGAGATATTTTCATATCCACCACAATTTCTCCACGGTTCTTTCAGATCTTAAAAGCACCCATTTCAAAAGCCAGGCAGTAGCTTCTGATATGCTATGATCTCATTCTTATCCAAATTTTATTCATCAATACAGGGATTTACCCTTACAAAAATTGAATGATAAGAGTAATTACAGTAGTTGTCTGATATTTTTCAAAATACAAGAGTTTTGTATAGAGTAGATGCTTAGCAGAATATAATAAAAAAAAATGCTCTGTTTAAATCAAACAACATTTCTGAAAGGACTTTAATTTTCTTTTTCATTTTATAATTACTATAACAGAGCATACAGAATTTATGGTTTTAATAGAAACTTCAGTAAAATTTCTAATAAAAACATTTTAATATTATTGGTTTGACCTTCTTTGTCTTTGTTTCCAGCTGTGTGTGTGCGTGCGTGCATGCGTTTTGCTTAAAGAAGAATCATTTGGTTTATTTTGCATTGATTGTTACATTTGCATTTTGAATTACTAACAAAAAGTTTCCTCTTTGAAGAAATAACAAAATCAAGTTGTGTTCAAAGGACAAATCAAAGTAGGAATTGACAAATTCTCCAACTTGGCTAAACAGAAAGGAATGATAAAAATTCAAGTTTAATGATCATGGAAAACTTCAAGTTGAAAGAGAAGATTTAAAAAAAAAAATATGATAACTTGAAATCTTGATTCCAGACTATTTATTTATAAGAAGTGAAAAAAGTTTACAAATGGAAATCACTTAATAATCCAGTAATCAAAACAGTAAACATGCATTGAAACTGTGTGAAAAGCCAAGTCTAGTGCAGAATTAGAATCTTTGACACCAATTTGAATTTGAATTTTTCTTCCAAATTCGTCCTTTTTGTTTTCAGTATCATTTTCTCCTTCAGGCTTCTAAGTCATTTTTTCTGACTCTCAGAAATTGATATTTTCTTCTTAACCACTGCATTCTGTCTTCCCACTTTACAGCTTCAGCACACACACTTTCATCCATGTCTGAAAACGTTAGCTAGAAAATTAAAATAAGCATAAAAACGTAAAACATTTCAGTTACCCTTTTGAGAGTCCATTCCTGAGAGTTTCTATATCATTCTACACTTAACTACAGCAAATTGACTAGTTTCAATGAGAAGTTAAATGGTTAGTTAAAATAGGCAAATTATAATCAAATCATCTGTTTTCATCATGAATTGTTATATGCATATACTGTCATCCTTCGACTTACGTCTGCTCGAAGATTCATCCATGATCCCATAATGGAACAAATAACATTTTTGGCTATACTTTCAAATAAGATGCAAGCGAGCCTAAAGTAAAAAGGTTTCTATTTGACAACAATGTGTCATGCGCAGTGGCAACAGTGGATTTAGCAACAACTTCCCTTGGCAGTCGGCCCGTGTCTTCAACAGTTCCCCTGTTGATTTTGTGTTTGAGAAATAGGTTATTTGTGTATTTTTCATTAAATATTTTGTGATATTTTGTGCAGTACAGCCCTACACACCCAATCAAAAAAACAAAGTGAAGAATCACAGAAAAAGAAGTTGCAAGTTATAAAGCAACAAGAAGCTGGTAAGCCTGTCAATGTGATCGCACATGACTTCAGATGGTCTCATTCTATAGTGATGACCATTTTGAAAAATAAGGATAAAATCGTAGAGACTGTGAAAAGATCTGCGTCCATTAAATCGACGATAGTGATGAAACAACGTCAAGATCCTTTTCTAATCTAAAGCTAAAGCTACAAAGTTCAGCAACAGTCTTGGTGAATATTATGGTCTCTTCTTTCTTTCATAATTACTGTTGTTCTTGTTTTTTACCAATAATAATTGTTAACAATCCAACACCAGTGAAATAAGCAGTGTTTAGAACAATATACTAATTACGGTTAAGTCCCTAACCCCTATAACACCGTTGATTTAATATATCGACTTGCGTCCTGTCGGATGTAACAGAACCCCGATGTAAGTTGAGGGATGACTGTATATATATAAAAGCGCAATAAACAAAAATGTTTGTTCCTTTTAAACACAGAACTACTAATACCAATTTTGAATGGTTCTCATCATTCGGTAAGTGGTGTTCCAAGGATGGTTTATAGCCACGTAGAATCACTTTAATAGATTACTTACTCAAGCAGTGAATAAAAAAGTTAAAAAAAATCTCACAGGATTGCATGAATTAAACAAAAACTCTTTGAACTGAAAACAAAACATAATTTTGTTGCATCCTACAATTAACACAAATTATTGCCTATATAATTTTTGAAACATTCAATTAATTTGATGTTTTCTCAATTTCCTAGAGGGTTAAATTGCTCTTCTTTTAAAGTTGTAAGTCATTTCTATAACCTGTAGGGAACAGGGATAATAAGACTTTTTTTTATGAACATAGAATCTACTTTTATTTTAAACTCACAATATCTTCTTACTGGATTTATGATTTCCATGAAACTATCACAGGTATGCAGAATGGTCTTTAAGGATACTAACAAAGTATGTTTCATCGATGTAGGCTTAATAGGTTTTCACTAATTACGATTTCTTGAAAGCGAGGGAGAGCATATGTGGTGACTTTGCTCACATAGGAAAGAGACTGCATACTTAATGAAGAAATTTTCATTATTCAGACACTTCATTAAACACGAAGGCAATTGTTTGACTGGACAAGGTAACAAATTGCCAACATCTGCGGTTAAGTATCCCACTATAAGCCTTTTGTGGCCCCTGGGGTTGCAGGAGTTAAAGCTCCAGGTGTTTACTGATCAATGAGACTAAGTTGAGGTTGGGTGGTCAACCCAACGCCTGACTTTAATCCTTGAGGAAAAAAAAAAACACAACCTGACATTCATTCTTTATGGTGATGGATGGACTCTAGGCATCATCTGGAAGAGAATTGAATATGGGAAAATCCCAAACCTCTGCCATTGATTGAACCTGGCTCCTCTGGGCTGCAGTCAAGCCGCTTAGCACTTTGCTACCAGGCCCACTCATATTCAGTAATTTATTGATTCTTAAATGATCTTGCAGTTGTAGTTAGTTTTAAAGATTAAAATTTAGAAATTTAAGAAATCAGAATAACAGATTACAGGTCTTTTTAAATATTAGATCTACAATTATTTGATGTAATGGATGATGAGTGATTCCTGTACTATATTTACTCATATATTTAAATGTTAACAGACACTGTTCAACAGTGGCACATTAGGACTCAATTTTCAGAACAACACAAGTTTCCTTAATTTAAATCATCAGAGGAGAGGATCTGTATGAAGCTATATATCCTTACTTTGTGGATAATAGAATCATTTGGGAAACAATTTTGTGAAATAAATTGACTTATCAGTTAATGAAAATGAGCTGGGTTTTATTGCTTATATCTGATTGTATCATTAATTAATAATTCCAACACAGTTTGAATATTATCAGCTCACCACATAGTGTGCACTGCAGAATTTTGAAGCATTTGCTCTTTGTTTTCTTTTGGCATGGTTATTTAGTGACCGCTTACTTGATCACAGTGCCTTTGCAGTCATCCACCTATGCCATATTACACAGGATTCAATCATGATTCTTAGTTCAGTAATTGTGACATTTCCTCTTAATGCATACGACCTAACACATAGATGATTATAAAGCATAATTTTTCCAAATAAACATTTGCTCTTTAATTCCTATTTCATTGATCTAATCTTTTCATTACGATAACAATTGCAGCTTTGTTCAATGAAATTATGTCTGATTATTTCACAATAAAAGCTTCAGAATTTCATTATTTTGCATTGGTTTTTAAATTGCATGGTAAATCAACTGACATCCTGCCTATTTCCAAAAATATTTACATTGCGTATTTCCAAAATATATACAATGTAGAACTTGCGACCAAGTATATTTTGGAATTACAGGCAGGATGCTCAGTGGACGGATCCAAGAACATACAGCGGCTTACAGAAATAATCACCCACAAACTTCAGAATGGGCTGAGCACTGTATCAAAGAACAACATAATCCACACCCAAAAGTAGAAATACTTTTCAAAATATTGGATAAACATTCAAGATATGTTATAGAGGCATGTATCATGAAAACTTTCAATTGCATTAATAAAGATAAAGGATATTATTTTAATGCAAACACACTATCTTACTTTCAGGACATGATTAGAGGAAAAGAGGAAAAATTTAAATAAGATATATGCTTCACTACTGTTTTTCATTATTAAAAGAAATGTATGATCCTTTGTTAGATTCCATTATTGTTTCTTTATTAAGACATTATATTTTTGATGTAAAAAATTCTTATTATTGTATGATTTGGACATGATAAGACCTTCTTATTATTTGTGTTATATTCTTAATAATACTTGAAAAAGCAGGAAGATCTATTCTTGCGAAATATTGTCGTATAAAGGGAGTTTTAGAAGATATTTTTGGTATATTATATAATTTTGATATAATGGCTCATTATATTATTAATGAGCCATTTAGTTAATTAACAGAAATTTGTTTTAAGTACTAAAATGCTCTCTCTCTCTCTCTTTTTTTCCATTCTTAAAAATAGGAGAAATTTCACACCCCAGAAGACCCTAAAGTGAAACAGGCAATGCAAGATGCTCTTCAGCTTCGATTAAGTTTGGTAATACACCTTATTATTAATTGCGAATGTTTATCTTTATTTCCATAAAAATTTTCAAAAATATTAGAATTTATGTTTACAAAAAAAAGTAAAAGAATGAATTCCTGAATTTAAAAAAAATAAAATAAAGTAGGCAACTACAAGTTACTTTTAAACTCGAATAATTATCCTTTAGTTTATAGTTTGGGCTATCGTCATTAATAGATTACTGAAAATGTGATTTATTTATTTTGCTTATGTGTTTAAACTTTGAACAGCATTCAGTTCCAGATAAGACATTTCCTGGTCTTATTTGCTTAATTTAAGGGGGGGGGGGGTGAAAATAACTTTTTGTACATGATTATTGATATTTTCTCCAAGTTTTGTCAGTAAAAAGGATATGCAAAGACAGAAATTTTAACATGTATTATTTGAAATTCTGTCTTATAGTTCCAGAGAAAAAATATAGTAAGTAAAAATAACCAACGTATACTAGGAAAAGAATTCAGCATGAACTAATAAAGATTTTGCAAATGTTTTTGTGCCAAAGTAAAGTCAAAATTATGCTCTAGGATATGACAGTAAGCTTTTTCAGATATAAGCAATAGTTTTTAAATAATATACATCTGAATTTAATGTAGGAGTTTTTGAAAAAGTGTGAATTTTAAATATTTTTTTGTAAATTATTACTTGCTTAATGGAAAGAAAACTCTTATTTCCAAGACAGTTATATATATAGAATACAAGGGGAAAAAATCTTATAAATATATGCATAACTTCTTTTGCAATTCGATTCCTTGTTAGCAAAGATTAATTGAAAAATCGAACCGAGAAAAACAACTTTAAAAATTAAAGATACTTCATTTTAAATTATTTATAAATATTACTTTTAAAATTCTTGAAATTAAATTTCATGTTTATTAATAAAAATATTTTTTTCTTAAATATACATCTCAAACCATCAGAAAATGCAAAAATCTCAAAATCGACATTTTTTTCACCTGCCACCCCCACCCCCCTTAAGGGGATTAAATGGAGGGACATTGTTTTAATTTTGTTTCAATCATTATTTCTCAATAATTAAATGGTGTTATGCTAATTGATGAACAATCTCACATCCTTTAATTAGGATATGACAGTTATTAATGAATGTGTAAGTTCTCTCTCCATCCATATTTTTTTATTTTATGACAAAAAAAAGGTTAACTTGACATATCAGTGCCTTTCATAGCCTATAGGTAGTCAGAAATTTGGTAGAATTTGAACTACGTACAGGAGTTGCATAATATGAATACCTGGAAATAAACAATATTTCTTATTAACAGGGTGTTGGATTACCATTTGACTTTAAATACAGCTTCAACCTTCTTAGATTTTTCCAGTGCATTATTGTACCATTCCTCTATCTAAACATCTGCCAATTGCTTCAGAGATGTTGCAGTAGAGAATCTGCTCGTCACTCTACTATCCAAACTGTCCATAGTGGTTTGATGATATTCAAATGAGGTGATTGAGCTGAGCAGGGCAGATGTTGAAGGTCATCTTAGTGATCCTCAGAACAACACTGAACTGTTCTAGCTCTGTGTATGGGAGCATTATCTTCTTGAAAAATAGCATCATTGTTAGGCATCATCCAAATTTAATATTTGGACCAAAGGATCAATTAGGATGATAGCCACCGGGTCAGCTGGGATGTCCAAGTTCTCATTGGCAGTATTTCGATCATTTAGGGTAACGATGGGGCCAGCGGAATACCAAGATGTGGCCGCCAAATCATCACAGATTCACCCATGTTTGATATTGGAATCAGACTAATAGGATACTTCCTTGGGGTTCTTCAAATATAAACCCAATTTATTGTTGGGAATAATATAAATGATGACACTTTTTTTTTTTTTGCATTTTAGCAAACAAAATTGATTGCAGTGACTAAAGATTTACCAATTGAAGCTTTTCCGTTTATGTTGGCTTTGTGAAGTTCTCTGTTGACCAGTTTTGTGGAAATGGGATTTTCAAGGTTAAGTTCTGTGTTGTTTGGACACAATCCTTGTTCGTGTATGATGCTCCCTAACATTCAGTTTTACTTTTCTCCCACTGTTATTCTTCGGTGATGAAGTCTTGCCAAGCTTTGTGAATGTACTCATGACCAATTATTTTATCCAACCCCTGTATCTTCTCAGGGGCTAATGAAAGAAATAACTTAAGTCTTGGTTTGAAGTTGAATCTAATAGGATGAATCTAGTCTATCTTTGACATATTGCTTGAATGTTCAATTGACATTGGCTTACCATACAATAATAAAGAGAGAATAGTGATTAATAATGAGAGGTAGTTCTTAAGTTTGTTTGCATTTTTACTTAAGAAATATTTGCACTTCACTGATCTTTTAAACTTAGTAGTTTTCATTAGTAATGATGTCTTTCACCCGACAGCAATGAAATACATTACTGTACTTTCACTTTGTTTTAAGTATTTATTTTTGTATTATTTTTTTTTTAATTTGAACAGATCTGACAATTGTGTTCATTGGATTTATGTCTGCATAGTTGTTCGTGTGTAGATAATCTTTAGCAGATATACTAGAAAGGATATGATTTAACAGTGCTTGGTTACATCTCAGTTATGTGTTTGATATATTTAATTTTCAATAATTAAATCTGTTCTAGGTTGGAGGAATGTTTGATACAATTCAGAGAAGCGTTAATATTACAACTGATTGGGCGGTTCTTCTGGTTCAGCTGATTAGTCATGGTGTAGTTGACACCCAGACAAACAGGTAATTGTTTACTACTACTATTATTATTATTAAGTCGGTTATTAAATTTTGTTTTAAATGATGGTCGTCTTCAAAATTCGAGTAAAGCATGTAGCCAAAAATGTCTCCACAAGACATTGCATTATGAGGACAGTAAATTTGCAGATTGCAATTGTGAAAATGAATGTGATCTTCATTAGCCGAATAATTTAACTTCCATAAGAAAATAAAAATAAATAAGCTTCTTTATTTTAGAATTTCAGAAAGAAGTAGCCAATTTAGGTTATAAAGTTTTATTGGTGCATCATTATCAGGATGACAAATTCATCCCATAGATACTTTGAAACCAATTCTTATCATGCAACACTTTAATCACTTGCATTGTTATCTCCTGATAATTATATAATTTGCCTATTGAATTTCCAAATTATATAATCTTATACAGGGTGGTCCTGAAATGGTTAGCCAAACTTGAAGGCTCAATGCAACATAGCAAAATAACGATGAAAGTCCATATAAATATGGGTATATGGACCCATGTTTTTATGGAAATGCTTTAGTTAAATGTTACAGAATGATACATGTACATAGGCTATTGACCTCACTGCTTGACAACATCTTAACTGTGTCTACCCTCGCCATTTGATTGACAGAGGACAAAAGCTTGACCTGCATGCTCCCCCAACCCAAATCCTCTGGACTTTTTACTCTGGGCTATCTGAAAACACTTGTGTATGCTACAGAGGTTCCCAATGTGCAAACACTGTGTGACCTCATCGTGGATGACTATATAACAATTTGGGGTACCCTTGGCATGTTTGAGCATGTCCAGGAATCATCACAACCAGGGCCTGATCTAGGTACCACCAGTCCCCGCATTGTGGGGGGGGGGGCATTGAAAAGGGACATTTTTTTACAGACAAGAAAACGAGTAACGGAAATTCGGGGTCCATGAAGAATTTTCGATGGGGGGAGGCCAACAATTTTTAGGTCCGGCTCTGATCAAACAATGGTGTGAGGCATGTGTTGCTGCTGTTGGAAGCCACTTTGAATACCTCATCTAACAACGGCTACACTATAGCCTATGTATGTGTTAATAATTCTGTAATATCTGAATAAAGCATTTCCACACCCATGTTCATATTGATGTGTGGTCAAAATGAACGGCTCAGAGTCAAAGGTTCAGCATAATGTACACACCTATTTACAATTTTATTTACAGTTTATATACAAGAATATACAGGTCAACAGATTCTGAAATCCAGGTTAATATTATACAGATCGGATTCTCAAATCCAGGTTAATATTATACAGATTGGATTCTCAAATCCAGGTTAATATTAAACAGATTGGATTCTCAAATCCAGGTCGCTCTCGGAGCTTCCTCTTCAGTCCGTCAGTAGAGCCGATCTCGGATTCTGAGACCTCCCGGCTTGGCCAATCACAGCGCGGCATAATTGGCCAATCCGGGACGGCCTTCGACGCTGGCAATCGGGGTCTCTCTTGGAGGTCTCTGCCAGGTCCGTCGATATTACATCATAGCTCCTCGTTGACATTGCATCAATATGAACTTCTTTTGTTATTTTGCCAAATTGCATCGGACCTTCAAGTTTGGCCAACCATTTCTGAACATTCTATAGAGTGAGAATAATCTATCTTCATTTTTGCTTTGACAACCTCTCCACAATTCATAATTGCTACAGTTCTTGTCAGTATGATGTTAGTTGTTTTCCATTTTGCTTGGTGCATCCTAGCACCTTAGTGTCAAAATCCTTCATTGAAAGTAGTGATTTATTAGCTGGAACTGCATTAACTTTCGGCTGGATTACGTATTTCTTGCATAGAGATTCCCAGAGTATTAAAGACAATGCAATGAAAGTCATTTTGATTAGGAATTATCTGAATAGAAAGTAAATTTGTGAAATTGAAATCGACTGTCAAACAAACAAGACATAAATGCAATGATTACTTGAATCTAAAAACTGTCTGTTTTGGAAAGTTAGTTCTTACAATTATTTTTATTTTGATTATTCATATTTAAAATATTTTTTTAAACAGTAGCAAACTGAACAGTTATTGTAATGCTTTTAGTTTGAAACTTTTAACTTTTATTTTATTTTATTTTTTAGAAATATTATTGTTTAATACTTCTTTGGTTTATATTGGCAAACCCTAATAAACATAATGCAACTTTTTTACTTCATTGGTCTGTTATTTCAGTTTCTTATTATTTTAAATATTAAAAAAAAAAAAGTTTCATCATTATAGAAAAAGTAATTGCTAATTTTATCACCATAAATCATAAATAGTTAATCTAACTTTTTGAAATTCAAAATGCCCTTGCAGATATTCATTGTAGGAGCAGTGTATTTGTATAAATATAGTTTTCCTAGGCTAATGTGGATAATGTTTTGGTCTAAGGCCCATAGCAGTCACATGCACTGCTATTGTAGGTAGTTGAGCTCCCTGCAATTTCTTCATAACTATTCTTTAAATTTGATTACTACTCATTTTTTTTTTTTGTAGTGAACTGTTTACTACAGTTTTGGATATGTTATCCATGTTGATTCATAGTACCTTAGTATCCGATTCATCAAGTTCAGAAAAAGGAGAAGAAACAAAACGACACTATCAGAATCTCATCAAAAAAGTAAAGGTAATATTTTTCTTTTGTTTAATTTAAGTAGATTATAAAATTGATATAATACCCGCTATCTTCTTAATAATCCATAAAATATAGGGCAAATATTATTATTTGGAAAATGTTTGATTGATTTTCACTTTTATTCATACGTGATTATTTAATGATTTTTTTTCTTTTTTGTTATGGGAATTTTTTCTAATTAAATTAGTGAAACTTATGTTATTGCTAATAATAATATAAAAAAAAATATAGTTATTATTTTGACATCTAATTTCAACTAAGGTTGATTTCACGAAAGTTTCTAGAAAGTGTCATGGACATTTTGTCGTACCATTTTTTTTATATCTATCTACAGTTTTAACTCATTTTTTTTTAATCCCTTCCTTATTTATTACGAGGGTCAGTCAATAAGTAATGCCTCCTATTTTTTTTCTCTCCTTAAATAAGTTAGTTAAGTGAAAAATTTGAATTTGGCGCAATTCCTCAAACCTTCTTCTCCAATCCACTGCACTAGCAACTTCCTGCATCAACAGGTGGCAGCACTGCAACCGCTTGCAAAATGGCTGACATTGATGTTCATATTAGACAGCGTTCTATGATTGAATTCTTGAATGTGGAAGGTGAAACGCCCATTCGCATTCATGAAAGGCTGAAAAATGTGTAGGATGATGCAACAGTGGATCTTAGCACTGTTAGACGATGGGTTCATCGCTGTAACGAAGCTGAAGGGCAAACACCGTTGGCTAACGAAATGCGGAGCGGCAGGCCAGCGAATACAGTGACTGCACGCAACATTCAGCAAGTCGATGACATTATTCGTGGTGACCGCCAGGTGACAACAGATGAATTGTGTCGCATTCTTTCCCTCAGTAAAGGCAGTGTGATGACAATTATTCGACAACTGGGGTACAAAAAAGTTTGTTCACGGTGGGTACCAAGAATGTTAACTGACCAGAATAGAGAGACAAAAAAAACAATAGCCTCTGAACACTTGCAGTGCTTCTGTTTGGAGGGAGAGGAGTTTCTGGAAAAAATTGTGACCGGAAACGAAACATGGGTTCATTTGTTTGAACCTGAATCAAAGAGGCAGTCAATGGAATGGCATCACACAAACTCACCGAGGAAGAAAAATTTCAAAACTGTATGATCAGCAGGGAAAGTAATGGCGACAGTGTTCTGGGGTGCATAAGGTGTGATTATGGTTGATTTTTTGGAGCTAGATGCACAATAAATTCTGTCCAATATGTCTTCAGCGAATTCGCCCAACAAAAGCTATGGTGGATGTTCTTCTTTAGCATGATAATGCAAGACCACACACCAGTCGTCTCACCACTGAAGAGATTGTGAAAATTGGATGGGAAGTCATGCCTCATCCCCCATTCTTCCCTGACCTAGCACCATCAGACTTCCATCTGTTCGGGCCGCTAAAGTAAGCTCATTGTGGGATTCACTTTGAAGATGAGGAGGCCGTGAAAACGTCCGTGCGTCAATGGCTTAGGAAGCAAGACCATGCCTTTTACCACACTGGAATATATGTCTTTGTTAAAAGGTTGACCTAAACTGCAGAAATGGACGGAGATTTTATTGAAAAGTGACAAATTAATCATCAATGTTGTGGTTTTCAAGCTATGTAATTACATTTGAATTTCTTGACAATAAAAAGGAGAAAAAAAATAGGAGGCATTATTTATTGCCTGATTCTTGTATTTTAACTTGAAAAAGTTTTTTTTTTTTTTCCTTGTTTTTAGCCTGTTTTCCCGTCTTTTTCACCCAGTTACTATGGCAACCTTCCTTTTGCTTAGCCATATTGCACAACCATATTTTCCCATGGGAATTTGACCCTTTCTTTCTTTTTGCACTCATTACTTTTTGACCTTCTGTGTTTAGCTAATATTTACTGTCTTCTATCATCCTTAACCTATTAGTTTAGGCTATTATATTTTGTGGATAATGTTGTAATTAAATTTATCTTTACTTTCCTGCTGACCAGATCGGCAAGACGACTGCTGTTGAAAAACAATTTCTTATCTGAACTCTCGATCACATTCCATCAACTGCATTTCTCCCAGACATTAATTTTTGTAATTAATCGTGTTTACTCTTATTAAGTACTAAGCTGATCATCTTACCGTGCATTTCTCTTGCACTAGTTATATTTTTTTATTTATCTTATTGTGTGAGATTTCCTCAGAATATCGTATTTTCTTCCTTGTTTAACCTGCTTATCATTATCATTGTACCGGGTGGTTATAATTAAAGTTCCCTACTTCTGTAAGGTCTGGAGACCCCATTATTGCACGGATAGCAATGCAACTTTGTATATAAGCTATGTAGAGCATGGAGAAGAGAATTCCAACGGGAAAAAAATTACTTCAAAAAGTTGCCACCAGGTGAAAAAGTGGCGCTGTGTGAAAAGCGCAATGCGTCTGTGAATGACCAATCATCAGAAATCACCATCCATTGGAAAAGAAAGAACGTGCCCTCCTGGTGAAGCTCTATTACCAGAACAGCAGCAATAGTGTATCAGCACTGCGAGAATATCGTTGTTTGAAGGGATTGCGAACAGGACCCAAGACGGCAAGGGGTTTACGAAAGATGATGCAGAAATTCGAAGAGACAGGGGAGTTAGGTGTGCTGCCAGGAAGAAGACGCCGCCCGATTGCGGAGGACGTTGTCCACGAAATGGCAGTAGCAGTAGCTGACAGAACATCAGTGGTCCGGTACTCAGCGACCAGTGCATGAGCAGTAGCACATGAATTAACAATTCCATGGTCCAAGGTGCAAAAGGTTTTGCGGTCCATTCTTCAGTGGTACCCATTTAAGATCCAGATACTGCACCAGTTACAGCCGCAAGATCCACAAACACGGTCAGACTTCGCATTTCGTTTCTTGGCTAAAATGGCTTTCGACGATGCGTGGCCCTGGAACATTCTGTGGACAGATGAGGTGCATTTTACGCTTGACGGCGTTGTGAACATGCAGAATTGTCGCGTGTGGGGTTCCTCAAACCCCAATGTGGTGCATTCCCAGCCATTGTATGGTGTGGATTCACCGCGAATTTCATTCTGGGTCCATATTTTTTTGAGGAGATGATACCTGCAGGTCCTGTCCGGTGCACTGTTACAAGTGCACGTTACTGTCAACTCTTATCATGGCATGTGGTTCCAGCCTTGCAAGGATGCGGGTGTGTAGAGACAACAGTTTTCATGCAAGATGGTGCAGCACCACATATTGGTCGCCCAGTAAAGGAACTTCTTCGTGCCCGCTTCGGCGATCGTATTCTGTAGAGACACTTTCCAGAGGCGTGGCCTGCCCGTTCACCAGACCTTAATCCATGTGACTTCTGGCTGTGGTGAATCCTGAAAGATCGTGTTTATGAGAGACGTATAGGGAACTTGCCTGAACTTAAAGCCAATATCATTAGTCATGTTGCAGCTGTTTCATGAGACACTCTTTGTGCTACATGCTTCCAGCATGTCATCGACGCAAACGGTGGGCATATTGAACAGTCACTCTAAAAGCATTAAAATATTGCATTCCCATCGTCTGTTTATGATCTTGCAGCGACACTTTTTCACCTGGTGGCAACTTTTTGAAGTATTTTTTTTTCCGTTGGAATTCTCTTCCCCATGCTCTACATAGCTCATATACAAAGTTGTCTTACTATCCATGCAATAATGCGGTCTCCCGACTGCGCAGAAGTGGGGAACTGTAATTATAACCACCCGGTAGGTAAATCCATTTTATTAAACTTATGTTGAATTATTGCATATTTGAGTCCATGTTTTATGTCCCATTATCTTCTTTGCATCTTTCTTCTGATTCTTTTTTGGGCCCAGCGGAATCAGGATAAACATTAATACTTCCACATGACAAAAGACATGGCAATTAGTAATGGATAAATCATTCCCAGGCACTTCGGTGACATCTGTTGATAAACTGTTGTCAACTATTTGTGAATGAATGTGATAATAACGCAATGATGTTTACTTTTGTAATTCCTTATAACCTATTATTATTTGGCGCAGCTTAGCCGCAGCTGCTTTTGCGCCATTAAACACCAACCAACAACCTATTATTATTGTGAATTTAAACATCAGTTTCATTTATTAATTGATTTGTTTTGAATAACTGCTTTCAAGTGGACTTTCAGACATGATTAAGTGTTAATCATTGCTTATATGACAAAAATTCTTTGTTGATGGCAACCACCATTATTTTATATCAAGAAATCAAAAAATATATGAAGATTAAAGAACAAATGGTTCAATATTTTTTTACTTTCATCATTTTTCTGGCAGTGAAAATTGTCAGCAAATGCACAATGGGATACAGGAATGCTTTGTGTTCCCATCATTAAAGCTTGTGTCATGATGGGAACTAAAAGCGAGTTCAAGTTGCAAAGATATTTTGTGATATCCACTTTAAAACAAAAACCATGAATACTATTAAAATCTGAAATGCTAGTAAATTTAATTTTTGAACATTTTGGCTTACAAAAACATTTGGAGTCTGATGGCATATATCTAATATCTATTGGAACTTGTTTAATGGAACAGGTTTACAAAATTAAAGAAACATTTTAAATTCATAATTTATTTGTGTGTGTAGAAAAATGCTGAATCCTCAAACTTGTTGTTTTTAATTAAGAATTCAAGTTAAATTTTGGAAATTAGATTTCCAAGAAATTTTCTGACAACCAAAATGTTATATAAAATTTTAACGTATGCCTTAAATATAATTAAAGGGATGTGAGAGACAGTTAACATACAATTGGTTTAAAAAGTAAGGGTAATTAAAAACATTAGAAATTATTGTACAGGAAAGCTTTCGAAGCTTACGTGGCTTCCTTGTCAATCGATCTGATCTTTCTAGGTGATGAAATAAATGACAATTAGAATATGAAAAAATGATGACATAATTTTTAAATTGGTTCACACGGCAGATTACAGACAAGACAAGGAATTAGTGCCATAAAGTGATAGCAGTCAACATAAATAAAAGTATGTTATTAAATGCATTTACTCAACACGTCTTCACCCTGAGTTCATTATTGTTCAACAGATTAATGAGCCACAGTTGTTTTTTTAACAGAGGTTTTGTGCACATATCTGCAATCATCGAAAGTATAGTATATCATTGATGATTTTCTTTGATTACATATCTTGCAAGAGATGATATTGATGTTTTAATATAGGCAATTGACCATTCAGCCTTAATTTTAGCTACGTATCCTTGATTATTTGCATGCATTGTTATGGCATTCGTTTTGTGTATATCCCATGTTAGCTAATAGTTGATTTAGGTATAATGAAGGTTGGATGAAACTGATACTGTGTTTTTTTTTGTTTTTTTTTTTTTGTTGGAGCAAGCAGTTTTTAAAGTAAACACAACAGAGATCTATTGTTTCTCCTACTCAGTTGATATCAATACAACATTGTACAATCAATTCAATTTAGCTGGAAGTTTTAATTTTTTGTCTCAAGTACCTCATAACTAGCATGTTGCAGTTTTCCTATCACATGAAATTAGTTGGGATGCACAGCCATAAAATGCTAATTTCTGCAGCAGTGTTTGGAAATGACACAATTGTGAAATACTGAGTTTATGCCTATCCACTGTGGTTAGATTTGTAACTTCATTTTTCTGCTTAAGAAGTCATACTCATCTTTAACAAACATCTATGACAGTAAGCATGTATCTCCTACCTTGCTATTACATACATCTCTATGGACTGTCTCAACATTGCCTGTTGAATTCATTATATTCTTTGGCAATTGCAGTTAACTTTCACAATTTGGTAAATCGTGGCATCAATTTCATTCCGTCTGATTGCTGGCATTTTCTGTAAATAATTATCATAGCTGCAAGATCTACCATTCAATGATATCACAAAAATGAATGCCCCATTCACTGAGTCTCCTTGCAAATTACATAGATTCATCAAGTTCACCTAAAATCACTATCTCCTTCATCTTTGTTAATGACACACTAGCTCTTTTCAATAACTGTTCTTAGTAACAGTTATCACTATCCAAAGATGTCACATACAATATATTTGTCACTATTGAATAAACATATCCAATTGTAAAGTGTAACTGTTGTTTTGATAACTTCATCGAAGGCTCCCTTCTTGAATAGGTCTGTCACAAGGGAGGAAATACTGCCTTTCTTGATAGAAAAATACTTGATCAAGGATTTGTTATATATCAGGTATAGTACACTCACTTCCAAAAGTTAAGCACGGAGAGGAAGAATGTTAATTTCCGTGAGAGATCTGAATTAAAGAAGCTGAAATTTGCTGCAAAGGTAGAAGGAAGTATGCAAATTATATTGGTAACAGCCAATCACAATTTCGCGTCGAGAAATATGCAAAACAGACAGTCGTATAAGAAGCCTGCATTGTGAAGGGTTCCAGGAGTTGCATGTAAGTGCTGATGAAAGGTGTTTAGAATATTCATACGATTTGTTTTCAAGCTAGACGTGTTTCTATGGCTTCCAGAAGACGAATGGAAGATTCTGAGCGCTGGCGGACGCATTGTAGCAGGACAATCTATAATAGATGTTGCTCGTTTCTTCGGCGTTCATCATTCCATCATTTCACGATTATGGAAACAATTCCAAACCAGCCAAACAGTTGTCCAAAGACGTGTAGCCAGTCGTCCAAGGTTTGCAACCCCCATGGAAGATCGATATATTGCTGTTGTAGCCAAGTAGAATCGAAGATCGACCTGCACATCTATGGTTGTAGCGGCCATTGGTAAGACGATATCTGCCACTACTGTTTGTCGAAGGCTAACAATGAATGGTCTGTACGCCCGGGTGCCACGAGTTTGTGTTCCTTTACCAGTCCAATCCAGAGGGGCATGATTACAGTGGTGCCGCCAGCATGTGAATTGGACTATGTCTGATTGGGGAAACGTTATGTTCACAGATGAGTCCAGATTTGCCCTACAACTCGATGATAAGCGTGTAAGGGTCTGGAGGGAACAAGGCACATGCAATCGGCCCCAGAACATCACCGAACATCACACATTCCGCAGTGGAAGCATCATGGTCTGGGCAGGGATTTCATTGGGATATCGCACCGACCTACACATCTACAGGCAAGGTTCTGTGCTGTACGGTATCAAGATGAATCCTAGACCCCATTGTGAAACTGTACGCTGCAGCAGTTGGTCCTTCTTTAGTTTTAATGGACGATAATGCGCATCCCCATAGAGCTGCCATCGTTGACGACTTTCTGGAGAGTGAGGGGATTGTGCGTAAGGAGTGGCCGGCTTACTCGCCGGACCTTAATCCAATTGAAAATCTTTGAAATGCCCTCGGCCGTGCTGTATGACGACGTTTCGCACCTCCAGCCACTCTCAGAGCTTTAGAAACTGCCCACAGGAGGAATGGCGATTGCTGGAGTCTGCGGTGGTTGATCACCTCGTAACAAGCATGATCACACACTGTAAACTTTGTATGCAGGTGAGGGGTGCTCACATACCCTAATAATGTCGGTTTTTATCGTTTGTTTTGAATCTAAACATCATTTTGTTAATGATGCAAATATGACTTCTTCTTATAATTTATGAAAATTCAATATTTTGTTTATCTCTGTATGTAATTCTTTCTTTTGTTTCATGAATAAACATAGAGCTACTTACTTGCAGCATTTCATGTCAATCAAAGCAGAACTTGTCCATTTTTTCGCATTTTACCGCTCCGTGCTTAACTTTTGGAAGTGAGTGTATGTTATTGTTGGTTGTGATGATCAACTGTGAATGATAATAGGTTTCTGCATTGTACTCTTATCAAAAAGGTAGTAGAGTTTTCGTAATAAATACAATTTGATGCACAAGGACATTCATTCAGACAAATGTTGCAATTTAGACCATTTTTCATAGATAGATTTTTTAAGTGTACTAACTATTGGTTTCCTTTAAAAAGCAAATGCCTTGGCTATGCACGGGTATTTATGTCCTTAGCTTTTAAATTTATAGTCATTAATTTTGGAAATACAGGGTGTTTCAAAAATACACGGCATAATTTCAGGTATGTATTTCCCACATGTAGACAATCAAAATAGTTCATTACAACATATGTCCGGAAATGCTTCATTTCCGAGTTATGGCCTTCACAACATTGAAAATCACCGGAACGTTTTTCGTATTTACAGATGAAGCACAGTTCACACGAGATGGCATAACAAATTTCCACAATCAGCATGTATGGGCGTATGAAAACCCAAATGCAACTGTTGTATCTCATCACCAGGTGCGGTTCTCCCTCAACATGTGGGCCGGTATCATTGGTGATCGATTAGTTGGACCCCATGTACTTGTAAACAGACTTACGGGGCAGGCGTACACAAACTTCCTGGAAAACACCATACCTCATGTTTATGACGACACTCCACTGATCGATCGTCAGCACGCTCACTTCTTGCATGACGGCGCTCCTGCACACTTCAGTCGTACGGCTCGCCGGTACTTGGATCGAACGTTTCCTGATCGATGGATAGGTAGAGGTGGCCCAATTGCTTGGCCTCCACGCTCACCTGATCTGAACCCTCTCGATTTCTACTTGTGGGGCCATTTAAAATCATTGGTTTATTCGTCTCCGGTGCCTGATTTGGAATCCCTTCGGAATCGAATTGTGGCACGTTCTGAGGACATACGCAACATTCCTGGAGTGTGGGATCGTGTTCGCAGGTCATTGAGACATCGATGTGAGGTCTGTATTCAAGCAGGAGGTGGTCATTTTGAACATCTTCTGTAATGGCAACGACCGGCGGAACGAAAAACGTTCCGGTGATTTTCAATGTTGTGAAGGCCATAACTCGGAAATGAAGCATTTCCGGACATATGTTGTAATGAACTATTTTGATTGTCTACATGTGGGAAATACATACCTGAAATTATGCCGTGTATTTTTGAAACACCCTGTATATCCTTGTGTTCTGTGCATTTAACCACTTTTTCGTTTTTCTTTTTTTATGTTATATGCATTGCTGTTTGATATGGAAAGCAAATGAACACATTGAAGGAAGACAGGAACTTTTTGTTTTGTTTTTACTTAGAAGAATGTGAAACTCTACATTCTTTTGTTTCTTTATTTACCAGGAATAGGACTGGTAGCGTCATCCAGGGGGTTTCATGAACTATGAAATTCAATGTTCTTTTGTTTATCATAAGCAGGACCAGTGTCACTATCTATGAATTAATATTACCATCTGTTGCTTTAAAATGAACCAGTAATAGCATATGTAATTTTAAGTAGTTGATTTAACAAAAATAAATAAATATTTTCTTATCACTAGAAAATAAGCAAAAGAACTAGAACTACAGTAGAACCTCATTATAACGGACTAATAGGGGCTGAAGGTTGTCCGGGTTAATGAAAGTCCGGTTTATAACAAATAATTCATATAGGGCTGTACTTCAGCAGGGTGTACATCAATGAAAGTACAATAGTTAGCTATAAAAAGTGTTTATTATATATCAAATACAAAAACAACCTTCAACAAAGTTGAATTGACAAAGTATGTACGTATACACTGCATAACAAGAAGGTCCTGGTTTATGTTGATTGTTTACATTCATTTGTTTGAAAAAATAGTTTGTTTGCTGTTTATTTCCTTAGTTAATAGCTGACGGAGGTGCCGTAAGTGTTCATAACATGCAAACACATTTTCATTTGCCGATTACTTAACATATTGAATAACAAAATTTAAATGGTATTCACTTCGCTCACCTTAATTGTAGGCTGAGGAGCGTCTCCTACCTCTTCTTCTTCGTTTCCGAAGATTCTGCTTCTTCAGAGTCATGCAGCGCATCCATGTTTACTCAAAACAACACAACGATTGATGTCTAAACACTTGCTTGGAAATGTAAAACTCGTCAGATAAAAATAAGCATCATTTACTATTACTACATTTTTTTTTAAAACTGTCCGTTATAATGAGGGTCTACTGTATTAAGCAATTAATTTAAATCTTTACTGATGGCAACACTTTCTTTGATGTTTAAAAAATAGATCACTTCAGTTGTCATAAATATCAAAGTAACCCATTGGTGATAAAATAAAAATACTTCAAATTCCAATGGTTCTTTATGTTTCCATTGGTGATACTCCTGCATATGACCGTAAGTGGTAGCTGTAATGTGGGTGCATAGTTTGGATCCATAAAGATGTGTGAGTAAAGGGCATTTTGTTTTTTTGTTTTTAATTTTAGGACGAAACCTAATCGGGTTGTTCTGTACCCTCTGATATTTTGAAATTTTCCCTAGATAGGAATTTAAGTAAGTCAATGACTGGTGAATAAATTTATTATGAACCATCAGAAGGAATTTCCATGTGACAAATAATGACATCAAGAAGAGTTTCAGATCTTTTCAAAAGTTTTTAAAGTGTTTTGCTGGATGTTAAAAATATTTTAAGCTTTAGAAGAAAAAAATCCACATTAACGAATGGATATCTGTGCGATTAAAGTTTATAAGCGACTAATAAATTAGTTTGCGAAGAACTGTTTGAGGAAGTTCCAGAGAATTTTCAACACTTTTAATCTTTTAGTAATTGTTTTACACATGTTAACCTATAAATTTTCTTGATAGTAGTGTATAAAACATTGCAGATGGAATTGTAAAATAGTATTTCAAAAGTAAAATTTTAGATTTAGAAAGTAAATTAAATGGTTAATTCAACTGACAATAAAAGATAAAAAAAAGAAAGAACTGTATACAATGTTATTTTCATGATTACTTTATTATAAGGAAATGAGTAAAAGTCTTAGCTGTCAGAATTATTTTGTTTTTAATTAATCTTTAATTTAATATATGATCAGTGATCCCCCCTCCAATCCTTCTTGTAGGTTAAAATTTATTTGTTTTTTAATCTTTTTTATAGAAGGAACTAGCAGACAAGACTTCAGATGCAATAGCACAAGTTCGACAGTTGCTTCCTTTGACCAAACAACAGTGTGAAGTAATCACTTGTGAGGCTATGGGTAGTTTAATTGATACGAAAGGCAACAAAATTGCTGGATTTGATTCGATTGATAAGAAACAAGTTAGTAGAAAAAAGTATTGGTGTTACATTCTAGATTTGATAAATTCTAAAATTGTTCCTAGAAATCCTTCTACAATTGTTGTTCTTGAAGTTGTTTTTAATAGAAAACTTTTAAGCCTAATTACAAATGTTCTTGTATCTGTTCAGTATTATCAGGTTTCACAATAATGTTTCTTTTCTGTTAATAATGATTTTGATTTGAATGAAATATTAATTAACTACAAGCATTGCCTTGCAATAAAAACCAAATAGTTTGCTAGATTATTTTTTTTTTTTGTACTATTGTGGTCTCTTTGTTACAAGCTATTGAAAAATTTATATACAATTCACATTCCCAAGAATAAATCAAAATAAGACAGTCATTTTTGCATTTGATTACGTAAGATAATCTGTTATACGGAATGTAATGATAAATTTATGAATATAATGGAATCCATTACTATTACTTAATGAAATTTAGATAAAAAGAAGCTTCATTTAAAACACAAAATTTGGAAAGTAAATGTAAAATGTTTTTGATAAATTCTACGAAGAAAATAAAACTGTGCAACATTGAGAAGAGAGTTTTGGTTATTCATAGTTTTTTTGGTGCAAAGCGAATAAAATGAGTCTTCTATCCCACAGTTCAGTTGAAACTATAATATCTACAATATTCATGAAAATGAAGCAAATGATTTTGGTAACATTTGGCCTTAAAGCAGTGGTCATTTGACAAATCATATTCTTAATAAACTATCATTTTTTTTTTTTTTTTTCATTTTTATGAAAATGGAGAGTGATCTTGATATCCTCTGAAACTATTCAAGGCAATTGTACTAATTTTGCAGCTAGATAGGAAAGGTCACAGAAGGTTTTGGCTCAGGAAGATTGAATAATGATTGTGTCCTTGAGAAACACTCAGCAGTTGAAAAAATGCATTACTGTTTTGTAATCTTCATTAAGAGTTACCATTACACATACTGGTGTTGTTAGTTCTATAACTCATGGGATGTTTTTAATTAATTTGTAACATTTGAAAAGTAAGGGAGACCTCAACTTTTGTAAAATATTCTTTTTTTTTTCACTTTAAAGAATTAATGAAAGGTTCTTCATAGCTCTTTTCTAGCACTTCAGAAAAAAATAATTAAATATATATAATTACATATATGTGTGTAGGACATGGAAAAAAAGTCAGTGTGTGTTTTTATTAAAGTTTTTCACTTGATGCATTAATTTCTAGTAGTTGATGAGATATTTAATATTTTACCTTTTAGGGTCTACAAGTTTCTGAAAAGCAAAAAGTGAGTCCTTGGGATTTATTAGAAGGACACAAAAACCCTGCCCCTCTGTCTTGGTCTTGGTTTGGAGCAATTCGAATGGAACGGAAGCCTCTTAAATATGAAGAAGCTTATCGGCTATTGTTATATCATACACATTCCATGAAGAAAAATGTCGGTTATTATTTGGATGCACCTCCCCTTCCTCCTGAAGATTTGGAGCCACCACCTGAAAAACAGGTAATTCTTTCCCAGGTCGGTACAATTTTACTTTACTTATTGTAGCTTTTAAGTCTTTATTTCACAAAGGTGAAAGATTTTGTTTTGCCTTCGTAAGGTGCTGTTATTAGAACTTCAGCCATAATATTTTCACTGTATTTAACCAACAAAATCCATTTGCTATCTTTTATTTAATTGAAGTTTATTAGTTTAATAAAAGCTCTCCCATATAAAAATGCAGTTGTTGCAGTAAATATCTTCCCACTCAATTACTCTTTTATTATTATTTGAAATTCATTAACTTCTACCACAGTCTTGATATAAAGTGAAAATAATGTCTGTGTGTTAAGTTATTTCCAAATCCATTTCAAAACCACAATAGAAGAAATGATTCCAAAAAATATTAGTTTCTGTTATCATAATTTGATCTAAATAGAATTCTTATCAAAACTAATTTTGATATTAAAATTAGCATTTTGTTTTTCCTTAAAAAAAATAAGAGAATAGTCTTAGTATTGAAAACATTTAAGAATACAAGGCTTTTCAATAAAAATGCTTTAGTTTCAGTGTTATTTTAATGGTAAAAATGATATAGTTGATAATTTGTTACTTCTGAATTCTTTGAAATTTAGTGATACATTCTAATTCGGTTTCTTTATTTTAGAGTTTTTGTTAATATCAGTATGTTATTTGTTATTAACTTATTTTATAGATTCCAGTAACTGAATACAAGCATAAAAATATTATTTTAGGCTGTTTTTTTAAAGGAAGTAACAATAGCTTTTTTAACTTTACTTTCAGATCAAATTAGTTTCATTATCTGTTGTAATAAAAAGTAAAACAAAATCTTTTGAAATTCATATTGGGGAGATATCTGTCTTATCTTATTCAAACTGTTTCTTACGTAAATACGTCAGCTATTTCAGAATCACCACAGAGTTGTTCATGAAGAAAGAAGGAAATTGCTACAATTGTAGATTTAAGAATAAAAAAAAATTGAAAAACACAGTTATTACTTTTGACTTTTTGGGAATGTATGATTAAAAACTTGCTGTGAACTCACATGAAAAAAAAAATATTTAAGATTATATTTTTTAGTCATGTTTGTTCATTTCATTTAATCCTCCTCAATGGTTAAATTCGTTCTTTCTGGAAATATTTCATTGCTAAATAGTAGTTGCTACAATTTCCATTGTATCCTAAGACTGAAAGATGTTCTTTCCTGTAGTTTTAATAAGCAAAATTATTTCTGGATAATCCTTTTATGACAAATTAGGTTTATTATATGATTTAAAACAAAACAAAAAAATAGCATCTAAGACTTTCAGTAATGAATATTGTTGTAGCTCAGAATGACTTGGAATTTCATTAGCATTTAGCTGATATTTAATGTCATCATTGTAACGTGCACTCTGTATCTATGATAGTGAATAATAAGAGACACTGAACTGTAAGGGATTGATTGGAACAGGGTTTGAGATGTAGTTAAGTTAGTTTTGCTTCCATTCAGTCACCCTAATAGATTGGGAATGAAAGTCATTCCTTTTAAGTGAAGTGCTGGCCCTTATTAATTCACATTCATGTAAATTATTAAATGAAATCTATATGTAAATATACTACAATAAAAATTGTGCATAGCCTATATACTTACATATATGACCTTTAAAATAGGAAAACGAGAAAGGAAAAAAATCATTTTTTTGTCAATGACACTTGTTATTTCAGATCAAAGAAGAGAGAGACAGAGAGACTCCTAGCAGCGATCAATCGCCTCGTACAGGAAACTCAAAGAAACCAAAACAACAACGAAGACAACGACGTGCACGGAATACTGTTATGACTGGTCAGGCAGTAATGCCCTCGGTTAGACAGGTTGATGTAAGTTTCACATTTATATTTTTACTGTTTTTAGTGACCATGTACACAAAGCATAAAGGAAGGGGGTTCTTTTTTCAATTCTGTCCGTTTGTCAACATTACTGTAGAGCCCAAACTAAAAGTCGGACAGATATGAGTTTTATGACTTGTAAAG
>JAFIDM010010028.1:39804425-39828158 GCA_023159025.1 Thereuonema tuberculata | reverse complement strand
CCATAAAGCTACAGGATAATACACTGTTGTATGAATGAAAGGAAAAGAGAAAATGTGGCTGTCATCTTTATTGGAGAAGGTTTAAATTAAAATTCATTCTTTTCATCTAAAACTTTTCTGGAAGAAATTTTAAGAAATAGTTTCAGATGTGAAGGATGACAACATTCTTTCTTTACTCTTTCTGCCATTGGGAAGAAGACTTCCTTCTGTCTTGTGCCAGCTTCTTCCATACAACCCTCAAAGCTAACTCTTGGTCTTTTTCTCACCCTTTCTCCTTGCACTGCTTTTTTGTATCTGATCCTTGACCATTCTTACAATAGATGCAAATCATTTTAAAGGACATTTCCATCTCTCTTCCATCTGTTTAAAGATATTTCCTTATTCTTTTATTTCAGAATTTAATTCCCATCCCATCTTGTGTTTCCCACAATCTGCATTAAACATTTCATCACTGCTGCAGATATTCTGTTGATTTCTTTTGTCTTGCTGGCCAGCTTTAGCTTCTAAAGAAGTTATGTCACAGCCCAGTATACTTCTAAAATCTCATTTTTACTGAGAATTACATGTATGATTTAATATATAATATGCATTGTTTGCATTTTTAATCCAATTGATGTTGTCGTTTATTATTAGCTTGGTCTCATTCCAGTTTGGTCTTCCTCATCCTCCTTTGACAAATTTTAAGAATCTCATCCATGAAAGCTATAAATAGCCTCAGTTTATGACTATCTCCCAGTTTTACTAACCCTCTACATTTGCTTGAATATTTTTCCATCCATCCTGACCATTCCTTCTCATATGTAAACTGAATGACCCTAATTAACTTTGGAATGTCTTCGTTAATATGAGAGTTAATTCAAATTTTATGGCGAGACACTGAATCAAATGCCGCTTTGAAGTAAGTTCTAATTATACAGGTAGAAAAAATAAAGATAATCATCAGATATAATCTGATTACTTACCAGAGATGAATCCAGATCTCTAGCATGGTTCTTTTATAGTTTTGTAATCTGTAATAATAAAATAAGCATTGCTTAAAATGTGCTTTTGTTTAATTATACTTTTCTATCTTTAGCAATCGAATCAAAGCAGTATGTTTCCTCAGCATATGCAACCATCTGTTGCACAGTCTGGACCATTGCATCACTTGCCACAACAGGGTGAGTTATTTGTTAAAAATAATTTTCCTTTGTTAGATGAAATGACAAATTTAGAAAGTTATTTAAAGCAATTATGGGATCATGTTGTTAAACAGAGCTGTAAATTGCTTTGCTTTTTGTTTGTAGACATGGCATTATCTTTTAAATGACATCACCCTACTGCATCCTAAAATCCTATCCTGTCCTATTTGTAATAAAGTAAATTCAAAATTTAATAATGTAAATAAAGAAGAATTAGTTGGTAACTATATTCTGCAAATCCATAGATAAATAAGCTCTGTTGTAAGCTTTGAATCAGAATCATTTTTGTTTGCATTATCATAGAATTTTGCACAGTCTTGCAACAGAACTTATATTTTGGCTTTATAATTTTTAGCAATTGATAAATATTAATAATTAAAGTTAGATTTTTCTTTTTTTTAAAATCGCAGGATGATGGCACTGGGAACAGGAATGGAATTTGAACATGTTAACTTCGTTTTTGATTTGTTTCCTTTTTAACACCATTTTTATTTTATTTTATTTTATTTTTTAATATTAATCTGAAGTTCATTTTATTTTCCAAGGTATGACTCAAGGATTTAGTTCTTATTCAGGAGCAATGCAACAGCCAGGAACTTTAGTTGAACAGTCTGCCAGTAATATGATGTCGACCAATTTCAACCAAACATACGCTCCTGCCCAGAATGTTGGTATAATGGGTGGCATGCGTCCACAGCAGGCCAACTTCATGAATCAACAAATTCCCCAGCGAACAATGGCTCAAGCCACCAGGTAACGTTTTCATTTCATTCGCCAAAGTTCTGATTCTTTAATGTCTTCCAGGTTTTATTTCATTCTACAACTTTTTGTTTTCTAGTGGTAAAGAAATTTCCATTAAAAAAAAAAAAAAAAACATTGATTATCTTCTATAGTTTGGTCCTGATTATCTTCTGTGAGCCTCAGCATTATTCATGTTGTTTCAGGAATCCCTGGAAGGATTCTGGCAACTGAGTGTCATGAACTCAAAAATATTATATATCATCATCAAAAGTACCATGGTTGATAACATATCTCCAACCATGTGAATAACAAGGCTTAACGTGCATGTATCGAAATAAAGAAAAAGTGATAATAAATAAAGCGCACTTACTTACAAAAATGTCGAGGAGAGAATTATAAACATGGTAGTAAACCAACAGTTTCGGAATACTTCCGCGTATTCCTCTATCGGGGACGGCACAAACATATAAGACATTAAAACAACATTTAAGACATGAGGTGGGAAGGCATGGTGAAAGTGAGGGGTATATCCTCTCACTTTCACCATGCCTTCCCACCTCGTATCGTCTTAAATGTTGTTTTATCTCCAACCATTGTTATCATGCAATTTTTTCTTCCAGTGTAACCCAGGTCACCTTATATTGAGATAAGGTGTTGAGATGTGCTATGACATCAACTTCATGGAACAAGCTTAGCATGATCTGCCACAAGACAATGTCAGGATTTTATTTCACTATGTGTCGCACCATATATCAGGCACACAGCAACATAAATGATGCTATTTTTCACTGTGAAATTTAAATCTGTTCTATTTTCTTCATTCAAATTGGACACTTTCTTTGTGGTGTATGTATTAAGTTAACATTTTTTTGTTCTACAAATTGTTTTAAATCATTTGCCATTTGAAACAATAGGGTTAGGGAATCCTCTTTCTCATTAACACATTAAATAGAAAGGCTTTTCATGTGATTGTTGAACCTAATTGTTAATTTGAACTTAAATGGTCTATGGAAGAAAAGGAGGAATGAAACTATTATACCTTCAGCTTTTGTTTTTAACTGGCTTCAAAAGTTTTGCTCTCATGCTTGTTATAATTAAGCTAGCAGTACTCAGAGCAGTGTAGAGAAGGATCTACTTGATGGATAATAATGAAAATTGGCAGATACCTTAATAAGAACATGGGGAAGAGACTATATGAATGAAACAATTGTGGTGTTGGTATGCAAAAAAAAAAGTGTTAGATCATGCCAATTTCTTATGACACTGCAGCCAATCACACGTGATTTCTTCCTGAAATCACTAGAAGCATGGGTATCTTGGAACAAGGACTAAGTTTTGCTAGTGAAACTCTTTGACTAAAATGGCAGTAGTGCTGCAGCTGCATTACACCAATATCGTCATTTGAAAGGACCTTTCTCACTAAATGGATTGAAGAAATTCAAAAAAATTGAAAATTCAGTGATATCACAGATTTATCATTCAAAATAGACCTTAGAGATTGTTGTCATCATTTGGTATTGTAAAGCAACCAACTATTCACCGCAGGAAATTAAAAGTTTAATGATAAGTTTAGGCTTTCAATTAGGTTTTGATTCAGATTTGACCCCATTTAAGAGCCTCAGGTAAAAAAAATTATGACGTACAGAAAGCTCACCTTGTATATATTTGGAAACGTGGCACATTAGCTTTGTTTTCTTCAGAGTCGTTCAGAACTGCAAAAAAAAAAAGTAATCAGACTCAGTTACAAAGAACTTGACATGAAAAGTTATTTCATTAATTCATCATAATTTTAGTTTCTTCAAAAAAGTGGCTTTCTGCAAAAAAAAATTAAATAATTTGTGCTTAAATTATAATTTTAGAAAAAAGACTTATTCATTAGGTCTTTATTATTCATTAAAGATTTAAAAAACACCAACTTTGCACTTGAAGGGTTTTATGTCATTGTCAACATGAATTGTTACTGTTAGTGAAGATTTAAAATTTAAAATAGATTAGTCTATTTCCCTGGCTAGGTATCCTGAACTTTTTACTTATCATAAATACTTTCAAATTGGAAACATTAATAAATGTACTCTGTTTACTTCAGAAATTTTGTATACACTGTATTACTTTTTTCAGAATTGCAACTAAATCTTAACAATATTCTAACTTTCAGATTCTTGTCAAAAATAATGATAGCTTCACAAATGGAATTACTATAATAAAAACTACAGAATATTTAGTTTTAATCCATTCCAGAATGTTAAGCTACTTCAAACATTATTTTGTAGTAGGCTGCTTTATTTTTTTATTTTTTTTTCTGCAAAAATGAGGGAAGAATGCATTTTTATAATTTTATACAAATCCTATTATTTGATACAAATAATAATGTTTTTGCTACAGAGTACAGATTGATACAGAAGAATAATAAAAATTTATTTTTCATTGTTAACAATATCTTTTTTGTTGTTATAATTGCAGACCACAATACCAGATGGCACAAGGTGGAATGCAAGCACCCAATGTTACTGTGAATCCTATGACCAACGCTCCTGGCATGGGGCAAATGGGAAGCACCTATAATCGATCGATGCAAGGAATAGGTGGTCCATCAGGTCCTCATCCAATGTTACGGCAGCAGCAGCAGCTCCTGGCAATGCAGCAACAGCAGCAGCAGCAGCAACAACAACAGCAGCAACAGAACCAACAGCAAATGTCTCAGCAACAGCAAACAGCACAGGTGTTGGCTCATTTGCAGCAACAGCTGAGCAGTGGTGGTCCTCAGGGAGGCCAGCAACATCCTTATCATCAACAGCATCCGTTTTAGGGATGACAACAAGAAAATAATTTGTAAATTTTTATGTGAATAATAATTCTGTAACCAGTTTACTCAGGTCTTTAAACATTTTCTTTGGATTGATAAAAATCCAACCATTGTAAACATTTTGAATACCAGAGAAGCATTTTCATTTATGTATCTCAAATGCAATACATGGATACACTTCAATCATGAGTTAAAAAATTAAACTTATTCCATATTTGAGGATAACTTGGAGAAAAATCTAAATTTTTGTCTGGTAGTGTCTGAAAACGTGTAAGTCATTTGTTGTGTAGGAAAGGCCGTTCCTTTTTATAAGGCAGGCCCAAGTGTGCATAGAATTCTCAATAAAACAAAGAAAATACTTACGATAAATAATATGACAAGAGCTTGGTCCTGTACTTTGAAGAACACAGCCTCCCATTCCTTGATTCGTACTTTAAAGATCTAGCATTTTAAATCAATGATTAAGATGAAGTGTTTACTAAATGACATCCTAGAACATTCTAGAACATTCTTTATTGGCCAATCATCGGCTAGAAGTGGTTGCCAGTAAACAACGAGGTCTCAATATGGAGGTCATTAGAATTAATGGTGGAAAAGAATATAAAAATAAAGCAGGACTGTTTTGTTTATATTCTTTTTCACCATTATGTCTAGTATTTTATCGTATTGTGATTATTTGATTTAATTGTAAGATTAATTTCTAGATACTATTGAATGAATTGTAAGATTAATTTCTAGATACTATTGAATGAATTGTATATTGTTATTTCCAAATGGGTGCTCATGAAATGCACCTGAATTGAAACTTATTTCATTTGAGTATCAGACAATCCCTTTCCAAAATACTAAGTTATCCTTGGATAAGGTTCTAATTTCATTTTATTTTTCTTCCTGATATTTATTAAATACCCCAACAATAAATAACTAAGTGAATATTTAGAAGATATATTACAGATAAACAATAATATCTATAAATACTTAATGATATGTTTAGTAAATTTTTTTAATTATTTTTCATTTATGAAGTGATGACATGTAAAGTATTTTTGAGAGAAAATCATGGGAGATTTTGACCTCACTCATTTCACTATTTATTTGTTTGTGTCTGTTATTTATGCTGCATGTTTTTGGAAGGCTTATTATTATTTAAATGTTTTTAATTAAATTTTATATACAGAATTGTATAAAAAGTGTAAATATTTTTAAGATACATTTCATACTTATTCCAGACATACTTATGTTCGAAATATCTGTGATTCAATCAATTTACTTGGGGGAAAAAAAAATTAAAATAAATTTTATGGGTAGAATCTTATGGGGGTGTGGTCGGGGAAGGAAATACTTATTTTTGGCTGTACATTAAATTGGTCAGTGGAAACACTTTACTCATTGAAATTTTGTAAAAGAAGTTATTTTCTTAGAAAAGTGGTTCTTAAGTTGCTATTTTTTATCTATTTCATTGTTTTGTTTTATTTTATTAATCATGTAAATTGTAATTTAATGTTCTTGTTATTAATATTTACTTTGATATGGAGAAAAAAAAGATATCTTTTACAGTAAAATTATTCCTTCATTTGTTTTGGAATAAGTACAAGGTGCTATTATCTGTATCTTCAGTATTCCTTTCGTTTAATATAAACACATCACAGAAAACAATCTGCTTGAAATGTTACAATTTTATTTCTTTCTACTAAGATTTTTTTATGTTTAAGCACTATCAAGAATAATTTACATTGCGATGTAAAAATTTCAAAACCCCTAGTGTAGAAGCCATGCCATGCAAGAGAACCAAAAGATTTTAGAGCTGTCAGGGAAAGAAATGGAAGAAAGGCAACAGGATAATAACAGCAATGCATCAACTTATTATTATAACTAGTTGAAAAACTGAAAAAAAGCAACTCTGAACACAAATAGACTGTGAGGATCATCGCAGCACATAGCAAAGAAACCTTTTTTCTTTTTGTAAGGCAAAATATTTTTAATTAGAGATCTTATCTGACCACATATTATAATTCAAATTGCATAGATTCAAGTTAAATAGTAAAGATTTTATTTTTACTTTAATTTAGTTTATCTTTATTTATTTTTTTAAATTTGCTAATGATTGTTTATGAGAGGCAAATCCATCTGAAATATTTAATAAGTACAAGGTGATCATAAAATAAGTTTCTCTACTCCAGAGTCTAGAATAATCAAGCTAAGTAGCTCAATGAAACTATGCAGAAAAGAAGAATACTTTAATAGTAAACCAATACAAAATTAACTATGAATTTAATTTCAAATAAGCATGAGTAGAACGGAAGAGCTTTTTTTTTTCTTTAGCGTGTGCATGCGAGTTTTTTTTTTAAGCTTTTTAGTTTGGTCTTTTTTTTATTATTATTAATTGACAAATAAGAAAATAAATTTAGATATGCATAATATATTTAGTTTTTAATATTTCATACCATCAGGATTTTTATTTTTAAATATATTCCATTCTAAAGTGATGAAGGAAAAATCCAGCAATCAGTGCAGGATGTACTGCATTATAGATAATGATGTCCTTCAGCAACTGTTGGATTGATTTCAAAGTAAAATTTAACAGATCACAGTCATCATTTATTATCTGAAGATTTTTACAGGTACTAGAGATTTCTTTTTTTAAATAAAACTCATGCACCTTATTCTGAATATCAGATAGATCAAGACTTGACCATTGTGAATCTATTTGGCCAGCAGTGGAGAAAAGAACTATTTAACACTTTGCTCTACAACATGAAAACTATTGATGAACTCCACTGAAGGCACTTGTCAGTTCAATAACAGGACAAATTGATTGAGAATAATTATCTGCATATATAGGGTGGGCAAAAAGTCCTACTACACCAGTTGTTATGCATCTAGGACAGTGTGAATTCTGCCATGATCTCTGCAGAGACAAATATGGCACCATGTTCTGTTGTTCATTTTGCAGAGCATTTCCGGCATTGGAAGGCGGCGTGATCAGCAGCTTTTAAAGCGTTGTCAGAAGCATATAGGTGCTACCGCACCCTCTCCTTAATGAAAGCCCCACAACGCATTATCTGGTTGTTAGGTCTCGGCTGCGAAGGGATCGAGGCAACCTGTTCAGGTTGTCCAGCATCCAATCCAATGATGTGGAAACGTGTCATTAGCCAGTTGTGGAGGGCAACAGCAAAGTGCGCCATCCCATCATCTAGTTGGAATCAGACAGTGTTCAAAATGCTTGCTGCATGCAGCTGCGGACATAACCAGCAGCATATTCCACTATACCTGGTTCAATATATGATACGACATTTGATTTACAAATTCTTCAAAAAAATAAGAACCAAACAGATGGTCTGCATTCATGCTCGCCCACATCATCAGATGCGGAGTTTAAGTTCTTGATAAAAGTGAGGATTCTCCTTAGCCCAGAATCCAGAAACCATAAATGGCACATTCACCAGTAAAGAGAACTCTGCCTCACATGTTGGGAATGTTTGCGTCAACAAGGCAATGCAGTCTAGTGCCTGTCCTAATTCATTCTGTCTGTTAATTCATTGGCAGGCACTGGGCAAAAACGTTTCACTTCCAAGTCTTTCTTCATGTGGTCGCTTCGCACATTGTTGATTACGGCACTTGCAACTCAGCGGCCTGTTTTTGTGTTGATTTCATTGGCGATTGAGCCACTGACTGGTGACTGCAGTACAAGTTTCTCGCCGGGTGAACGGTCTTACACTTCTCCTCACGTCTTTGAAACATCCCATGCTGAAAGCTTTTTTTTCCCACATAAGTTATCTCTACTCGGTGGTGCTTTACCAAAACATGCCCTGAACTCCTGCATGATGTTACACATGGTTTCCTGTTATGTGGCACCGAAATCACAAGTCTCTGCTCCACACTGAAAATGCTAGTATTTGCCATCTTGCACTCTCAAAACGACGGTAACTTTCTTTATGTTATGGTTTCCCCGCACGTCCTACAAATGTCTCTACCTGTCGTACGAGTATCACCAACACATTTTTCATACATATATGTTTCGTGTGAAACCAAAACCAGGTGTAGTGGGACTTTTCACCCACCCTATAGTTTGCAGTAAAACTCAATACAACTTATTTTGATTGGAAATTTAAAGCAAGTCTTTACTGGTGAAACAATTTGAACAAACAAATATGAAGCCACATATTTGTTCCTGGCATTGAATTATTAATTTTATGAATTATTTCCTGGCATTGTCTAAACTGATATCTTATTAATCAATTGTATAATTGTGTAAGAAATATCATTGTTATGCTCAATTCATAACAAAAATTTTAGCAAGTTTGATAATATTTGATGAAAGTGTTAAGTATTATTCTTAAATGAGATGGTAAACCACACTACATCTCTAATTTCTACAGTGCTGTCTTCCTAAATTGTTGTGGAGTTTAGATGGGTGTATCTAATAAGTGATATATCGGTATATATACTTTGTGATAAATATGATAAAGTTAATCTCATAATCAAAAATCACATGATTTCAGGTATGACAAACATGATAGTTTGTCTGTAGAAAATTTTGAAAATTATGTCCTATCACCTTATGATTTTTGGAACTGCTTCACTGTGAAGATGGGGATGCAGCATATTAATACTGAAAACCATGATGTTGAAAGATAAGAAGAGTAATAAGGTATCTGTTAAGATTCCAATTCAGTGAGTTATTAGATGTTAGCTCTTCATAAAAAATTTTACCTAGTGACGAAGTCTTAAAATAAAGCCATACCAGTCTGTCAAGCATAAAGGATATTCTAAACAAAATAAAGAAATGACAGTTGTGTGTGTTAGCAGTGGGGCTGAAATACTCTTCAGTTCACGGGATTGCCTGCAGTCTTTTGTAATCCAATTCTTTGCAGAATTTCGAGAACTTTGTCAGGGTTGTCAAAGTTAGTGATTCCTGCATTATATGGATTACGTACGAGTTCCATCACAACACAAAAGGCTCAATTTTAGTGATCTTATTTTTGCACTGGAGACTGACCACAGCAAATGTTACTCATTCATCATGATATTTGGAACAGCCATCTGATCATTTTCAAGCTCACACAAGGATTAGTGTTTTTCTTAAAGTTCTTCATCTTCTCCATTAGTAATATGTTTTCTGTATGTTACGACATGATCATTCATTGTGTATTCCTAGTCTACAGCTTAGCATCCATGAGTCCTGAATGTTTCTATCATGCATAGAGATCTCTGTCTTAGGAAAGTAAGATCCTGGTAGTTCAACAGTTGCTGCTTAGGTTTAATTCTACTGTCAATACAACAGTGACCTTGGCTCCTAGATTACAGGGTGGTCTTGCTGATATCAATTGTCTGGTCGCTTCTACTATTTTATTAGTAGGATTAGTAAGATCAACCACATAATCTGGGAGGGTTTGGGGTTCTCTTAATTTTGTATCTTCTCTTTCTGTTCAGGTTTAATGTATCCCTATTGCAATATAGTTGGAGTAGGCATTCTTCTTTTTTTTTCCTTCTCTTTTTTTGTGGAAACTTCGAATTCTCTGAAATTAGGAAGCAAATCCCACACCATAGATACCTTTTATAAATTACTACTCCTACTTTCATTATTTTATATTTGCTTACTGAAAAACTGTTAGCACGGCAATCTCCATTTCTTATCTCAAAAGAAATAGTTTGTCACATTTCAACTGTGAAGTTTCCTAAACAGCTATATCTGAGATTTGTTACTTGAGATATCTTCTCAAAGAGCTGAGCAACTGCTTAATCTGAAGACACTGGCTGACATTCCAATATCTACATCAAAAGATTGGATATTAAAGACCTCCAAAGTCCTTGATTACTAGCACATCCAGATTCACAAGAACCCAAGAAAAATCCATCATCCTGACCTTCATTTCCATGACATGAGTGTGAAAGCCGGCTATTTGCATTGTCTTATGTGGCCTTTCATACTAACTCCTTTCAAGTGCTTCAACTGCCAACACTATAGTTATGGGTCAGCAGTACAGTGTGGCCAGGAAGTTCCTGTACCCTGTAGTAAAATGTAAATATTTAGTATTGAATGTTATTTCAATTGTTGACACTATAATGCAAAGGTGCTGTGTTCAGATGAATGTGACATTTATCGCAATTCATGCAACAGAAATGTTAGTCTTTTGGGCAAAAGCAAACCCTCATTACACACTGGAGTTGGAGAGGAATCCACCTCACATAATGATATGGGCTGCAAAGACAAAATGTCATTTGTTTGGACCATAGTTTTTTGATGGTCATGTTAAGTGGCGAAACTTATTTATACATGTTACAAACATGGTTAATCCCACAGCTTGAAGACGCAGGTATCATAGAACGCATACGGCTACAGCAGGATGGGACATCTCACTTTGCTCTTACTGTGCGCAGGTTTCTTCATGAACATTTTCCAGGACGCTGGATTGGTCATGGTACTCCAGCATCGTCAGCTGTGTTGAAATGGCCACCATGAGATCCTGACCTCACGACGCCTGACAATTCATATGGGGAATCATCAAGGCATACATGTCTGAATGTCATTACACTACAACGAAGAATTGCAACATGCAGTTGAGGATGCATTTCGAACCATCACATCGGACATGCTCCAAAAAATGTCAAGTAGGACGTGGCGGCATATGAACAGCATGATGACATACCCACAGATGCATTTGACACCTGTTGTATTTTTCTTAAAATTTTACTACCAATTAAGGGGTATGGGAACTTCTCGGTCACTGTACATAGGAGCAAGGCTGTCTGCCCCAAATGTGTCAAATTATCACACAGAATAGAACCTTATAGACTGCCTCTGAAGTGTACTCAACTGTTTTGCTGACAATCCTCCCATTCCTCATCTCATCTTCTCTGAAAGGAAAAAAAAATATACAGACTATTAGATTGAAATCTGCACCTTCATATAATGAAGTTCAGAAGAGGAATGAATGAAAACATTCTCATCATTTTATGAAACCAACACAGATATCTTCTATTTCATGTTCAGCTTTTAAGTCATTTTTCAGTAGCTGCAGCACTTGCTCCTATACCACAAAACTGCAATCTATGTCTCAGGTATGTAGATCTTAGTCTACTATGCTGTCTTTGTCAGTTCTTTAAGTTCATGTAATATCTCAGCTCAACTGAAATTTTTAATGAAGTCTTTAGTGGCTCCTTAAAAGCATTTCATGTAATCAAGATCTAGTTACCCTCTATGAATTTCCAACAGTATCATTTGTCACCTTATCAGTCTTAAGAAACTGATATGATCTATATCGTTGTGATTCTGTCAAGGTTTTGGCCAATTGCTGACAGCTTCAGTGACTTTATTTTATCTGTTTATTTTAAATTTAATAATGACTGCCTTCAGTTAAGGTTTTGCTCTTAGTGATTTGTTTCTATTGGAATTGATCTCTACAACTTAAATGATATAAACAATTCTTGTGCTTACCAACATACATATACACTATTTGACAAAAAAAAAGAAGCATCATCATTCTGAGAAAATTGCCTGATCACTGCAAAACTTAACATGCAAATATCTGGGCCTGAATATGCAAATGATTAGAAAATCACAACCAATGACGAAATAGTAGTGCACCATAGCACATATAACCACACATGAAGATACATCAAGAGCAAAGCTTGCACACAAGGACAATTGTGACAGCGAATTGCAGTTGCATTAGCTTCCACAGACTGTATCAATGCCTTGACATTGGATCCATTCACAATATGAGCAGTTAACTGAGGACATATCATTGGGCTGAAGGAGGGTGGTTGGTCAAATTGCCATATCGACAGTATTTGAGATGGAGCAACAAGCAATCGGACATTGTTGGCAGAAGTGGATCAAAGAGGGTACGCAGGCAGTGGGTGGCCAGGAGGATCAAGTGATTGTGAGAGTAGCATGAACAGCACCGTATTCATCGCTTTCAACTATCTGTGGCTGTTTCAGTGTCTACAGGTACAGAAGTGATCGTTCAGACAACTTGCAGCAGGGGGATTATGATCGAAGAGGCCACCCCACTGCCACCACTATCCATCGCCAGCACCTGTTGCAATAGTGTGTGACTTAGCCATGGGTGCTCATGCGGGAGAGTCACGGTTCAGACTGCGCCATTGAAATTTGGGGGGGGGGGGGGGGTTTGGATAATCTTTTTTTGGGGGGGGGGCTGTTGATTTGGATAATCCAAATAAATTTTGGGCCCTAACGCAAATGTGGGCCAAGCCCCCTCCCTCTGTCAGATCTTTGAGGGGGGGGGCGGGGGCACCTCTGACTTAGCAGTGTTGGATAGTGTCCAGTGGAGATGTGTCATCTTCTGGTGATGAGTCACAGTTTGCTGTGGGTGACGGTGACTACCCTATACTTGTCTGAAGACAGCCTGGTCAGTGCATGGATCCTGACTTACCATGGAATGCACATGACTCGCACAGCGGGAAGTTATTTCTATAATAGCCAGACACTCTTGATAGTCCTCTGTACCATCCTAAAGTTACAGTGATACATTAACGACATTCTACAACCTGATGTGTTGCCATTCCTATCGCAACATGCCTGGGCCATTTTTCAGCAGGATAATGCCCAGATACATACAGCACTGCTCTCCCATAATTGCCTCAGTAATGTCAACACCCTTCTATGACCAGCCCAAACACCAGACCTCCCATTAATCGAACATGTTTGGGCCATTACGTCCATTCCAGAATGTCACTGGACTGGACAGCCAATTGGACACCATCTGAAATGCTATACTTCAGGACACTATTCATGAACTGTATGCTACAATGTACTGATTTGTTCCATTCACGTAGCTGTTCTATCCAAATAAATGGTCCAACTGCTCTGGAATTGTATTGATTTCCTTACCTATCCATGTGTATTGCACATTCCAATTGGCATCTCAATTGGATGATTCATTACGGGTGCTTTTTTTTTTGTCAAAGAGTATATACACTTTTCGGCCATTTTATTAGGTACATCCCTGTGGTTCGTTTCACTCATTTGCAAGTCACATGGACAGTTGTGGCTATAAATACAGCAGTACAGATCTCCCATCATCAGTCGAGAAAGCAAACCACGATAATGGGAAAATGTAGTGATCTAATGGAATTTGAAGTGTGGCATGATCGTCAGGGCTGGACGTGCTGGTCAAAGCATATCGAGAAGGCAGTGCTTCTGAACTTTTCACATACACCAATATGAAGGTTGTATAGGGAATGGTGCAACAAACAGAAAACGTCGAGTTAGCGGCATTCCTGTGGACGAAAATCGCTCGTTGATGACAAGAGGCCAGAGGAGGATGTCTAGAATTGTGCATACCAGAAGACTGGTCACAGTTGCCCAAGTGATGTCCAGCTTCAACAGTGGTGTGCAGCAAACCATCTCGCAATGCACCACTAGACTTGTCCTGTTTCATATATGCTACAATAGCTGACGGCCTCGTCAGGCACCCTTGTTATCAGGAAAGAACAGGAGCACATGCCTTCTGTGGGCAAAGCAACGACGACAATGGACCATTGATGACTGGAAAAATGTTGCTTGGTCTGATTAGTCGAAGTTCCTGCTGCATCATGCTGATGGCAGACACAGAATTTGGCGCAAACAACATGAATGTCTGGACCAGTCATGTCTCACAACAACTCTTCAAACTGGTGGGAGCAGTGTAATAGTGCGTGGGATGTTTTCCTGGCATATGTTGGGTCCACTAATACCTCTGGAGGCACATCAGGATGCTAGAGCATACCTAAACATCGTAGCTGACCGAGTGCAACCGTAACTGTTAACAGCTTATCCTCATGCCGATGGCTACTTCCAGCAGGATAATGCACCGGTGCACAATGCCCGCATCACTATGAGATGGTTTGAGGAACATGACGATGACTTTTCCTTGCTGCAGTGGCCCACTCAGTCCCAAGATCTCAGCCTGATTGAAAATTTATGGGATGAGCTGGAATGGGCTGTTTGCTCCAGCCCTACACCTCCATCAAATCTTCAGGAACTGCGTGACACACTCACATCTGCATGGAACTCACATCTGCAATACCTCAACATTTTCAGCATCTTGTGGAATCCATGCCTCGACGAATTCAGGCTGCTTTCAGGACTAAAGGAGGCCCAACACGCTACTAGGTAGGTGTACCTTTATACAATAAAGTGGCCGGACAGTGTATGTGGGCTGTAATCAAAGTCATGGCAACTATTATCTGCCAATCATGTGGCATCACTGCATTTCCAGAATACATGTTTCAAAGCTTGTTGGATGTGCTTCTGATTGGCACCACTAACATGGTCTGGGTCAGTGAAGGAACATCATGGGAGCAAGTGGAAAATACGTATTTGGAAATCATCTTTTAATAAGGCAATGCAATGTAGCTAAGAAAGAAAAATGGGTACAGGAATGCTGAATACACATTGCTAACACCCCTCAATGCAATCTGATTATCCACTGTACATTGCCATAGAACTTCCAGTAGAACTCATTGATCAGTTACAATCTCCATTTTTAGTAGTTGACAACTTCAGTGCTCCAAACTGATTCTCTTCTCTCAATGAACAATAGAAGTACTACTATTGAAGATCCTTTAATTTCTGGACACCTTTAATTCTTAAATACTGGAACGCCTACACACTGTGCATCCTCACCTGTATCCTGCAACTGACTTAAAACTTGTTTCTGCTTCACTTTTTTTCCTATTTTTCTTGGGAAGTTATTAACAATCCTGGAGGCAGTGTCAATTTCCAATCATTCTTCGGACTTCTATTTTGCATCCACTTCAGTATTTGAATTAGTAGATTGGACTAATATAGATGCAATTTTCAAGGCAATGACTTGTCTGATAATATAAACTTCATCCAGAATGTTAAAAATACGATCGTATCAATACTTGTACACAATTTCATGGATATCTTTGTTTCACATTCCATCCTAAACCTTGATACGCAAAACTACAACAAAAATATATTCTATCAACATTTTGCTATAAAAAAGATTGAAGCTTTTGCGTCTTATGAAATTGAATTGTACAAAAACATTTCCAACACACGTCTTCTATTCATATTTCCTCGAAAACCCTGCGATAGGAGCCTGACCATTATTGCTCTCTACATATGACAACTTTTAAATGGAATGCTATTGAAATGAGCAGTTTTGATTTAGCTGAAGCATTTGAATAAATTTTTGCTCTAAATTATGGCTTTATTACTTACAATCAGATTTTCTAGGGCATCAAAGCATCCTGAAGCAATTCCACTAAGATTGACTTATTATAAGTACACCACTGGATGAAGTATGAAAGGTTTTCTCTACAAACACTACCTGTGACCCTGGAATACGTCATAAACCATTTCTTATTTGTTTTCATGAAAATCACTCCTTACTACTTTCAAGGAAAATTGGTTGGTGCATTTATTCTCAGTGTTGGCTTAAGCCATTATTATTCCATTTCTTACATTTCGGAAACAGCTGCAATCCAAATAACTACTTTGCAATTGTACTTAAAAGCTGTTTAAGCAGTCGAAAGTTAGATAAATTGGCAACTACTCTGATATCTCAAAATTAATAACCATTTTGCTCGTACACATTTTGTTTTTAACATCTGTCCACATCTTGTACATTTGGAAGACACAGTCTCACATTACCTTTGTTAATAGAGACTATCTAATACCTATTTTTCTTTTTTATTTGGAGAAAGCTTACTATTGCACAGAGGAATTTGTAATTTTGAAAGATACATTTGGTCAGTGTGGACATATTCTAAGTTTCCCTAGGATGAACTTTTTCAGCATCTTACCATCAAGAAAGAGACATACCTTCAGACTACGATTTTAGTGTTATGCTCTTCTTTGTCAAAGTAAATGAAATCACATCTTGCTTTCCTTCATCCATCTATAATTCCCTGCATGTTGATTATTTACAATTTTTTGTATTTCAATTAACTTGAGGCTTTTGAGAGACTGCTGTTACCTTTGATATTAAATAAACTTTAAACAATACCTAACTTCTGCTGTAATAATGAAAAAAGCTGCTACTCATAGAAATGAAACACATCATTTATATCTTAAGCAACAATTTATTTTTAAATGAAAAAAATTGTACTTGCTGAGAGAATATAATCAGTATTGATCAAAATAAAAGCTTCAAATTGTTCATTTTCCCAATAAATATTAATCTACCCTAATGTAAAATAATGAACTGGTTATTTTGTTAAACCAAAAGCTTGTTTGGATTTTTTTCTCATTCATACAATTCATGATGAACAAACTTTAGTTAACAAATTTAAATCATAATGTGAGTTTAAACAAAGAAATCTGAAAACTGCATGGGATCTTTGATTAAATAAGAACATAGTAAAATAAGAATTTTCTATTTTAATATAGCTTTAGAAAGAAAGTGATAAGATCCCACTGGAAAAAGAAATACAACAAGATGATTCTCTCTCTCCAAAAATCTTCACTGCTGTCTTATAAGATATGATCCAAGATATAGATTAGAAATCAGGTGAAATCGAGATTAAAAGAAAAAAAACTTATTCAACTAAGATATGAGGATGATATACTATTAATATCAACATCATCATATAACCTATAGGAAATGATTGACACTTTAAAATAGAAAGCAACAGAGTAGGACTAAAAATTAACAGAAATTAAAGCCAAGAATTAAAGAATTCTTGAATTAAATTAATTCTTGAAAGCGAGAGAAAAACCAAACTTGAAAATGAACCATAGAAATAATGTCATCTTATGAGATTGATTTTTTTCCTAATTCCAGAACAGCATTAAAACAAAAACCACCAGAGGATATGTAAAATGTTATTGTCCTTCAAAGTAATTCTCTGCAGTTACACATTTCAGTAGTTTCCTGGAAGACAGTTTGTTGTATCTACTGTTGTTGTCTCAGTAATCTCTGCACGACTGTTAAAGGGCTCCCCTTCAGAAACAGATGATAGTCACAGGAGAGAATGCAGGATGGGGTAAAACATTGTTTCCCAATTGGATAAGGTACGACATGACCACAAATGATTATTGAGGAGGTACATTGTCATGTTGCAGAATCCAAGAATAGTTTTGGAAGAGGTAAGGTCTCATGTCTTATTTCCTCACGTAGACATCTCAGAATGGACACATACCTATTGCTATTAATAGGCTGTCCCACTGGTAATTACTCAAGATAGACTTCAACAACAGTCAAAGAAAACAGAGCATCTTGGCTTTGCTTCAGCTACATTGCACTTCTGTTGGTCGGTTCTCACCAGGAAACAGCCACATCTTGGATTGTCATATCATCTAAAGATTGAATAGGAACCACCAAGTTTCATTGCCAGTAAAATAATTTGGTTCAGTCAGATCTGTCCTTTGTCTATCTGGATAATTAGATCTCTACTAATCTCCAACTTGTGCATCTCGTCATCCATGAGGCACATGTAGCATCTGCAGATCTTGTTTGATGAATGCGAGATTCGTGTCCTGCCAGTGGTGTAAAGGTCTGCTTCAGATTTTCTTGGATTGATGCTGTCACAGACTCAGCTTTAACTGTAGTTCTGAGAATAGGCCTACCTGGTCTCATATCATCCTGCAGTGATTACCATCCCTCTGCAATTTTTTTTTTATATCATTCAAATACCTTATTATTCAAAACATCCACTCCATAGGCCTTTTGAATCATCTTCCAAGTTTCACTTGAGGAAGTACCCGAGCTTTGACAAAATTTGATGAAGAATACTTTAACGATACAAAAACAACCACAATAATGATTTTAAATACTTTTAATGATTTTGTAATACTAAAATCAGTGTGTCGAACCATTAAAAAATTCCACACAGCTTGTGCGAATAGCAGTCGATTACAATCAAGGCATGAGATTGTGCTACACATCGAGATAAAACAGTATTAAGAGGTATCCCAGAATGAAAAAAAAAGTCAACCTCATATGTATGTCAACATGGTTCAGAAACCAGGTTTATCATTAAAAAGATGGAGAACAAAATTAAAACAACACAGAGGAAGATGGAACGAACTGTTCTTGGAATCTTCTTAAAAGATAAGGTAAATTAATGCTTTTAGACAGTGTCAAAGCAAAGTGACCCCATAATATGCACAATTTTATCAACAAAATGTGTTCAGAAGGGTCGATATTGGGGGGACGTCTGTTGCCGTTTTCCTCTTTATCGGAAGCAACCACTTTTGACCCCCCAACTTTCGGTCAGGGAGTGGTCCTAGTGGTCTGATTTTTTGGACGTGGTCACCTACTTTTGATGCTGAACACAATGGTGAAGGTTTCATTCTAATATATCTAACCGTTTGGCCACTACAAAGTGTGACATTCAGCAAGCATAAAAGCAAGAACGGTCCCCTATGTTTTACAGGCAAGTTGTAACCTAGGGGCCGCTAAAAAGAGGAATGAATAGATAAGATCCCAAACAAAAGTGTCAGTTGTAATCAATATATTAAACTAACAAAGCTAGAACAAGACAATAGATGGATAAAAAGGGAGATAAAAACAGATCTCAAAAGGAAAATAGAAACAAGCACAACCAAAAACCAAGATGAGTAGATGAAACAGAAAAAGCTGCTGATAGAGGATGGATGAAGAAGACAAAAATCGGAAGAACTGAAAATCATGGGGGAGGCTTTGTCTATCAGTGGACTGACAATGGTTGAACGAGAAGAATATTTAATAATTAAATTAATAATTTTCAGTATTTTGTAAGAAAGCATATATAAATTGTACTGATATGTATTGGGTGAGTGCGAAAGTTCTACCCGTTTTTGGATATGAAAATTTGTAATGGAATTGCCCTCACACATGACATTGTAATGATGCAAATCGTCTGCCAATCAAACGTGTGGATGCCTCACATATAAATGCATCGTGTCTCACAAAGTTAATCATCTCAAAAAAAAAAATATCAGAGGGTGTAACATGGAAAGCGAGAAGGAGCATTTAAGACATTGTTTGTTATACGAGTTCGATAAAAAGAGTACAGCATGTCGCAATGTTTATCTAGTTTATGGGAAGGATGCAATAGACGAAAGCACATGTCGTCGATGGTTTCGTAAATTTAGGGAAGGAGACAGAAGCTGCCAAAATCAGGCTAGGAGTGCTCGGCCATCACACGTTGGAGAGGACGATATTAACCAAGCCATAAGGAGTAGCCCGAACCCAACCATGCAAGAATTAGCGGAGACTTTCAACGTACACAGGACAACGGTCGAGAGACGGCTGGTTAAGTTGGGTTTTACGAGAAAGTTGGATCGTTGGGTTGCACATAACCTGACAGCTAAGCAACGGGATGACCGAATCGCCACCTGTGTTTCCTTGCTTTCCCGGTACAAAAATGACCCATTCTTGACACGAATTGTGACAGGAGATGAGAAGTGGGTTATTTACCTTAACGTAAAGCGTCGTAGGACTGTGTGTCGCCCTTCTGATCCGCCTGCATCGACTTCGAAAGCTGAACTTCATCCCAAGAAGGTGTTATTGAGTGTGTGGTGGGATGTGCAGGGAATAATTCACTGGGAGGTCCTGCCACTCAACCAAACCATCAATGCTGCCTTCTACTGTCTACAGTTAGACAAACTGCATTCAAATTTGGTAGCAAAGCGGCCAGATCTCATCAATCGTCGCAGTGTTATCCTTCATCACGATAACGCCAGGCCACATGCTGCTGTCATCACTCGCTAAAAGTTACTGGGCTTTGGTTGGGAGGTTTTATCCCACCCTCCCTATTCTCCTGACTTGGCACCAACTGACTATCACCTATTTCGTGCGTTGAACAATTCCTTCAGTCTGAAAATCTTTGATGATCTTGATGCTGTGAAAACTGTCATCAAGACTTTTTTGATTCGAAACCGCCGGAATTTTACAACCGTGGGATTCATCTCCTACCAGAAAGATGCAAGAGGTCCTAGATAGCAATGGGGATTATGCACAATAATAGATACTGTTCATTTTGCGTTTATTTGCTCTTCTTTATGGGTAATAAAAACGGGTAGAACTTTTGCACTCACCCAATACTTTTCTAAATTCCTAAGAAGATCAAGGGTTTATTATTATTATTATTATTATTAATAATTTTAATTAGAGCCCAAATCTAAATTTTATCTCATTTAACATAAATACTATTTTTATTTGATCAGCTTTTTGATTGAAGACTTTTTTTTTTTTTTTCAAAATTTGTATTTCTTTTGTGTGTTTGCTTTGTTAGATGGATTCTCAAAGCAATGAATAAATTTTTGAACACCTTCGTTAATTGAAGTTTTGAACACAGGCGATCAGAAATCTTGAGGGTTGCCAGCTTTCCTACCAAAGATTCTCTTCCCATATCTTTTCCTATTATTTGGAAGATGACATAAAACAAAGTTTTAACAGTTCCTGATTGAATGCACTTTTTTCCTCATTCTTTGAAGCAAAGAAATACATTCCAAATCAAATCAATTAATAGTAGTTGTTTCACACTTCTATAGTTTTTATTTATATTTTTTTTTTTTTTGAGAGAGAGAGAGGGAGTGAATACAGGTTGATTCTATAATTCAGGAATTTTAGAAAGAGGAAACGGTGAACTAAGATTTAATTTTAAATGTGATCACTGACTAATGTCTATATTATGACTGAATCATGCTTATGCTGCCATATTTTTAGAAAAGTAAGGAAGGAATACAGTTCTTCAGCTTCAATTACAGCAGTGTACTTGAATATGAAATAATATATAAACTTATAATAATCTCATTCATATACTGTCTAGTCGTTAATTATTTTAAGTGATGGGCTACTGCTTTTTATCTAGAATATCTAGAACAAAAAAGAAGGCAATACATCGGAAGCGCAGTGGTGCCTCAAAGGAAAAAATACACAATGAAAAACTCGCCAATGAATAAACCAGTGAGAAAATCCATGTGCCAGCGAGAGCGGCCTCAATGATTTTTTTTTAAAGCATAAGACTTCAAACTGCGCATTTGAAATGTTAAAAAACAAAAATGGATGAGACCAAATTATTCACAAGTGATATCCTGGAACAGCTAATTGTCTTATTGTTGATACTTATAATTTCACACCAAAAACTAAATGAGAATATTCTGGAATAAGCAATAGATTAAAAAAAAAAATACAAATTAAAATTTTGAAAAACAATAAATAGGAAATTGTTTGGAAGATAATCCATAAAAAAAAGTTGTTATAAATATGATAAAAATTATAGTCAAACACTTTTTCTTGATCATTTATGTTTAAAGATTTTCATTTAATGGTATTTTATTTATCTTTCATTGTTTAATCTTGTTGATTCTTTTAGATGTTATCCATAATCTGATTTTATTTTTTTAATCGCATTGATATTATTATTTATGTAATCATTATTTTTTGTTTTTAAACAACTGTTAATTTTTATAATAGAAAATAATGCAGCATATTGCAATAAAATACAAACAAAAATAAATACATTATTTTTCAAGTTATATATTTTAACTTGTTGTTGTTGGATTTTTTTTTAAATAAATTAAATGCACACAGAAAGATTTCATTTTCAGTCCATATGATTTAATTAAATATTAATTTAACAACATTTCACAAGGAAAGACGTTCCAGAAAGAATATAAACCTACTTTAAATCGTTAGGCTTTTAATTTTAATTTGTTTTTTAAAATTTGAAACTACAAAAAAAAAAAAAAGCCTCTGTTTTTGCAAATCATTAGTTCTGCTGAATCAAACAAATCTTTCTTCGCAAGTTTCAATTCCTGAAAATTGATTAAATTACCAAATACTTGCATTCGCCCCAAATCCAATTAATTTTAATGAAATCAAAGCACATGTAAACTTAAAATGGATTGTTAGAATATCGATAAAACGAGTGATTGATTACTTTTTCTAATGCTTTTTTTATCGTAATTTGTCAAACCCCCTCTCCATCAATAGCGACAAGTGAAAATTTCAAATACAAAAGATTGAGTCCCTTTTCCATAAATAAAAATAATAAATAAAGTTTCAGTGATTATTCTGCAAAGAATGAAAAAAAAAAATGTTTTCCTATTTAGTTACTGCAATGATGAAAATCTTGAGTATTATTAATATGCATTATAATCTGATACAGGCTTGCAAAGCATACTGCCCTTCAGTGTGCACCGGGACTTCTGAAAATCTCTCTATATAAAAACAAAAAGTCCTGACTCATCAACGCTCAACCCAAACCTTTGGACCTAGAAAGCTGAAATTTTGCACAGAGATTCCCTTTATGATGTAGACAAGGAATAAGGCCGGATTTTTCGAAATTCCCATGGGTTAGGGAATAAAAAGGACTTATATTTTCTCTTTAAAATGACCATGAAGTATGTGGCGGCCAACCCGCAATACATCTGAGTTATCCGGAGAAGGCCACATCGGGCTGCAAACTCGTATATTGATGCAATGTCAACGAGGAGCTGTGAGGAGCTATGACGCAATGTCGGCGGACCTGGCAGAGAGCTCGAGAGAGACCCCCGATTGCCAGCGTCGAAGGCCGTCCCGGATTGGCCAAATTATGCCGCGCTGTGATTGGCCAAGCCGGGAGAGCCCAGAATCCGAGATCGGCCCTCTCCTCTCGATGTCGGACCGAAAAGGAAGCTCCACGAGCTAAACTACAATTCAGAATCCAAATCCTGTATAATATTAACCTTGATTTCAGAATCTGTTCTTTATAGCTTTGACCTATAAATATTGTATATAAACTGTAATTAATTGTAAATAAATGAGTATACATTATGCTGAACCTTTGACTCTGTCTCTATCATTTTTGACCACACATCAATATTTTCCGATCTCGATATTAATTTGCTAAATAAATATTTTCTTTTTTTATGCTATGTATGCAAGGGTTCCGCAGCGAAGCGACGGTATCCGGCTACTAGGTAATAAAACGAAATTGCAATGATCTAAAAATTAAGAATGAAATGTTCTAATCAACAAGCGGATAAAACTACGAATAAAAGTAATATTATTAAACTTCTTTAATTCTATGAAACTTCGTTACTTACACAATATTTCGGAG
>JAFIDM010010028.1:39755224-39789425 GCA_023159025.1 Thereuonema tuberculata | reverse complement strand
GTTAAATCTCTTGTATTCTTCTTCCATCTTCGGAAGCAATGGGAGGGGGTTATCATCCCTTCCAAACCCTCTCCCCTCGATACATCGGTGGATGGAAGTCCATATTCCAATCGAAGATTTTCTAAGATCGAAACCGATAGTGAAATGAAAAAAATATAAGTAGAAATAAAGTTAAATATTAGTAGACAGGTTTCAAGAGCTTAAAAAAGAAGAAACAGGAAATGTATTTCGTTATTTTTAAACATTCCTATAAAAAGATTGAATAGAAAAAAGACAAGATCAAAAATTACTAGTCTAGCGGATAATTGACTGCTTTCTACTAACAAATAAATCTTAAATAAATAATGGTTTCCTACATTACCTCATAATTTTTATTATCTAACTAGCCGGGTACAGTCGCTTCGCTCCGGAACCCTTGCATATATAGCATTAAAAACAAAAACTTTATTTATTTAGCAAATTAATATCGAGATCGGAGAATATACGACCTCCCAGCCAGTTGCAGCTTCTCCGCTTAACTCAGGTACATTGCGGGTTGGCGCCAAACACCTGGGGTTATCAAAAAAAGCATGTTTTTACCTGTCACAGATGTGACATCTATATACAGTTTGTCTAACTTAGGAAGGCAGTCCCCTCAGGCGTTGGGACTGAGAACTTGAAAAAATAGGGGAGAAAGGGTATAAGGTAAGTGGGGGTAGGGAGGAAAGATTACAGCAGTGTTTGCAGAACTTGACCTCGTTATTATCGGCTTTAAGTAAATACATTTCCGAACAGCTGAATTCTCCAAAATACTAAAAAAAGGATCACATAAGACTTTTTTTTAATTCCACAACAATACCCTGATACCCTTTCACCCCTATTTTTTCAAGTTCTCAGTCCCAACGCCTGAGGGGACTGCCTTCCTAAGTTAGACGAACTGTAATAAGTATATAAAAACACGCGCGTATTCGAATGCAACGTTGCGTTACAATTTCAAAGCAATCGGTGAAGAACTTTCGGAGATTTAAGATTTTGAACAAACGAACATTTACATTTTTATTTATATAGATTACTGTATATTTTGTTCCGTAAAATTGTGTAAGAAATTGTCCTTATTAGATAATCGATACATTATTGTTTCATTTCCAATGTTTTTTTCTATATTTCTATCACCATCACGCTGATATCTTTCCCAAAAGTGATTTCACTTTTCTTAGTTTTTTGATTAACTTTAGGCCAAATTCTGTAATTTTATGCCAATTTGTAAAGTTAAATTTTAATATATATTTAAAATGTAGAGACTGGAATTTTTTTTTTAGAAATGATTTTAAAAAAATGAAGCTAACAAAATTGTAGATTAAAGGCTTGGGGATCAATCCAATCCCACTCCATCACTGCTAACTCTATGACAGTGTTATTATTTAAAGTTTGATTTCCGGGGTTAACAACCCAACAGGATAGCATCTCCTATTCAGCTGAAAACTATTCAATTCAAATCGACAGAAATAAACTACCACTGAAAAACTGTTCTACGAACACCAGCAGCCATTCAGTTCGAGAATTACAAGTCTTCACTCAATTAATTTCCAGTGTTCAAGCTGTGATCTCTACGTGAAAAATCGCTTTCCTAAAAGAGTCCACCATGTTCAACTGTCGTTATCTATTGAGGCCGATTCTATTCACTTTGTTTCCAATAATGGAAGCAACTCTGCTACAAGAAATCAACTCATCCAATCAACATAATTGTAAGTTCCTTTGTCTTACGTTCTATTATTGTTAATAAATAACAATGGAAATCAGGGGTTCTTAAACTATTGGTCGCATCCCTTTGGCTCTCAAAGATATGATCTCGCATCCCTTGTTCCAAATAGCTGAAATAAATCAGTTCTTTACACCCTATATATAAACAAAGAACGAATTGCAATTTATTTAATGCAGAATTGCCCCCTAATTTTTATAATCATTTATGATACAATTATACCCATTATATGATAAAGGTAATGTTGCTAATAATGCATACGATTCATTAAACAAACTAGTTGTCCACTTCTAACATTCTCAAAATTTAAGTATAATAAAAATAATAATAATAAAAGTTTTCCTTCTGTCATAATATAAGCTAGTGTTTATTATTTACATTGTCATATTCAAAAATCGCGCTCTTATCGTGGTTCTCATTAGTTTTTGTTAATGATGAATATACTAATAATTTGTCTTTCCTATAATTACAGTTGATCTTCTATTAAACCTGGATACTCAATTGTGTATCTCTTCGTCGGAAACTGGACCTGTTTTCTTGGGCGACTGTCAGAATCCGTAAGCTTAAGAATAATTTCTTAATTCAACAGAAAAAAAAAAAAATAAAGTTAAAAATAAACATAATATTTAAAATTTTCCAAATTTTATGGAAATTTAGTAGCTGTTAAGGTATAATTTTATCGATTCATTTTAGCATAATAACTAAAATTATATTTCTGCTTAGTAACAAGTTCCCGATGAACCTATAAGAAATGTTGTGGTTTCCTTTCACCTTTTAATAACTTAATTAAATCTGAGAGGAGAAAAGTTATATAATTATACCAAGAATTTATGGATGAAAAATTGCGGCTGACGATTAGCCATTTTTTGTTTAAATAAATCTATTACATAACAATTTCTATATATTAGAATCTACATTAGAATAAGGTCTCGATCAACTCTAATTTACTACATATGCATGAAAATATTGGAAAACATTTTCCAAAATAAATTAAATTTCCTCCAAAATTATTTCGTTACATAGTAAAGAACGTATACGTTCTTTGTAATACGGCACTATTACCTTCTTTTATTCAAAATTTTCTCTTGCATTTACCTATATATATAAATTCTAAGTCTGTTATCTAAAAATAATAATCAATTTATAAGTTTTTCATTTCTTGTGATGATGCAATTTCTTTTCTGCGCTAATAATAAATTTATAATGTACTATTTAATTTAGAGTATTATTTAACCAATAAATAAATGTCCATTTGTGTGGTTGGATTAATAACCTAGGCATTTAGCTGTTGCTCCATTTCATTTTAATAAGATTCATGTTGAATTCTTTTGTGTTTCTATGAAATCTTTACATTCAAAAAGCATAAACTATTATATAAGGGTATGTACTAAAGTGGACTAACTTATGTCAGAAAATGATTTTTTTTTTTAATAACTACCTCAAGAAACAGCCGATGTATATTTTTCAGTAAAAGAAAAAAAAAAACAACGCAGTTTTTGACGAGAATTATTTCGGATTTTGGAATATGGTATGGTGGTGTTGCAGAGAAGTGAAAAATATTTCGAAGCGAAAATTTTAATATGGCACATTCTGAATTTCTGAAATTCAGAAAAGTTTTTGTTATTAAAGAAATAACCTTGAAACATTAATTCATCACAAATCAGTAAGTGATTATATAAAAAAATTGTGATAGATCTATGTTTATTTATGCAGATGATTTTATAATAATAAAGATTGGGAGAAATCTTGAAAAAAAATAACAGAAATCTTGCAAAAAGACTTTAATATTACTGAAAGATGGATAGATGACAATAAGTTGGTTATAAATGAAAAAAAAAATGTCTTTTAATACACTCAAAAACCAAATTCCGCCATATGAACGAACCACATATTTTCATAAAGATAAATGCTTATACAATAATTTTAATAAATGCTGTAATTGTAATAAAATAGCTGTAGTAAATAATATAAAATATTTAGTATTAACTATAAATGAGACCTTTACTTAGAACACGCACATACACTTTATTACTAAAAAAATTAAAAGCAATAGCATATATATTTTATCATAGAAAAGATTTATTGCCAATTAAAATTAAATTACTGTTATATTTTGCAATTTTTTGACTAATATAAATTATGCTGGTTCAATCTGGACCAGAACCTACATGAATCATCTAAAAGACATTAATAATTTATAAAAAAAAAAAAATACTGATATTTTATACAAGAAACAAAAACAATGAAAATTTAAGAATTGAAAATCTTATTAAAAATAAATAACTATTATGAATATATAATAAGAGAATAAATAAATAATAGCAAATATAGCTTAACATTAAAAAATTTAGTATACATTTTCCTTCAATTAAGAATAAATATAGTGAAAATCATTCTATGTATATGTTGCAAAATATAATTAACAAAATTGGTTTAAATAATTTTAATAAATTTTCAAAAATATCACAACTAAAAATTTTTCTAAATATTTTTTTTAGAAATAATTGGTTTTCTGAATAATTAATAATTGAATAATTGAATAATTGGTTCTAAATAATTGGTTAATAATAAACGCCCCCGGCGTTTATCTGCAAAACTAGCCTCGGCTCTTAATAGAGGCCGGCTGCTATTAGAGGCAGGCCATTATTAACTTATAACATGTATTGTTTATTTTTATTATGTTTTAATCATTTTAAAAACAATTATTTTTTAAAACTATGATGTGTTTGAAGTATTTCCTATGTTATCATCATAACAAAAACCTTCAGAACGCAATATTTTTACACATAAATACCGGCTAATATTACAAATAGCTACTTTATTTGAATTTCACATGCTACATAAGACTAAAGATAAATGGCAATTGGCGGTGTGCACCAAACTTCAGTTAACTTGAAGGACTGCTATTTGGACGGAGCTAAAATTAGTGGGGGGTGCTGCTCCACAAAAATTTTAGCCTTTGTTTTAAAATTGTGTGAAAGGAAACAAACATGTATAAAAAGAAATTTATCAAGTTTTTGAATAAATTTTCTTTTTATACATGTTTCCTTTCACACAATTTTAAAACAAAGGCTAAAATTTTTGTGGAGCAGCACCCCCCACTAATTTTAGTTCCGTCCAAATAGCAGTCCTTCAAGTTAACTGAAGTTTGGTGCACACCGCCAAATGTCTTTCTGTACCTTTCGCCGCTATTCGTCGTCTGAATCCACAATGACGGGCGACAGCCTCACCGGAAGTTTCTTTCGCGTATTCCACCGCACGAATCTTAAAGGCAGTGTCAAATGACCGTTTCGGCAGCATTTTGTAAGGCAATGTACCGTAAGGTATTACACACGACTATAAAGATACGGACGCTTCCACTAGTACTGGTAGGCAAATATCAAAGACCCGGCTACTGTTAGAGATCGGCTACTATTTGGCCGTGTCCCCTTTGCAGCCCGGCGCTTATTAGAGACCGGCGACAATAAGAGACTCGGCGTTTATTGGAGCATATACGGTAATAATTTAAATTTTAAAGAAGATTAAAGAGTTGTATGGTTTTACAATGTGTTCTAAATTATAATTGTAATTTACAGAATTTTAAAATTCTTGTTAGCGCTTATTACAATGTGTTCTAAATTATATTTATAATTTATAAAATTTTGAAATTCTTAAAAATACTTATTGTAACTTTGTTACTGTAGAAGAAAAAGAAATTATAAAGATATAGAGGAAAAAGGGTTTTCTTTTCTTTATTTAGAATAATTCTTTATATAATAATATATATAAAAAGATGTAAAATTATTATTTGATAATTCATGCACTAAGTGGAATATGTAATAATTTATAAAATTTTAATAGTTATATATTTATTTGTTTGAAATTTCCATTGCTTTGAAATGATAATTTTTTGTCTTTATAAATAAATTAAGCATCTGTTGATTGGATTGGTGATAAATTCTAATAGGACTTGAATGTATATTAAAGAGCTTAAAAAAAAAAAAAAAAAAAAACATCCACCACATTTAGCAAACACAGGAATTTAATGAGTAAATAATACTTGAAATAGATGATGAAAAATTTAAATACGAAATCCAGTTACTTAAAATCAACAAAAGCTTCCACATAAACACCTCATATGATATCAAGCGTAAAATGATTTGAAAGAAATACAGTAGAGCCCGATTATCCGCGAGCGAGAAAAATTTTTTTAATTGCAAACCTCAAAAAAAACAATTTTAATCCAAGCCAAAAACTGGGAAAATACAATAGGCCCTACAGTGCGAAGGTCGAAAATTACTGACAGGTTTATTGTGCATCGTAATCCTATAGGCCTTCTCGGAATTTGTGGATGCAAACGTAGAGCAAAGATTTCTGCTTTACTGTACATATTTTAAAAGTTTTATATATTATGTTTTTATGTATAATAAAAAGTAGTTTTTAATGGTGAAATATTTTTTTTCGTGTTTACGCCTCATTTTTAGTCTTTTTTCGGGTTATCCGCAATTTTCGTTATCCGCGAAGTCCTTGCCACCCAATTCCGCGGATAATCGGGGCTCTACAGTACCTCCAAAATAGCTATTGATTAGACACGTGACGAGTAGGAGCCAATCGTATATCTCTATTGTCGACAAGTGCTCTGGAAAAATGTCCCTTTACTTCTAATAGCATCTCTTCGCGATTAGCACAGTGACTTTTAACCGATGCGTTCTCCAGTGGCAATATTAATCGCTTATTATTTATCCAGAATAATAATCGAACTAGAATTACAAAACGAAATGATATTGACAGAATAACTGAAATTAAATGACATTATTTCGAAGATTGGCTACCCTGATTAATGACGTTATAAAACACAAGAAAGATCTTGAATAACTAAACTTAGTATTTCTGAAACAACATTATTGCAGTATTGTCTTGTATAGGCCTATATTTTTAACCTAATATAAAAATAAACTCCAATAAGAGCAAGTGCGTTCCTTTCAACAACAAAAATTATAATATGTGATTATAAAAATCACATTAATTGTCTTAATATATTTCTTGTATTCAAAAAACAAAAAACACAAAATGAATTATAGCCCAATTTTTGTTAGTACTTATATTAGTTACAATACAATTCAATAACTCTTCATAATTCTGTTTTCTTTGTAATGAAAATCAGCTGTAGGTTTTTTTTTAAGAATAAGTCCTGCTTTCCCACTTGGGGTCTTTCCAAAACCAATCGCGTTTTATCAAAAAAACATTCTAATGTTTAGGAATTTTCTACTTTCTGTAAATGCAGACATCTATAACATATTTAAAAATAACATTGTATTACTGCCCAAGTTAGGTCAACCTGACTTTTACTGTGTCAGCGGTAATGTCCAAATCACACAATAATAGTTTTCGACAGTGAAACTCTTTGATCATGTGATTTGCTTCTGCCATCGTTTTCATCACATAAAAGACTACTAGAGCAAGTTCTAAAGTCTTTTTCAATGAAAAAACCAGTGATGAAGGTGATAATAAAAGTAAATCATATCAATAAAGAGCTTCAAAGACCAAAACAATGACGGAAACTAATATCATGTGATTTGGACATAAATATACGAAACAGTGATATTACAAAACCGACACCTAACAATTTTTTTGCTATTAGGAACAGGATTTCTTGGTCCATCCATTTTACAGGCTTGTCTAGAACGATAATGTTGTAGAGAGGTTCCTGTCTTAAAATGATCCTTGTCCTTGTCACTTTGTTCACACAATGCACAAATACTGTCTCCTGCCAGACCAATCCGACACAAATGCTTCCTTACGTAGTCATGATTTGTTGCCATCCGGGGCAACAAATCTCCACAGAACTGGGCAAATCTCCTGGAATAGATTGATCCAAGAGCAAAGCACAAACATTGCCTTCTGATAAAACCTTATGATGATCAGCAATAACATTTTTAAAACAATATTAGTAATTCTCAAGTTCTTTCAATGGATGGTTGTTCCATTTTGAACCCTCCTTAGCCAATCTATCTGCCATTTCGTTTCCTACAATAGCATAGGGGCTGGGATAACACTTTTAGCCTCATCTACTTTTTTGCAAATTTCTGTCAAACCTAGGAGTGCCAAAATTGCAGCTTGTGAGTCCACTAAGAAAACAGCTGGTCTTTAGCCCTTAAGATTCGAGAGAGTCAGTATATTTACTGATTTTGTCTGCATGATTTTTCTGCATGCTCTTGCTGATAGGCACTGCAATATCAATGAGGTAGGTCTGGTTTTTGGCCTTATCAACAAGTGTAATGTCAGGTCTGTTATGGTATATGGTCTGTTTGACGCGAGCCTCTTGATTCAGAATTTCTGTAGGCAATCTGCATTAGAAGCCTACCAGTTGTGTTTTAGTGCTGTCTGTATGTCTGCGAGAGTAATTTGTGGAAGCGCACATAGGATAGCTATTCAGTGAGTTGTTGTTTTTCTGTGATCCATAGTGCTTTGCCATTGTGTGGGATGGGATTGTACCACAGATATGACCAATATTCAGATATGACCCACTGGTGAGAGCGTTTGTGTTGGGTGTAGTAGAGGGAGATGTAAGTGATCTGTAGAATTTTTGTATCTTAAAAGACTGAAATTTGAAATGGTGGATAAAAGCTACCAAATATGATTTTTATGTAGCGAATGGATCCGCAGGGGTCCAAAATTATCATAAAGCGCAGTTACCAAAATAAACAAACACAGAAATGATGAAAATTTACTGTTCTTTGATATATAACTATTTTGGGAATACCAAGATGTATTCGAAAGTTAACTTATTTTTATTTTTCACTTGTTAAACAAGTACAGTAGAACCTCATTATAACGGACCCTATTATAACGGACGTCGCTTATAACAGACAGTTTTTAAAAAAAAAATTGTAGTAATAACAAAGGATGCTTATTTATATCTGACGAGTTTTACATTTCCAAGCAAGCGATTAAACATCAATCGTTGTGTTGTTACGCGTAAACATGTGTGCGCTGCATGACTGAAGAAGCAGAATCTTCGGAGGACGAGGAAGAACAGGTAGGAGACACTACTCGGCCTACAATTAAGGTGAGCGAAGTGAAAGACCATTTAAATTTTATTATTCAATATGTTAAATAATCAGCAAATGAAAATGTGTTTGCATATTACGAACACTTACCTCCGTCAGTTATTAACTGAAGAAATAAGCAGCAAACAAAACAGCAGAAAATAAATTATTTTTTCACACCAATGAATGTCAGCAATCAACATGAACCAGGACCTTCTTGTTCTAAAGATTAATGCAGTATATACGTACACATCTTTTTCAATTCAACCTACTATGTTGAAGGCTGTTTTTTATTTGATATATAATAAACATTTTTTATAGCTAACTATTGTACTTTCATTGATGTAAACCCTGCTGCATTACACCGCTATAAGAATTATTCGTTATAAACCGGACTTTCATTAAAACGGACAACCTTCAGCCCCTATTAGTCCGTTATAATGAGGTTCTACTGTATTGTCATTTACTTATTATTTTGCATTATTTATTTAAGAAAATCTTAAATATAAGCTTTAATGATTTTTTTTTTTTTTATCCTTTCTCCCCGATAGAAGTCAAGCTTCCAAATTCCACGCCGTCGTTGACCAAGAGGAATGGCTGTATATGAATCAGAAAAAGGAATGTTTAGTGGTGAAGAACTCAACTCTTCATTTAGACGCTTGTGATATAGACGCCTGCAATTTCTGGTTCAAACCCATTGATGAGAATTACGGTTGTTATAGATTATCATCCCTTCAGTCAACAGACTCCCAGCTGTGTTTACAAGCTGCTCACAATAAACAAGGTACAACCGTGACTCTGGCTGACTGTGAACATATCGATTCTTTCGATGTGTGGTGCCTTTGCGCAAATAATGCATGCCAGTAATATAAAGTGAAACTATCAATTAAAAAAAGAAAACACACTTGCTTCGTCTACTCCCAAAGCTGTGAACATTCCGCCCCCCCCCCCTCCCGTACAATATTCAAGTTTTAGTCTATTTTATATTGCTGCGGGGGTTTGATTGCAGAATTCATACTGGTTTAGCAAAGCAATAATAATCAGGAAAAATAGCTGTGGTAAAATTTTAAAATGATTTATTTCACTTGTCATAGAATAAATCTTCAGAACAATTCTGTACAATGGCTCGGTTCTTCAATTAAGAACATCCATGTAAATAACTAGTATAGTTTCTCTATTAAAGTTCAATACTTTATACTGTCTTAATGTTGTACACTAATCAGATTAATTCACTTTTCACAATGTATGATATTATACTTCATTCACTTTAATTCTCAGAATAACTTAACATAGCACACTTCCGCACTTTAATAACACTGGTATAATATTATCACTAATTCACTAAATGCTTCTTGCATATAATTGGCTATTCACAATCACGTAAGAACACTTTTATTCTATGTGAATAACTTTCTATTCTACTAATGCTTTTTACACTTGTATGAATAATTTACTATCTCACTAATGGCTACTCTCTTATTAACCTAGTATGATAATTAGAACTATTATAATCGAGTGATTGCCTAACAATAACGGCTCAAATTATTCACCTTATGTGACTAATTAGATATCCTCGATGTAATCTCACTAAGTTCACGATTCACACTAAAGTACTTGAATTCTCACTTATCGTTGACACTTCACGATGATGAATATTCCCATTCAAAAATAATAATGTACAGTACTTACAATTTTCGCTGACTTCGATAGCTCGTTCACCTGAGTGGAAATTTATCCAGAAGTATTAAGGTGTCTACCGCCAGACTTCATTGAATGTTGAATTCCTCTTCTAATCTTTCCTTCGGATGAGATTTGGAATTCCCGCTATCCTCCGTTGTCGTTGGAATCGTCCTCCCTTCGTTTGAATGGAATAGGTCCGGCTCACTAATATTAACGACACTTCGTAATTGATCCTTATCAATTCACTTAACTTCAATGGGAATATTAACGTAGTAATTATTTCTCTTAATCGAAATAAAAAGTTCTAAACTTTTTCCTTGTTCAAATGGAATCTTTCCAATTGTAAATTATCGCTCGGGTCGGGTCTAAGTTCTCAGTTTAACAGGTAGGGAAACTTGCTTCCTTCCACGATGTCTTCAAAGTTCTCTTCGCAATGGTTCGACAATTTCTCGTTGTGAACTCTTCGTAATTAATTCCACTAAAGTTCCTTTAGTCTTCTATAATTAATTACACTTAAATTTCTTACTAGAATCTTTTATCTTCAGTTCCGTTTGTTCTCTCTTCATGAAAACGTCCATTTCGATAATTCCAGTCCGTTCAATTCTCGGCTTCTAATATCGAATAATTCTTCGCTAATTCGCTTTATAGTTTTATACTATTCAATTCAGCTTTCACTAATATTCAGGTACTGTCTCTAATTATTATCTACTGACCCTGCAAGTGCGCTCGGCTTGGCTACACTTGTTCCCGTCTCGTCAACGCTGATAGCCATTCAGAGTTGTCCTCCTCTGAGACATACTCTCTAACACAGTGTATCTATCTCTGTGTCTCATTTGACTCGACTGAATGAGATCGACCGTGACTCTCTAATAGGATTTGTTTCTCGTCACGTCAATCAACTAATTTGAATATTCAAAATTAATTTCGTTGTATTCACTCACAACGTTTTAGAAAAATAAAAATTCTTTTCAAGCAATTTTAATTTATTTTTTTTTTCCAAACTACTAAAACTAATAAATAATACTATCAGTTCGCAACATATATAATCAGTTATTTCATTTGGAAAATATAGTAAATTGAAACTTTTATAAGACACACTGTCAAATTAATTTTAATATAAAATAATTTATTCCTTCCATTTTCATTAATCTGTTTAAAATTCTTCAACGATATTTCGAGGAAACTATCGTTCCGCTTTGTCAAGTTTTTCGCAAAAAAAACAACAACAATAATTTATTATTATTGTTATTTTATTTTGTTTTAATAAAAGAATTTAGTTTACTATTTCATGGATATTACTTATCAGGCATCTTAATTCCTTAAATGTATTCCCCGACTGCTAGAGAAGTCTAGGCAACCAAGATTGCCTTCATGGTAATGTGAATCCGTTTCATTACAAACATGCAATCTATATTACTGTATTAAATAAAATGTTTCTTCCGATTGTCCGGCGCAGTTCAACAATTGCAAAAACATGGTTTCCATTGTCCGCCATAGCTCAAGAATGGATAAGGGCGTGCCGGGGTAATTGTCGGTGGAATTGTGTGCGTGGGTAATTGTTGCGTGGAAATCGACAGATGCAAACGGCGCAATTGTTGGGATGGTTCATTGTTGCGAGGAAGTCGAGATTCACAATGAACTTCAAAATTGTTTGTTTGAAACAAATGTTTTATTCTCTCGGCGCGCGCTTTCAAATGATGAGTTCATGCAAAAACGAATAAAATAGAATAATAAAATAATACTAAATATTTTAGTAATATATAGAATTCTTTAACTAATTCATCAAATAACATCAAACTAAATATGGAACCGATTCCCGAAACTACATTCAAATTATTGGTTCGTATCACTCCCTTTGTGTGTGTGTGGCGCAATGAGAGAAGAGCCAGAGAAAAAAATAAAGTAACCCATTAATTTTAGCCTTAATAGCCTAATAGTTTAAATGTGAATGTTCATTGTTTTTGCTTCTCTCCGTCCACAAAAAGGAATAAATTATCACTTTGTACCGCCATAACCGCTTGGAATCGATTCTTCTTGGATTCTATAATTTCTCATAAAATATTTACATCATACATATTGATTTAATGAATAATGACTATTAATAATAGAGTCGACTTTCCTTGAATTATCAAACTACTCTACTTATATCATGTTCAAAAATGTTATTCCAAGTAAAACGAATTTGTTTCTCTTCAATTTTTATGATAATTTTATATTCCTAATGCAGCTTTTACAGATACGTTTACAGGGTTTTTTTTTGGTTGAACAGATAGGTTTATACCCCTGAAACCCCCGATAACATTTTTTTTTTCTTCAAATTATTTGTGTCCTCCTTTTCATTTTAGAAAAAATGGTCACCTTAATATATATAATTTATTATATATATTATATTATTATGTACATATAATTTTATATTCATTTAATTATTTCACATTAAAATTGAGACCAATGTTCATCTGACACCTGAAGACAAGCCTGTTTCACGCTTATTAGGCGATCATCAGTTGAGGGTAGTCAGAATGAACATTGTCACCTCCATTATGAGACCTACAATGTTCATTCTGACTACCCTCAACTGATGATCGCCTAATAAGCGTGAAACAGGCTTGTCTTGAGGTGTCAGATGAACATTGGTCTCAATTTTAATGTGTTTACATATTTTTAGGCATTTTTTCTTTATTTTGATGCCATAAGAAATTCATTTGAGGCTGGCAGAGTCCAGCACATGAATTTTCTTTTTCTTTATTTTTAATGTGTTTTTATGTTTTTAGTTTAGAGTCATGGAAGTTCCACTGCTCTTCCTAATTAATTACTTCAATTGTCACGAATTTCTATTGAAAGTTTATAAAATTTTACAGTATTTTTTTAATCTAATTTTAGATTAATAATGACGTTTGGTCGCCACACTTTTAATTTTAAATTTTGAAGAAATTTTTAAATATTCTCCAAGTTTCAACCAATTAATGACGACGACTGTTAATTAAAAACTGTCCCGTGTTAAGTACAGTCGAACCTGTCTAAATTGAAGTCATTGGGGCGGCGGAAAAAATTCGAGTAAATAGATTAAAGTTACAGTCAAACGAGACAATTTTGTAAACACGTAGTTTACAATTGTATGATGATACTTCTGTCTAAAGAATCGAATTCACACAGTTTTGCTCGTTAACATCCGAACTTAATACACAATCACGTTTTAGTAGTAGGTTTTTTTATTAATTTGTCGACAAGGTGCTGCTAGGAATCCCGAACTTTATAAGCATTTAGCTATTCTGACTGCTTCGAGCGAAAGGCGAAGACTGAATAAAGTTTAAGGATTAAAGATCGCTAGAAGTCAGTCAGGTAGCCTAAAACCGAGAAGAAAGTCTAGAGCCTAGAGCACTATTTATGGATTTTAGTTTAAAGAAAAAAAAAACAAGTAGATTCGTATCCAATACTAAAGGCCGCTTTAGACGTGCCATTTGAGTAGGCTGTATCGATGGCAATGTCAGGATAGATTGCCCGTGAATAAAAATCTTGTTTGACATGTTCCACATCGCCTTCCATCAGACGGATAATTTACACTTCTCAATTGTTTTCATACCTAAGTTTTATTTACGAAAATTGCATTGATTTATATAAAAATCATGTATTCAATGCATCGAATAAGCGAAAGAATGTTTTTAATTGATTAAAATAAGTAGTATTCATTTTTTCATATTTCTTGTTTTCATTTTTGATATTTCTCGTTAAATCTCGACCAACCACGAGATTCGAATCGCTCATCGATTCAAATTTTCAGACCGAAATTCTGTAATGATTTTGGTAATAACGTAGCCTTTTCTGGAAGCATCTACGAAAACATAAGGAAAAGATGACCTCCGTTCGTTAAAATCATTTTAGTTATCGGTATTTTAGTTTTCGAATAGATAAAATACAAATTGATTGGACTTTTCTACAATTCGCCACCAGGAGCGCTCCTTAGAGTGCCATCTTTGAAATTAGAAAACACGTTCTACATTAAAGTCCGCCAAACCAAAGAACAACCGTGGCCACCAGATGTCGCATTAGTAGAATTTGAATCGATTGTATATGTCTGTGTTTATGGCGGGAAAGTGAACAATTAGGGAGTTTGAAGTTTACGGAAAAAAGACGATATTTATTTTCTTGAACTATTCTGATTTCTCATCAAATATAATTTCAAAAATTTATTTTTATTCATTCGTTCGTTTCAATCGTTCAAAATCAGTCTCCTACCTTTCCCAATTGGTTTTTTGACGACATTGCATCCCTGAGATCGACAACACGAAGACGAAGATGGGATTCTTTTACTCACGTCTCGTCTTTTACTCACGGCACTGGGATCGAAAACAATTTCTCTGATGTGCCATAAGTAAGCATGTCATAAGGCCTTTTCGAAATAAGAAGTAACGTTAGCAATAACTTTCGTTGTTTTGCTTCCAACGGTTTTCTGTGTCAGAGAGTCGCCATTTTTAATCTTCTCTCTCTTAGTCCTGGAATGATTAAGAGATCATGGGTCTCGTTCAAGGTCAAAGTCATCCTCTGGTTTGGCGAACTGTAGGGCAGGGGGAGATAATGTGCTTTCCATACAGCTATGGTTAGATGATGGCGCACAGATTGCCTATTGAAATGGTACATGTAAAGCGACCTTAAAGAGAAAATTTATGGCTTAATGACGGGCAGATATTTGTCTATTGGTGTAAGGAAAGCAAAGAAAGTCTCTGCCTCTGTTCGAGTTAGACAGGTTTCAAGTCAGTGGCGGTCAAGAAAAATCAGCTGTTTGCTACTTCTATTTGCCTCAAATTTCAAAACAAATAAAATAAAATTGCACAAAAACTTTGTTACTTTTTCTTCAAGCGTTCTGACTGAAAAAGGCATCTTTACTAGACTGTCCACTGCATTCGTCATGTTCTAGGATGCAAATTCGTGTTCCGTAAGTTACAAATAAGAGTAAAGCGCTCTATCACACGAAGCGATCATGGCAGCGCGGCGAAACACTTCACCAGCCGAAGCTCTTAAGTGACGCAAGCAATTCAGGCGACTGAAAAACCTTTTATTTCTTTTATATTTATTTTAGCAATGCACCTAAAATTCTGAAAATTTAAATATGAAGTTCTGAAGCATCTGGGATTTCTATTTTCTTGTTAATTTTCAAAATATTCTGTAATTAATTAAATTAAAATTCAAAAACAATGATTTGTGTTTAAGATATTTACTAGTTGCGACCCGTGAAATATTCACGGAGTAAAACAAATTCCACATTTTTGAAAAACACAATATTGAAAAAGATGTTCTAAGCTAATTTTTTTAGAAACCATGACTTCCACAACAGCCCATATGTAATTTGAGTATCGGCTTATTTGTTAAAATAATATTATAATTTTGTTAAAATTAAAAAAAAATAAAAATTGATTTACCACTTTCGTAGTAGCCAGCGCTGCGGTTTCTCATTATGAAACATAATGGCAACCTGCTACCCTAAAAGAATAGGTTCGTCGAAATTGAGGCAATATTAACGGAAGTAAAACAAATGCCACATTTTTGAAATATCCTAAAATTTTTGAAAAACACAAGATTGAAAAAGATGTTCTAAGCTCATTTTTTAAAAGCCATGACTTCCGCAACAGCCCACATATAATTTGAATGACTAAGCCAAATTTTGTTTAAATAAAAAAAAAATAAAAATTTTTCTACAATAACAATAACGAATGTCCAACAGCCAACACCAATCAATAATCCTGTCTGGGCAACAATGAGGGCACGTGCATTGTCATTATTCCCTATTTCGTTGATTATTGAGAGAGCGGCGACACAGCCGAAATTATGTAAAAACCGAGGTTTTACAAACTCTCTGATAAATTTTGACGCATGAACTTCAAGCATTTCAGTGTACACTTCATTTATGTGGGAAAGAAAATTTCAATACGCTGATAATAGTGTAATCGCGATCCGTCGTGGGGAAAATAGTAAACACGCCATCTTTAAACATGGGCGTGACGCTGCACTATGATTGGTTATTTCAAATTACAAATATCCGTACAACTTTTGCCTATTAATAGGATGATTACTAGTGCAATAGTTAGGCCTAAGTTTTAAATAAATAAAAAGTTTTTAAAAATTGTTTTGAGATTTTTTTTTTTTTTTTACATGCTATCAAATAATCATAATAAAAAACATCTTCATTAAAGCCTTTCTAAAGATCATAAATTTGTTTTGAAGCATTTTTTTATAGAAATAAATTTTTATTAAATAAGTTTTAAAAAAAAAATGTTCTTTATTCACTAACTTCTAATATGAATTTTTCAGTGTCAAAGTCCTCATTCTCTCGTTTTAATCATGTTTTTCAACACTTCAAAAAGCGAAAATCAACAGAAATGATCTTCTGGCCCAACGAAAATCGCGTCTCGTGTGAAAGACTCCATTGAAATCTATACAACGACGGTGGTCGCGCAGCCAATCTGGCCGCTTGAAAATCGCGTTATGTCGCGGCCATGATCGCTTCGTGTGAAAGAGCCCCAAGATATGGCAGCATCTACCATTTCACGCAAGGCGCGAGATTCGTAACATACCGAGATGATGATGATGATCTCATGCGCTACAAAAATCGTAGGACCCAAAGAGAATCAACCCTGGGATTGGTTCATGCATGCGCACAATAGATTTTTTGATACTAAGCATGTCACGACTGCATTTTTATTGAAAACCAGTACCGAATTAAGGGAGGGGGGGGGGGCAACTGCCCTGGCACGTCCGGGGGACGGCAACATGGGATTGAAAATTGATCCTTTTTTATAATTTCATAGTAAAAAACAGCTATAATGGCGGCATGGGGCTGACTTGCCCCTCCTGATAACTTTCCTAGATCCGGCACTGTTGAAAAATTGCTCTTCGCTCGGGTTACAAAAAACAAATGTCCTCATGTGGATGATAAAGAATTGCAATTGCAAGATCACTTGAAACTTTCCCGGTTGGTACAAAGAAAAAAAAAGGTCTGATCTCATTACAAATCTATATCTATCCCGAAAACCTCGTTGAAGTATCTTTGAACCATGTTTGCCCATCCACTCACCGTCCTCCCATTAACTAACTCCATGGCACTACAGCCCATGTAGGGCCTTGGCCTCCTTAACAATGAGCCCACTCTTTTCTATCTTGCGCTTTTCTCCTCCATCCTCGTACCTGGAGCTTTTTCAAATCGCGTTCCACATCATCAAGCCATCTAAGTCGTGGTCTTCCTTTTAATCTTCTACCACCAGGGTTTCCAATGAAAAGTTTCTTAACTCCACGGTTCAAATTCATCCTTTGGAGATGGCCTACCCATTGGATCCTTTTACTTTTAACAATTGAAACCAAGCTTACCTTCCTCCCATTGTTCCAGGTTATTTGAATTTTGTAACGTCATAACCCTATCACTTCAAACCTTTCCTAGTTCGTAAAAAAATCATCTGATCATTACAAATCTATATCTAACCCAGAAACCCCGTCGCTATTATACACAACAATATTTTAGTTGCAATTGTTGCACAACACTTTGTATAGTCCCCACCGGATGCATATTTAAGCTCCAATTGTTGCATAACAATGTTTGTGTAGTTCTCATTGTCACGATATCAAATCCTACAATCTAACAATAGTAACGGAAGCAAACTTTCAGCTTTATAACTTAAAGCAAAGGGTTTTTATCCTATCCCGTGGGAATTTTACAAAATCCTGAAAAAGCGTTTTAATGATTATAATTACCTACAATTTACATGCGAAATGTGAAGTCGCTACTAATTAGTTACGGAACTAAAACTTTCAAGCGAAAATAAACCCTCGTTATTTCCGAAAAATCCTGAAAAAGGGTTTTAGTGATTATAATTACCTACTTACATGCCAAATTTGAAGTCTCTACTAATTATAGTTACGGAAATAAGAAAACTTTCAAGCGACAATAAACCCTCGTTATTCCCGAACCCGTGGGAATTTCGCAAATTCCGGCCTTATTCCTCGTCTACAACATAAAGGGAACCTCTGTGCAAAATTTCAGCTTTCTAGGTTCAACGGTTTGGGCTGGGCGTTGAGCAGTCAGTGAGTGAATCAGGTCTTATCTTTTAACTAGCAGCAAAGCCTGTCGGACGACAAGCATAAAAAAATCTGAAAAATCATTTTATTATCAACTATCAAATATAAAGTAAATGTAATCTAAATACTACGCTAACTTGTGAACGAAGCTTCTACGGCAAAAATGGTTTTGAGTTTCAAAATCAGCGTAAAAAACTGAGTAAGAATGCCAAATTTCATTAAAATCGGTGAAGTGGTAACAAAATTATATCGAGTTACGGATAGACAGACAGACAGACGAACTTAGCCAATTATATAAGTTGATTCTGTCTGTAATCGCTGTCCGTAAATTTCAATCGACGGCAATTTATTTGGGCGCGATGTTTTTCCATGGGCATGACGTCATGCGTGACGTGTTCCAACGCTGCGGTATGATTGGGATTCTATCGAGTTGATTGTTGCAGTGTAAAATTGCAAACACCGAGGTTTATCCAACGCTCTGTAAAATTCTACCGCAATAAATTAATGCATTTACATACAAACTTTCTTTCTGCATGAAGGAATTTCAGAAATATATGTAATTCTGTCTGTAATCGCTGTCCGTGAGTTTCAATCGACGGCAATTTATTTGGGCGCCATGTTTTTCGATGGGCATGACGTCATGCGTGACGTGTTCCAACGCTGTGGTATGTTTGGGATTCTATCGAGTTACGGACAGACAGACAGACGAACTTAGCCAATTATATAAGGTAGATATAGTTACAGCACACGGCTTCGCTCGTTCGGAGTTAACGAAAAGAGCGCGATTTCAAGATTTTTTTCCCCCCGTTTCGCAATTTAAATTCAATTTATATGAAAATAATAGAAAATATAATAAAAATTTAAATGAAAGTTTTATTTTGTTAAATTGAGTGCTATAGCAATTGAGCACATAAAGATTAACCGCCTTTGGTTTAAAAAGAGTACTTATATTTCGAGCTACGAGTGCGTTTTTAATGTAATTTAGTTATACAGGTTCGACTGTTTTTTTTTAAGACTTTTTATAAAGAAATTTGACTATTAGGCCTACTTGATTTTTTTTAAAAACGTGTGACAATTTTTAACATGTTCGATTGATAAAAGAAATAAATTTACTAGGAACTAATCCCTCCCCCCCTTTTCTGCTAGGCTTGTTTAACAAGTAACCTCTAAGAAAATCGGAATACTAAATTTGGAATGAACATAAGCCACATTATCAGACTAGATGCTAATTTCAGTTGCTAAAATGTCAAGGCCAAAGACTCACGTTAAAGCAAAAATAGTCAGCGCTAGGCAAACTATCTCTGCAAAATTTTGGAAAATTCGTTTGTTAGTAATTACTAATTAGGATGCATTACCACACGGGAGTTCGGCATTGCTAAATAAATCTAACAAAAATTGATTTTTTTTTTTTTTTTAAATCCAATAAAAAGTAGTGATATGAAATTAATCAGAATTTTTTTTAAATTGCTCCTACATTCAGTGGTTTCTTCCCCCCTCTTAAACTGCGTTTTTTTTACTCATTGGAATCCTGAAAGACGACACCAATTTCTGAACTAAAAAAAAATAAACAAATGGGCCGGGTAATTCCATGTCAAATCAACACACTGAATCAGACTTGATGTCTCAGATTGTCATGAGTTTTGGTATGCAGCAATATACCATAGACTTATGAAAAAATACTAAATTTCAGTTGTGTACAACAATTACGTTTGAAGTTATTAATTTTTAAAGATATAAATTTTTATTAAAAAATTACACGTTTTGGCACCTTTAGTTGCCTGTAGGCTAGCAACCGGTGATGATACAAACCTGGGATGGTCTCATTTTAAAGCTGTTGAATTGGGCTTTAACATGATAAGCAACAAGATAATGGTTATAAAAAAAATTGTTTGTGAAAATTTTAAGTTAAATTTTAAAAATTAGTTTGTAATGTCTAAATACATATAGCAAAATTCTATATGGGATCTCAATGGGATCTGGAGATGCAGAGCTTCAGAAATACACGTTTTGTGAAAAATATTAGAATTAGTACCGTTTCAGAAAATTGAATGGAACAAGCACTGGCTATTATTTTTATATTTATTTTAAAATGGAAAAAGATCACATACACACTTATCATTAAAAATCCAATATTACATGAGTAAAGTTAAGACTTAACAAATCAGTACTTCAGTTATGTTTCAGATGTAATTCTCTTTTCCTTAACGTTTTGTAAAAAAAAAAAAAAAAGGCTAGACAAAGTCCTTGAAACAGGACGAAATATTGCCGTGAAGATGTTTTAAGTTTGGTGCTATTTAAGAATATATTTGTTGTTAATCAGTTATGTTTGTTTTGTCTTATGAAAACTTCAATTGTTAGAAGATACCCACACATTTGTTCACTTCACTGTCTGGTAAACTGTATGTTCAGCCAGTTTGTGTGATGGGGTTCATATCACATCTGCAGAAGGGATCCAGAGTGTATCAGGTGGTGTGAGATTTACATATGAGGGTGATGAACTTGAAGGGTGGAGGAATGTAACTTGCACTTTACTGGAATCTTCATCTTTAGCCAGAACATAACATAAGCACCAACTGTGTCACCATAGATTGAAGTAACATACCCATTAATATCTGCAAATACTATCTGCTATTTGTCATTTACAACAGGAAATATATTTGAAACAACTGCAGAAGAAAATAATTTCACATTTCCTTTTTGTTCCACACGTGAGAGGTATGGAGGCATGAAATTTCTGAGTGCCTGATATAGTTACAGCTGTACTGTACCAGCTGTTCTTCAGTTTTAATGTATTCTTCAATCGTCACAAATTTTAAAGTCTATATTAGATATGTTCTGATTTGCCCATTCAAACAGTTGCCTTGCATTCATTATTTGATCCTCATAGGGTCTTTGTAGACTTGCTCTGGCTGCTAGTCTTTTTACTTTGGCCCCCAACCCATCGCATGGACCTTTTTCATGTGCTATTGCTGCAAAATGCCATTCAGCCTCAGCTCCAAAATCTTGCTTGTGATTACACAAGAAAGTTTCTTTTTATTTTTGTACTGCGCCGCAGAACCATCCGAAAACAGAATATTTTAGGAAGTCTTTGAAACTTTCATTTCAGATATTCCATCAACTTTGCCTGGAACAGACACAGCAGTAGTGTTGTGGATGAGGCAGTCTGATATTATTACAAAATTGAAACTGTGACCAATGATATGATTGCAAAATGAAATAATAATTCTCGGAAAAAGTCACAAATGACAGCCACTTGAGATTCCAGAAGAGTTTCCTTGGTATGTTTCAGAAATTCACTTTGTTTTTTTGCTGTGAAGTGATTACGAAGTAGAACAGGAAGTTTTTCACAAAATACATCAACAAATTCACGAACCGGTTTTTGAATTATTTCCAAGTTACATCGATCCACTGTCTGTATCTGTCTCAATTGCATTGTCTTCAAATGCTGTTTCCAAAAGTTCTCTAATCCTTTCAGTACCTGGACATTAAACAATTTGAAAAGACAGTCAATTGATGGTGGGCTGCAAACGATCATTTGCAGACACTCCTTGTACGTTTTAATTTCACCATTCGTCATTGAACTTATTCTTGCGTTTTCAAACATAAGCTTCACATTCTGATGAGTGGTGCGACAGACTGAATGTGCTCCACTCTGTCCTGACAGCACACAATTTTTAGGTCTAAGTTCAGCAAACTTGGAGAATCCCACTTTTACACTTGGAAAACTCTGTATGCTTCTCTTTTATAATAAATATTATTAAACATCATAACACCAGAAAATAAATGTCAAACTACATTTATTAACTGAAAAAACGAATTTTCAAGGAGATAAAAAAATTAACCGTCTCCTCTTTTTCAAGCCTTTTTTACAATAACAATAAATTGACGAGATTCTATTACAACAATGACCTCAAAATATTGACATTAACAGTTAAAAAACGTCAATACAACAATAATAAAAGATCATAATCTACAATATAACAATCACACATTATTAATAATCACAAAATCTGATCAAACGAATACAAAAAATTAGATGGATAATAGAAAGCCTATTAACACTTTAATTTTTCGATTATTACCTTTTTGTTAGAGGTTACGAATTTTTTGTTAATCATTTCTCTAGCCAATTTTACTAAATTTTCACTAACTTTAACTCCATCACATCTATTGAGATTTTTTTCTTTCGAATTTCGAATACATAGGCTTTCTATTGTCTTTCTAATTTTTGTATTTGTTTCATTATATAAAATGTTTACTTCACAATTGATACAATGTTGCTTGTCTTTACAGTGTTCAGCAATTTCAGAGTCCTTTACTAATTTTGCTCTAATATAATAATCGTGTTCCCCCATGCGTTCTTGAACTGTTCTTTTCGTCTCCCCAAGATAGAACGAATCGCAATTCAGGCAATCTAATTTATAAACAACACCCATTTCAAACTTCTTGTCATTGCTATTTATCTTTTTACACAAAATATTTTTTAACTTATTTCTATATTCAAAATTTAAGTTTACTCCATATCTTTTACCAATTTCTTTTAATTTCCAGCTATTCTTATTCAGATACGGAATGAAAAAACTATTTTCATTATGTTTATCCAATTCTTTTATCTTAAATTTATTATAATTTCTTATTGAGCTATCTATGAATCTGTCAGTATAACCATTCTTTTTTAATTTTGATTTCATATCACTTACTGCTATATTAAAATCTTCATTACTGGTATTATTATCAATTCTAATTAAATAATTCTCAATTATATTCCTTTTTATTTTCATATTGTGTCCAGAATCAAATTTTAAAATATGGTCACTTTTGTAATCTTTAATGTAATGTTTCATTGTTATTTTGTTATCCTTTTTTATTAGTTTCAGATCAAGAAAATTTAATGAGTCATTGATTTCTTCTTCCATTTTGAAATGTATGTCTTTGTGTCTCTTGTTAATGTCACTGAAAAAATTACTAAATTGTCTTTTTGTTCCGAACCATAATATAAGTATATCATCCGCATAGCGGTAATATTCCATACTAAATTTAGTATCTTTCAATAATTTTTGTTCAAAAAAATTCATATAAATATTGCATAATGTCCCTGACAAAGGTGACCCCATAGGGAAACCTTTGACTTGTTTGAAAATCCTATCTTGGTGTTTAAAATATGGGTTCTCAGTTATTAGTTTTACTAATTCTATCAATTCATCATAATCCATTTTTAGTTTCTTCAATTCTTCCCTATTCTCAAAAGCTAAGCTTTCCAAAATCAACATAGTTTCATTTACAGGAATATTTGTGTACATGTTGTCTACATCTAGAGAAAACATGTAAAATTTCTTAGTATTCTTAAAGAAATGTCCAATCTTATTAATTAAGTCTTTTGAGTTCTTAACAATTACATCTCTTGGAAGTTTGAAGTTTTTTACAATTTTATTTGCATATCTCCCAAACCAAACCTCTACGTATTAATAATCCCGTATTAATAGAAACGAAGAACACATGGGAAATAAAGAAAGAAGCTGAAAGAAATCTAATTGAGGATCAAATAAAAGGGACTAATGAATACTTAGGAAAACTGCTAAACGAAGAGGAAAACCTAAACAAGAGTTTGAAAAGAAATATGAAGTATGAAGAATATGAAAAGGTAATGTATTGGAATCATAAGAAATATATTGGTGAAAAAAGAAAAGCAAAAAACAGAAAAATAAAGAAAACTAAAAATAGGATAAGATATGAAGAGGAAACTAAATATGTAGTAAACCTTAGTCATAGAAAATTTAGCAATAAAGAAATGAGCTTACTCAACAAGGGTTTAGATTTCGTTATAGAAAAAGAGGAAAACTTAGACATAAAAACTTTGGCTATTTTGAATGAGGTAACTGAAAAGTTAAAAGACCAAGATAAACAGAATTTTTTAGAAGAAATAGAGAAATTTCAAAGAGAAACAAGAAAGACAGTTACAAATATAAATAATGAAGAATTAGAAATTTTGAGACAAATTGGTAACGACAAAAAGTTACATATTTCGAAATCAGACAAAAGTAACCAGATGATTATTATGGATAAGGATGAATATGTTTCTAAATTAGATACTTTGGTTCAAGATAAAGAACATTACACTGAATTGCAGGAAGACCCAACTTTTCCCCTATATATTAAAGTAAAAAAATTAGTAACGGACATGAATAAGAATGGTGTTATCAGCTATAAACAAAGCCAAGAAATCATGAAGGAAGCTTGCAGGACCCCTACCTTGGAAGGAAGAGTAAAAAATCATAAGGACAACATGCCTCTGAGACCAGTAATTAATGCATATGGCTCACCGGTTCACAACTTGGCGAGATATGCAAATAAAATTGTAAAAAACTTCAAACTTCCAAGAGAAGATGTAATTGTTAAGAACTCAAAAGACTTAATTAATAAGATTGGACATTTCTTTAAGAATACTAAGAAATTTTACATGTTTTCTCTAGATGTAGACAACATGTACACAAATATTCCTGTAAATGAAACTATGTTGATTTTGGAAAGCTTAGCTTTTGAGAATAGGGAAGAATTGAAGAAACTAAAAATGGATTATGATGAATTGATAGAATTAGTAAAACTAATAACTGAGAACCCATATTTTAAACACCAAGATAGGATTTTCAAACAAGTCAAAGGTTTCCCTATGGGGTCACCTTTGTCAGGGACATTATGCAATATTTATATGAATTTTTTTGAACAAAAATTATTGAAAGATACTAAATTTAGTATGGAATATTACCGCTATGCGGATGATATACTTATATTATGGTTCGGAACAAAAAGACAATTTAGTAATTTTTTCAGTGACATTAACAAGAGACACAAAGACATACATTTCAAAATGGAAGAAGAAATCAATGACTCATTAAATTTTCTTGATCTGAAACTAATAAAAAAGGATAACAAAATAACAATGAAACATTACATTAAAGATTACAAAAGTGACCATATTTTAAAATTTGATTCTGGACACAATATGAAAATAAAAAGGAATATAATTGAGAATTATTTAATTAGAATTGATAATAATACCAGTAATGAAGATTTTAATATAGCAGTAAGTGATATGAAATCAAAATTAAAAAAGAATGGTTATACTGACAGATTCATAGATAGCTCAATAAGAAATTATAATAAATTTAAGATAAAAGAATTGGATAAACATAATGAAAATAGTTTTTTCATTCCGTATCTGAATAAGAATAGCTGGAAATTAAAAGAAATTGGTAAAAGATATGGAGTAAACTTAAATTTTGAATATAGAAATAAGTTAAAAAATATTTTGTGTAAAAAGATAAATAGCAATGACAAGAAGTTTGAAATGGGTGTTGTTTATAAATTAGATTGCCTGAATTGCGATTCGTTCTATCTTGGGGAGACGAAAAGAACAGTTCAAGAACGCATGGGGGAACACGATTATTATATTAGAGCAAAATTAGTAAAGGACTCTGAAATTGCTGAACACTGTAAAGACAAGCAACATTGTATCAATTGTGAAGTAAACATTTTATATAATGAAACAAATACAAAAATTAGAAAGACAATAGAAAGCCTATGTATTCGAAATTCGAAAGAAAAAAATCTCAATAGATGTGATGGAGTTAAAGTTAGTGAAAATTTAGTAAAATTGGCTAGAGAAATGATTAACAAAAAATTCGTAACCTCTAACAAAAAGGTAATAATCGAAAAATTAAAGTGTTAATAGGCTTTCTATTATCCATCTAATTTTTTGTATTCGTTTGATCAGATTTTGTGATTATTAATAATGTGTGATTGTTATATTGTAGATTATGATCTTTTATTATTGTTGTATTGACGTTTTTTAACTGTTAATGTCAATATTTTGAGGTCATTGTTGTAATAGAATCTCGTCAATTTATTGTTATTGTAAAAAAGGCTTGAAAAAGAGGAGACGGTTAATTTTTTTATCTCCTTGAAAATTCGTTTTTTCAGTTAATAAATGTAGTTTGACATTTATTTTCTGGTGTTATGATGTTTAATAATATTTATTATAAAAGAGAAGATTTAAGGAAGAAGTATGGTTTGTCTGTATGCTTCCTTTAAATTATTTAGCATCAATCTTTTTTAAACAAATACTTTACCACCTGTGCTGTCTTTCACTGACATGAAGTCCTTCATCCCTGGCATCGCTCTGTTTATTTCGTCACTTGTAAAGAATCCTTTGACAATATCAACAAAATGATTTGGCAGACTTTTCCCTGCTTTCAGATCAGGACTACCAAAGGCACCCTTTTTTTTTTTTTTTTCAACAGTGTCTTGGCTTGTCGTGCTAAGTAGTTAGGGCCGAAAATTCTTGCATTACCTTCCTCACACTCCAACTGTCAGCAGCTGAAGCTTCTTTCTACTAGTGAAGCTGTTGAACACCTCCTTTACATGTTTAAAGAACTCATATTGTGAATCATTATCCTCATCATCAGTATATGCATTCACCAGCAGTTTTCTCTTGACAGCCACATGGCCTTGTCAGTGGAGTAAACTTTGGATTGCATCCTTTTATTTCTATTGGTGACTCTCCCATCTCTAAAAGAGAGCTGTTAAGAGACCTCAGAGACTCAGATTCATTTGAAAAAGGTATATCAGTGGATGCTTCTTCAATTTCAGAAACAGACCGACTTTCTTCATGTATATGGCTAGTTCCAGGTAAAATTTCTCTGTATTTTTCATCTCTCAGCTTTGTCAGATATATACGATTGCAATGATTCTACTTCTTGGTAAACCCATTTGATATTTTTTAGTAATACACTTTGGTAAACATTTTATTTATTCAAAGAAAGTTTTAATGTAAATATTTTATTTTGGATCTTCCGCCACTCTGGAAGAGTTATCTTGAAAAAGGTAAAAATTTATTAATTGTTTATTTACTTAGTTTTTTGTGGAATGAATTGACCTAATAGCATCCGAAATCTAGGGGTCTCCCGGCCAGTAATATCCGGAAATCTTTAACCTAAGAGCTTCCTGGCTCCAATCTCTTGGAAGTATGAAACCCATAACCCTAGTAAAGAAAAATTTCAAATCGCACGGCAGTGTACGCAGTTTGTAACATTGCTGTACTTTACAAATTAAATTAATAGCGTTTATATTTTGATACCTAAAAAAATTATAAACGTTATACATTTAGGATTGATTCAGCTTCTGCTTTGAAGTCTAAACTAAAAATTCGATTTATTACTCCAATCTTTTAATTCTTAAACAGTTGTTGCTAAAACTTTATAATCCATTTTTACTTTCTAATTATTTTACCTTTACCTGCTTTTTCCATTAAAACTGATAACTCAGCAAATTAAATTAAAAAAAACTACATTGTTCTTAAACTACCAATTTTCTATGTCACAAAAACCTTAAAAATACTATTAATACCAAAAAAAAAAGATGGGGGAGCAGAATCCATGGTTGCTGTACAAAAATACTTTCGCCAGTATTATTAATCCCATTATAAGGGGAAAGCTAATGCATCTACATATTGCTTTTGTTTACTCTCAATGGATCACAGAAGTTGCAATTATTTGTGTATGTTATTGATTAAAATGTTGCTTAGATTTTAACACAATGTCATTTTTTTTTCTTTCAGATATGCACGTTATTCCAATTACTGAGTTTAATTATTTTATTTCTAAGGAAACTTTTGAAAAATTTCAGAAAGGTCTCTAGGATTTTTTTAATTTTTAGATTTTATTATTTTCAAGAATCTTTTGGGTTGTTGTTAAAAAAAAATTAGTGTCAGGGATATATCAACCCAAAAACTCTTGAAGTTTTAGCATGTGTCACTGAACATTTTCAACCCCAAAACCATTTACAGAACCATCCTGACCTGTATTAATGCAAAGCAAGTTTTCCAAAAACATGGACAATAAAAATAATGCCACATTAGCTTAAAGGGGCCAGGAGAGAAGATGCATTTTTAAAGAAGTTTATCTTTATGAATAATCAATTATTATCTATCAGGAGAAATAAAAATACTGTGTCCTTTCAGTAAATTAAAAAAATTATTCCGAATCTCAAAAGGATCTAAATGAACTAGGGATGGACGGGACCCGATATTTCGGGAAATTTATAATCCAGTTTATCGGGCGGGATTTGCTTTACTTTGGCATTTCTTCGGGACGGGATTTCGCGATTTATTTAAATTCAACAAAAGGCTTAATAATGCTGGAATTATGAATCCTGGCAACTGAAAACTACAATAAATCATTGAGAAATACTCTGGACTATTTATTTTCCTTCTACCTCCCAATATTACATCAACAACAAAGTGTTTTCATCATAGCGTTAGCGATCGACTGGCGAAACCAATAAACAACAGACTGCCTTCGTGATTTCGACTAGCGACAGGCATAAAAATGTTTTTGTTTCTTATTATTATTGTCATCCATATCAAGTTTCAAAACCCGAATAACTATTGCCTATTTACTGAAGGAAGGACAATCCCGTCCCGTACCGACCTAAAATGAACACAACAGTCGTAAGCTATGCTAACTTTCTCCCATTAAAAATACCAATTTCTTCCACCCATTAACGGAAAATATTTTATCCTCCCAACTGTTAATTGTCTCAACTATTTAATGGTTCCTGAAAGTATTTGTACCTTTATCAAATGTTTACACATTTTCAGGCCTCTTGGAAAGCTGCTACTCCAGGGTATTTCGCTATTATTGAATGAACACAAAATTTCTTGACTACTATAAAAATATTCTTCTGACAAGATTATTATTTGAGCAAGTATCAAAAGTTCACTTTACAGGCAACAAAGGAAAAAGAATTAAGTTTTGATGACGAGGTAGAATTTGTGGGAGGCAATTCTTTTATGTGATGCCTGGATTAAAGTTACAAAGAATGACATTTTTGATCTGTGCCTTTAATTAGCTATTTCTTTTGATAGAACCGAAGTGAGGTGTTTTAAGTTAATACTACTTTTGATAAAAGAATGTCAGCACAGAAACTAAATGTTAAAAATTAAAATTAGAAGTTGTGATTTGGCTGGTTTACTTTATTTAAATCGGATTCTTACTGAAGTGTCAACAATAATTTTACAATACCAAATCATCAAGAATTGTTTTGTAATAGATAACCAATTCGTCACTAAAAATGCAACCTTTCATTAAAATATTGAATTCTAAATAGACAATTCAGATTCTTCTGAATGTCAGTTGAAGAACAGTAAAACTATCACATCATAATTTCTTTTGTTAAACAATAATATGGATTTTTTTTTTTTAATCTGTAATTTACCTAAGCAATAACTGATTCCCAGAGACTAATAAATTCTGTTTTCTCATAATTTTTTTTTTTTTTACTCAATATCTTCTTTCCGTCAGCATAACCAACTATTGAGAGCGTTAATTTTCTTTTCTTGTTTGTTTCATTGCTATTTTAGTAATTGAGACCTTTAGTAGTAACTGAAGAATAACTAAATATTATAGAAAAATCTATCTTAAGAAAAACGTGCAATTTTTTAAGATTCGATTTTTAGAACTGTTTTTCTTTTTTAAAAAAAAAAAATAAAATAAAAAAAGGGAATTAAAAAAAAAAGCATTTTATGATTTATATAATTGCATACAACAAATTTGGAAATAGCTAAGATACAGGGCACTATTACTTATACATTGAAAGGAACAATTCAGGAAGAAAAACCATTAGCTTTGGCAGAATGTTTCTTTTTAAATTTATATACATGAATATTGTAAATTTCATATAAAAATTTCATGTAATTTAGCTAAGGCAAAGATAATGGTACTCTCCCTCCCCACCCCCCTTTCCAAATAATGTCATTTGACCAAAAAAAGAAGAAAAAAAAAAAAAGAATTAGGAAGGAGAAAAAAAAAATAATCCACAAAAATATTCTTTAGAAATTTATTAATAAGTAAACTACTGCAGAACAAATTACAAAGTGCAAATGGGCCACAGTAAAGCACTTTGCGGCATTTATACCCCAGTGAAAAAGATGCACCTAATTCATTAAACATGTGAATAAGTAACTGCATAATTTGAATATAACAAAAGGCCATATTGGATAAGTTAGACATCAAAATATTAAATAGACTTGCGGAAATTTGGGGTAAGGTGCCAGCAAGGGAATCAAGTGGAAAATTTAAATAGCAGAAAGATCAGAGGGATGTGGAAAAGGAATAGGTTCGTGGGCAGGGGGACGAGAAAGGAAGACGGGATGAAGGATGGATGAAGGGAGAGGGAAAGAGGGGAGGGGAGGGAGGAAGAGTTAACAATGGATTATTTGATCTACTTCTAGTTTTAAGTTGCCTAACCTACTACAGAAATAATGTGACTAATACAATTAGTGGTGTTTGGAGTAACAGTGAACACCGAAACCCACACAAAAAATTAAAAAATAAAATGAATTATATAATGTTTACCGATACAAGAGACAAATTATACACTTGTACGAATATCAAGTACCCTACCACTAAAATCTCAGCATTAAATGTTATGTAGAGATATTTCAGTGATCGTTAACTTTAGCTTGGCAATAAGTATCAAAGATTTGCTGACAAAAATCTGTCTGTAGTATTAATGTAAGATCATCCAAGTAATACACACTATAATCAGAATATACAATATTGCACAACTGCAATATACAATTTTATTAAATTATTGTCTTGCCTAAGCTGTGGCCACCACCTTATATTGGTAGCTATTTATGATTCCCTCAGAAAATTTCAGCACAGAAACAATATGCACTGAAGATCCTCCTCAGTGAAATAACAGTTCGCTCGAAGGTAAGAAAAGAGGCTCACGAATAAAGTTCACAGGACCTTGCCTCAACAAGGAATAAATATTGAAAGGTCATCAATTTGCTCGGGCAAGTCGAAAGCACAGTCTCCTTAAATCAAATCCGCAACATTCATTGGCATTTCCTCAATCTGGGTATTGTAAAACTGTTCAATATCCTGAAGGGTTCGCTTGTCCTCTTCGGTGACAAAATTGATGGCCACACCTTTACGGCCAAAGCGTCCGCCTCGACCAATCCTAAGGAGAGAAAAAAAAAGAAAGAAGAAAAAAAGAATTAGATATTCCTAATGCTACTGAATACTTTTGACTTGTGATGTTAAGGGAAGGGAATTCTTAATTTACTAGAACCAGTAAAAATTGTTTTTAACTTTTTTGTGTGCAAATGAATTAAAAAAATTTTACTTTTCTATCTTACTGTTAAATGATGGCTCATTTAATAATTAAGTACACTAAGGTGAAATTTTAATTTCATACTATTGTTATCTGATTGTTATAAAAGGATTTTTAATCTTACAAGGGGTTTCATAGCATTATGAAATCAAGCAACCCTGTACATGTTTACAGCATTACCGAGTGCAAAGTACTTTCCTCGCTAGCACAAAATGCATTCGTTGTGATAAGAACAAAGCTTACTCTTGATGAAGTGAATACAGAATTTAGTTAAGAGCCTAGTAATAGAATGATTTCAGGCCGGAAGTGGTCAGAAAGGAGAGTTTCACATTAATATGTAAAGTCAAGAGGGTCAGCCCCCCCCCACACACACACACACTGTTATTTTCACACATTCTTTAAGTGCATGTATCAAGAATACAATTATAATTGGAAATGGACTACGGATCTACAGTAAACTAATCTTTGTTTTCAAAATTGTATATTAGATTTTTTGTTAGTATTGTAATAAACAAGACATTTATTTACAAAGAAGGGTAAAACTTGAGGAAAAAAAAAGATGTACAAAGATTCTCTGTAAGGAAAAATATTACAAAAACAGAAAAAAATATCCAATAACACAATAGAATTACTTTTCACTAACTAACATAATTTAATGTTTTGTGAAACTCTAAAGCAATCTGGGAATCAACTGCTACATTTCATTCACAACAGTTTCCTTCCTACTGGTTTGTCAGCGAACAGAGTCTTTAAGAACTACACTAGTACACACATTCTCGCACTGTTGCCACTCAGGTTAAGTGCCTTCCAAAACATGCAATGCAATGGGAAAATAGCAACTTATGTTGCTTGGCATGAGAAATGCCAAGCAACATAATTTTGGGAAAGGCATGGCAGCCAGTAGAACCTAAGTGCAGCGACATGAATATGTTAAAATACATTTAGTCTGTATATTTGCTACTTGGACCCATTTTTGGCTATTTCAGGTGGTTAGATTGACCTACGAAATACATTAGTTTTTGTTCCTTTCCTCCTGGCGGTTCCAAATATGTACAGTTTGTTCGGTAGCTATTTGGACCCACTTCCTCTCATGTAGGAAAGAAACAGACCAGATTAAATTAACAACAACCTTTTCTACATAGGTAACGTTTCCTGAACACATTTTGATATTGACTAGGATCGAAGAATTTACAGTCTGATTACTCTGAAATAGGCCCTATCCAAAAGCAATTTTAAACATTTTGAATGTTCGATTCTGGTCATAACACATTTCATTATATCTATATTCATAATTATGAAGAACTAGAAAAGAAAATTTCAGACTCTTAGGAAATATATTTCACTTCTGATTGAGAATAGAATAACTGAACATTAAGAAAGAGGTTCTATTCCATCTCACCCACAGAAAGTGATATTTACTATCCTTCCCTTGACGACTACTTTTGATCATTGCCACTTCAGTTTAGACTGAATGACTACTAAAGAGTGCTTTAAAGGGAAGTTGCATTTAACTAAAAACAATGTAAATAAGCATTTCAGGTTATAAAATTTAATCTTTATGTGATAACTGTTTATTTACTAAATTATCTAAGTTAACTTTCTACTTACAAATCAAACTAATTTAGATCACAACCAAAGGTTTAAAGTAAATATGAATTTATGCCCTTTAAAGAGATTAAAAACATGCAAAAGTGAATCCCTCTATAAACAAGTAAGTGCCATTTCCATATTCCTTTACAATCTTACCTTATTATTGAGGAAATCACTACAATCCCTTTATAGACTGATATACTGTCAGTCAAGACATCAGTCAATGTCTTGCAAACTCACCTGTGAATGTAATTCTCACGATTGGTAGGCAGGTCATAATTGATGACGAGCGAGACTTGCTGAACATCAATGCCTCGAGCCAGCAAGTCAGTTGTGATGAGCACACGACTAGATCCTGACCGGAACTCTCGCATAATCACATCACGTTCTTTCTGGTCCATATCACCATGCTGTTATAACAGAATAAAATTTAATTAGAAGATTCAAACTAAATAAAATCTTCATGACAACATCTGTACAGAAAGATTATTCAAAAGGTTTCATTATATACAAGTTCAGATTTATTAGTTAGTTTAATTTTTTTAAATTTTAGATACAGTTAAAAAATTTAAATTAAAGAGAGCAAAGTCTTAATATATTGCGTTTTTACTAAATTAGTTCTAAATTACGCCGCTGACGACGTGGTGGTAAACTGATCTGTTTTATCACCATAGAAACAGTGATCTGAATTTTGAATTGGCATTTTCAGGCAGTGATTTGTTCTTTACATTGGTTTCAAATTTCATATCACTGTCCGGCTATATATATATATATATATATATATATATATACATACACACACACACAAACAAACATTTTCATTTCACTGTTTAATAATGAAAACTTAAAGTTTTAAATAATGAAATGCTATCAAATCTACTGCAAGTATTTAAAAAAAAAAAAAAAAAAAAAAAAAAAAAAAAAAAAA
>JAFIDM010010028.1:39698106-39755124 GCA_023159025.1 Thereuonema tuberculata | reverse complement strand
TAAAAAAAAAAAAAAAAAAAAAAAAAAAAAAAAAAAAAAATTTACTTCTCAATCACTTTCTAATATCCTTCTGCAAAAAGATTTACAACATTTTCTGAACTTGGCAAAAGAAAATTGACAGTGCTTTAAAAATGTTTTTGGCAAAACATGGTAAATAAAACAAGCCAATTTAGAAATTTTGTAGGCAACTTCCACTACACCTATGCCAGATAATTACTTAGCTCATTTTGAATTACACAGCATTTTCCAAAGAAATGAAAGACCTCCTGATCAATAACTTTCATTTCAGAAAATACGAGGGTTTTTGTTTATTCATAAATTTAGCTGAAATATGAAGCTATACATATTAGTTAAAATATAAATAGCCAAAATTTACTGAAAGGGGGAGAGGTAAATAAATTTAATACAGACATTAATTTTTCCATAGCTAAACTCTAAATTTAAAGTTTGTATTTGATCAACTTTTTTTTAATAAATTTAAAAAAAAAAAAAAAAAAAAAAAAAAAAAAACCCTTTTTTTTCATTTTTTTTTTCCCCCCCCCCCCCCCACACACACACTAATATCAATGAAGTCAGTCTCCCGATTGTGATGTAATTAAGTTCTTATTTTTATTCTTGTTGTCTCTCCAAATTTACAATTCTTACATATAAATCTTAAAGAAAGGCAAAACCTAATAAAATTTAAAATTTCATGAAACAGCAACTCCTGTAAAATATTTTAATTATTTTTGTTATAAGTTACTTTTATTTCCTATTGGTCAACTGTTTAAACCGTTAAATTTTTTTGAATCAAATTATAACTTCAATTTTGTTTAATTCTGTTATATGAATTGAACTATTATTAACTTTCTGGTTTGGTTTAAAACTTCCCAACATTACAAAATATGTGACTACTAATTAAAAGAGGTAAGTATTTACTGCTAAATTAATATCCTTTAAATTCAAAAATAAAACCAATTAAAATTTCAGTCTTGGAAATCTCCACTCTTTCTCATAGTAACAATCTTTCTTCACTACACAAACCCAACTTCTACAGGAAAATATATTTAGTGATATTTATAAGTGAAACAAATAAAATTTTCTTTTACCATGGCCGATACGGTGAACTCTCTCTGATTCATTCGTTCAGTCAGCCAATCAACTTTCCGCCTTGTATTGCAGAAAATTACAGCTTGTGTAATTGTCAGTGTCTCATAAAGATCACAAAGTGTATCCAGCTTCCATTCCTAGAATAGAATTGCAGATATTTTTAACATGAATAATTTCACAATTAAAGTAGGATCTGTTAAAAAATTATTAAAACTGCATCGTATTTTTTTTCCAAAAATTTGAATGTTAATTAAAAGATCCTGCAATAATACAATACATAAATATTAAAGTCTATAACCCTTACAATGAAGTATTTTATCTAAATGAAAGATAAAACACTTCATTGTAAGGATTATAGACTTATTAGTTTTATATAATTGACAATGTTATATGAAACTAGATTTCTGGTTTTCCACAAACGTCTTACAAATGTGAAAATGTTTATTGGGAAGAAAACTAATAACATAAAAAAGTAACTTACCTCTCTTTCGACAGCTACGTAGAACTGCTTAATACCCTCCAAAGTTAATTCTTCTTTCTTAACTAGGATGCGAATGGGCTCACGCATGAAACGTTTGGTAACTTCCAATACGTCAGCAGGCATTGTAGCAGACAATAAAATAACCTAAAAAGATAAAACAAGATTAAACCAACTTCAAAGTAGCAGTAACTAAAACTGTTCTAGTAGGGCTTACTTCCAAGTTAAAAAATAATAATTGCAGAAATTGTACAAATTCAAAATAAGGGAGGCATTTCCAATGTTAAATACTTAAAAATGATGGTTTTCTTAATTTAAGTTTTCATCTCTCTCACACACACACAAAAAAAATAAAAAGTTAATTTTATAAAACAGCAATTATTGAAATTGGTAATTTGACCAATGGCCCATTCATTCTTTGGTAAATTTTCCTCTACCTCTTAACATAAATGTTTTTGGCAGTGGCTTCTTCTCTTAAATGTGATTGCTGCACTTCTTTGGAAACTGGATGCTCATCACCATAAGATTTAATTCGAGTAAATTTGGATAAGCTTTACTATCACCAATCACTGATTAGTTTTTGTGTATCGAAAACCTAAATCAGTTGAGCAATGCCATACTCACTCTGCCACTTCTGTTTCCATGGCAGGGGATGAAGTTGCTGTGGCAACCATGCTGGTGTGTCTCCTGTCGCTATCTTTTCTTCATCGGCTAATTTCTCTCCCACAACTTCACACTTACAATAGTACTTAAAAAGGACTTCAAAAATCAAGGACTAGTCCAGTTTTGACTTCCATCACGAAAGCTGCAATCGTTCAATAATGTACATCCCCTTTTTTGCTAATTTTTTTTTACAGTCAAATATAACAGATACATTGATCAATTCATTAGGGTCTAAAGGATAGGTGTGGGCATTTTTCATAAGTTGATGAGCAGCAGTATGCTTCACACTCTCATGCCCTACCGATGTCTTGTGGTGAATTCAACCTGTAACATTCATGACACCTATAAGTTTATTGAGACCGGTTGGCCCCAACCAACCTTCCTCATAGCAATGATTTCAAATGCAAATTGTGACAAATCTCCATCAATTCCAGGACTGCTAACACTTTTTTTTTTTGTTTGTTTTAAAAACACTTTCCCATTTAGTGCAAACCACCTGCAAATACATCACCAGTCCTAGCATTTGTCTGGGCAAGAACTTTATCTCCACATCGGCATTACAAGTGAGACAAAAACTACAGTTTATCTCTTTCTTCAAGCATTCTAAGTTTATAATGTTCAGGGGCAATCAAGTGCTTGTAAGCTGACCGAAAATTTTTCACTCACTAGGTGTCTAGACTGCAGATGCAGGAGCAACATTGTTTTAGCCATCATTGGGACTTAATTCCTCGGGTAGATAGTTTTTTTTTTCGTCCTCCTCTTCTTCATTTAATACATCTTTTACCTTTCAAGGCTTTCTTAGTTGGCATCTCCAGTTTTCCCACGTTTAAAATAGACTTTACGAATAAACTTTCACGACCAAAAACCACTCTTGCTTCACAAAATCAAAGCAATTGTGTCAGCCATGTTGGATTCCTGTCTGGCCAATCACACGACATGAAAATGTTAGACAATAGGGAGAGGTGAACGGGGAAAAAAAAAATTGCCTAGACAGCATGCAAGAATTCCTGGGATTGTCCAGGCTGATGGAAGGCCTGGATGGACTTTTCTCAGCATTTAACAAACCTAAGATGGCAGCGCTCAGTCAAATATATCACCCGCCATCACCGATTAAAAAAAGGCGACATTTCAAGCTTTACACTCTAAACTAAATTGAATTTTTCCTATTTTGAAGTATGACTAGGGTCAGCAAAACCCACTTTTACAAAATTATAGAAAGTTTTAACGAAATTTCAAGTGAAGAAACTGACAAACATATCAAAGAAATCAAAAACCCATTTAACTCATTTTTGACTTTTGAAAATTTCAGACTTTTCAGGAAATATATTTCACTTCTGATTGAGAATAGAATAACTGAACATTAAGAAAGAGGTTCTATTTCATCTCACCCACAGAAAGTGATGTTTACTATCCTTCCCTTGACGACTACTTTTGATCATTGCCACTTCAGTTTAAACTGAATGACTACTAAAGAGTGCTTTAAAGGGAAGTTGCATTTAACTAAAAACAAAATGTAACAAGTATTTCAGGTTATAAAATTTAATCTTTATGTGATAACTGTTTATTTACTAAATTATCTAAGTTAACTTTCTACTTACAAATCAAACTAATTTAGATCACAACCAAAGGTTTAAAGTAAATATGAATTTATGCCCTTCAAAGAGATTAAAAACATGCAAAAGTGAATCCCTCTATAACGGTAATTTTGACCAAAAAAGGTTTTTCTGAGGAATAGGTCACCTTAACTTGGCTAAAATTTTATTACTGATTTTCTGAAATATTTACTAACTTCATTTTAACTTAGCAAACATTTACTTATGAATTTTTTATCCGACTACTTCAGAATTACTTTTTGGTTAGACAACACTATCTAGCAAAGGGGCATTTAGAATTAACAGCAATGATATGATCTACTATAATACCTTCAAATCAAAGCAACCAAGATAATTTTGCCTTTTATTGGCATAAACGTTCTAGGTTGGTGTAGTGTTTTAACTAGTTTATATTAAAGTGGAAACAGAAACTTTTTTTTTCCCCTCATAAAACTAAATTTAATCACATTTATTATTCACTTTGATTTGCTAATCCTTTTTTATTAATTCTATTAATATTTCCTTCATGTTTACTGGTCCATGAAATCCAAGATCTTGGGAACAGTTATTCTCAGTAATCAATTGACAAAGAAAAAGAAAATTACTGATACAACGAATTATACGTATTCCCATATTGTTATTACTCTATCTAACCTGTATCCACAAAAATAAGTTATTGCTAGGTCCCTACAATTTTTGCTTTAAAGATAACTTATTAACATTTAAAGAAATAAACATACCTGAATACTGGGATTCAGGTTTCTGAAGACATCATAGATTTGATCTTTGAATCCTCTTGAAAGCATTTCATCAGCTTCATCCAGCACAAAAATACGGATATGATTTGTCCCTTAAAAATAAAAAATAATTCACAAATTAAGTTTAAATGAAAACCGAACCAAAGTGATAAGAGCCTCAAAAACCTTTCTAATATAGAAAGCAACACAAGCTTCACAAAGTTACTGTAGGATATCTCACCTACCTACCCCCTCCTCTCATTTTTAACTGTTTCACTTCTGATTGAGAACAGAGTAATTAAACATTAAGAAAGAGGTTTTATTCCGTCTCACCCACAGAAAGTGATATTTACTATCCTTCCCTTGACGACTACTTTTGATCATTGCCACTTCAGCACAAACTGAATGACTACTAAAGAGTGCTTTATAGGAAGTTCTATTAACATCTTGAAGTTGTTCTTTTCAAAAAATATTTCTTATTTTTCGGAAAAGATATATAATGATTTAAATTACTGGACTTAAGTTTCACAAAAGGAAGAAGCTTTATATATATATATATATAAACACACACAATTATATGGTTTCGTTAATATTAAAAACAAAAATAAAAATAAAAAAACATGTTTCATTATAAAGGCTTGTGGACTACATTTGTTTACAAATTGAACATTAGAATAACTTAACACTGTACAACTAAATACTATGTGCAGGATCTTGTAGAATCCACTTACTCATATCAAAGAGAAAAAAAAAAGATTATTAATAATTATCTATATTATTAAAGATTTATCAACAAATTAGTCTTTATGGAACCTTTCCTTGTCTGAACTATTTCTAAACAGCAACAAGAATTTATTACATTTGGTAAATAGAAAAACCTACAAATCAGAATTAAAATTTTTTTTTTTTGGTCATCCACATTGCAAGATAAATTTGTAACTTGAGATACTTACTCAACGATCTCCTGTTTATCATGTCAAAAACACGCCCTGGTGTTCCCACTACCACATGAACTCCCATCTCAAGCTTACGCATGTCCTCGCGGACATTGGTACCGCCAATACAAGCATGGCACTGTGCACTCATATAGTCACCAAGAGCAATCACTACTTTTTGGATCTAATAAGAGAAACATTTGTTTTATTAAAAAAAAAAATATTCATATTCTAACATACATATGAAAAGATTACAATCAACTAACAATTCATGTTGTTCAACAACCACAGTGTTATTTTGGCATGGCTTAAGAAATGAAGTAAATTAGGGTCAATTTACAAAAGATACAAGTACAAAGACTGGAGATGACTCCTAAGGTAATCATCTGGTTGGACAGGATAAGACAAAAATTATTCTATCAGAGGGGTGCACTGTCAAGGTTTTGACTAGAATACATTTATGCACCACTAGTCAAAATTTAACTGAGAGAATTGGCTATTTCAGGGCATCATTATATTCAGACAATTTTATTGTATCAAAAGTTATTAATCTTTGATATACAGTATACTCTCAATATCTCGAAGTCAAAGGGATGCTAAAAAAAAAATTGATATAAGATCATAACCATAACATAAAAATTCACGTAAAAACATAAGATACGGAATAATATTCTAAAAATTAGTCTTGGTAAATGAGAATAAGTATAAATATGTAATGATAGTTGACAATAAGTCTAAATACAGCAATGATAATTTTAATTTTTAAAAGTAGTCGAAAATAATTACATTAAATTGAAAAGAATTAGTAAAATACAATGAACTTACATTGCTAGAATTTCTTAAAAAAGTGAGAGATTCTTGGAAAAATACCTCTATTGCTTCGACACAACTGAACGGCGATTATTCCGGAAAAATTCATTTTTTATTTCGAAAAGTATTCGACATAACAAGGTTTTGAGTGAAAACTCTTTGACATAATTAAAATTAACGTTAGATGAATATGTAATATCAAGGGGAAAAATAATTTTTCAATATATTAAGGTTTTCGAGGTATCAAGAGTATACTGTACTTTAAGTTTATCTTGAAAATCCTTTGAAATCAATTTATAACTTCTGTAAGAGCAAATAAAGAAAAACAGACCTCGATGCATTTATGTTGATTAGTAGCCAAATTAAGAACTACAGTGTGGCTGGGAAGTTCCTACCCCTTAATTGGTAGAAAATATTTACACATTAAGTGTCCAATGCGTCTAAGTTAACCATCATGCTGTGAACACAAGTTCATACTCCGCCATATCCCATTTGACATTTTTTGAGCTCGTCAGGTGTGATGGTTCGAAATGTGTCCTCAACTGCATTGCACAATTCTTCATTTGTAGCATAACGACGTTCAGACACGCAGGCCTTGATGATTCCCCACAATAAATTGTTGACGTCGTGAGGTCAGGACCTCGTAGTGGCCATTTCAACAGAGCTGACGATGCTGGAATACCGCGACCAATCCATCATCCTGGAAAATGTTCACGAAGAAACCCACACATAGTAACAGCAAAGTAAGCAGGTGCTTTGTCCTGCTGTAGCCATATGCGTTCCATGATACCCGCGTCTTCAAAGGTGTGGGATTAATCAAGTTTGCAACATGTGTAATTAAGTTTCGTCATTAACATGACCATCAATGTAATATGGTCCAAACAAATGATGTGATGTCATCACAGCCCATATTATGTGAGGTGGATTCCTCTCCAACTCCAATAAGTAATGTGGGTTCTCATTCACCCTAAAGACAACATTTCAAACACGAACACCTAGATTATAGTGTCAATTGAAACAACACTACTAAATATTTCATTTATTACTACATAGTAGGGGGTACGGAACTTCCCAGCCACACTGTAGAATGAGAATTAGGAATAAGCTTAATTTATTTTTATTTTTTTAATTACTCTACCAAACCAGAACTAAGGAAAAACAAACCATGCCCAACTTTTTTTACTTCCATTAAATCTAGCATCCACACACCATCAAATAATTTTTTAAATGTTTATTGTTTTTGCTCCTTCAATGTACACTCTTCTTTTCCCAGGTAAATGCGCACTTTTCCCATATAAATGCACAATGTATAAATGCTATAGGTAATCCAGTAATATTACCATTTGCAAAAAAAAAAACAAAAAAAAAACAGCCAAATACTTGAAACTTCTCACTGAATCAGATTCATTTGATATAATTCCATTGTCATTTATAATCACTATTTCAATAAATACAATAGCTTAGGAATATCTTCATGGCAATTAGTACAATTACATTGTCTTTTTTAGCTAGTGCAAAAACTAAATCTGTAGTTGTTGAAAGTTGGAAATATATATATATATGCACTACAGAATCCTTGAATTTCAAAAAGGCTTAGTAGCTTAAATAAAATTCTGTTATTGTTTTACAATCTCAGTAATCCATAATTCTGAGGAAAAAATTGTAAAAAAATTGTTGAAAATTGCTACTAAGAAATGTCATGTAGGGTGCATAAGCATATTAAAAGGCAATATTAAGTAAACCTATTTAACAAAAAAAAAAATATGAAGTTAATGTTAACATGACAAAATTCATAATAGTCTATATAGTATTAAATTATTGTAAATGTCTAAATTATAATGGCTTCATATTATGTAGTTCTAATTCTCAAAAAATTGAATCTGCACTGAGTGAACTATGTCATCCTTGAATCTAAGAAAATTGTAAGATTTCCCAACGTCCTATACTTCAATGGTTGTATTATGCTTATAGCTGGCAGTTACAGTGACAATTTCCCATGTTCTGCTTATAACTCAGTAATGAAGTTGGCCAAGCGTAAAATTCATATGGTTGTCTGTAACTTACTTCAGCTAAACTGTAAAGAGCAAAACACATTCTGTCCATGGAAAGCCTAACAAAAAGAAGAGCCAAACCAGCTCTGGGGAAATCACAAGCAGGTGTAGCTGTCATTATTGTTGGCAGAATGATGTGTTAACCACTGAAGCCAAATTCAAACAGCCAAAAATTGATTCTGTAAGCCTGATTAAGAGGCACAATGCTATATAACAAGTGCCGTACCTCAGACCTTAAATTTCTTTAGCATCTTTACGCAATTCATCTGCTAATCAACTTTACAGACAAACTATTAGATAGATGCATAATTTCTATTTATAATTAAATAGCTTTCCACGTACCTATTCAAATTGAATTTAACAATAACCAACTAAAAAACTTGATAAAAAGATTAAGCTACGTCCAAATTATTTTTCATTAAAAATCAGCTCATGGAAAGCAGGCTTCATCAATACATTTTCAGGTAGTGAAGGTCATGAAATTTATCCAGGTTACTTATTTTTTAAGTTGAATGGATAAGCAATATTCTTTCAGATGTAATTTTAAATTCCTAGACACAGCCTTTGATAGTGGATAAAAAGTCATTGATATAACAAGCACAATCTTACAAATTAAAAAAGATAGTGTAGCTTAGACAAAAATCCACTCCTCAAAATGCTTCCTTCTTTCAGGCAGTGCTTAATTAAATACAACAGTAACAAATCAGAAAAAAAGGAGAAATTAAAATACAATTACAAGTTGTTTTTCTTTGTGTTTTTTTTTTTTTAATTTTGTACGATTTAGCACTTATTACTTTCAACAAATTAAGTTGAAGTTCTAGGCAACAGACATGACTGGGACCCCTAAAAACATTGGTAAAACTTCAAAGAAGAGCACCAACGCAAACAGGCACTGAAAAGTATCTGTTGAAACCAGCTTGTTATGAGATAAATGCATTTAAGTTCTCATTTTCTGCTTCAATTGATAAGACTTCAAAAATATATTAAGATTGGCACAGATATTTAGTAAATCTTTTTAAAAGTTAAACATCCTCGATTATTTATTCCACTTATTCTTGAAAATAATTTTATGCTTTCACATATCAAAAGCATCTTAATTATTTTGCAAAGTAAAAGCCTTAAAGAGTAATTTACAGTATACAAACATTTCAAGGCAATGATCGGCTTTCTATTGTTTAAAATTTAAGTGTGAATTTTCCAGATTAACTGCATTTTTTGCTATTTCAGATCAGTTCTGATCCCGTTAAGTTTGGAAAAAAAAAAAAAAGGTTTTATTTTAGTCTAGAGCTGTCAAATGTATCAAAAATATTTTAATTAAAATTTATTCGATTGAGAATTAAGACTTACCTGCTGTGCTAATTCTCTAGTAGGAGCTAGAATTAGAGCCTGGCATTCACGTAGGGAAGTATCGATCTGCTGCAAAATTGATATGGAAAAAGTTGCAGTCTTGCCAGTTCCAGACTGAGCCTGGGCAATTACATCTAAACCTGTTTTAAGAAAGAATCCATGTATTTTTTTTACCAAATATATTTAATGAATGAAGGATTGGAACTTCAAATCCTTTTTCTATTAAGTCATTCCAAAAGTATTTTTTTTTCATCACAAATCAAAAACAACAAGCTACTTTATGATAACACTGCTTACACAAGAAGCAGGGAAGTGAAAAGGATATAACTAATAAAAAAAATTAGCAATTTCAAAAAGTTTTCTAATGCTGGTATTTTGTTATGAGACTCCTAAAATATACTAATTTAATTTGAACAAAATTCAAGACTATAGATTAAATTCAAAATATTACAAGAACGTGCTATGTGCTATTTGCTTAAAACGAAGCACTTACCTACTAAAGATTTCCTTGAAAGTTTATTTTTGAATTTTTGATTATACATGTTATCTTTGAAAATTTAAATGGGATGGCATACATAGTTCATACATAATTACTGAATGGTTGCCAAATTAAAATGTTAAATTATCTTGTCTCAAAAGGCTAAACAAATTTATAACCTCCCCAACCTAAAATTATTAAACCTACCTTTAATACATGGAATAATAGCTCGCTGCTGAATAGCAGAAGGCTTCTCAAAACCATAGGCATAAATTCCTCTAAGAAGGGGTTCCTTCAACTGCATGTTATCGAAATTGTCAACAATCTCATCCCAGTTACTCTATAAATAGAATGAAAGTAATAAAATTTAGTAAAATATATATATTTTTTTTTTTGCCCTCTTTAATCAACTTCTCATTTTGATTTTTTTTTTTTTTCAATAATACGAGTGCATAAACTTTTTTTAAACCATTTAATTCTTCAAGAATTAAGTTCCAATATTCAAAAACTGAGCAACAAAATCTCAATTAGTTATTTGATTCCACAGAGAAAGGCCTTATATGGTGAAATTTGATCACTTGCACTCGCCTGGAAATCATGTCTTCGCAACAACAAGCTATTGTCAGTAGTGAAGGAAGACATTACACAGCCAAGCAAGGGGCATTATTTGGAATGTTTTTATAATATAAAAATATATTTGTAACTGTACAAAATACAAAAACCAGAATGTTGTTATGTTTATAAAATATAGTTAAGAATTTTGGCAACAGATGTCGCTGTTACATCCTGGAAACATCAATCCATAAGTGGATTGTATTAACAAAGGTCTTTCTTTGGGGAAATGGATAATACAGCTCCTCTTAATAAGAATTTCAAGTGAACAAATTTTTTGCCTATTTGTTACTTGGTAGTTCATTGGTTAGAGTGATGCATTGGGGATTGGTTCTATCCTCCTAAAATCAGTTTTACAATCCATTAGATTTCATAAGAAATCTTTTAAAAATGTTTTATACAATTATACCAAAAAATCAGAATTAAACAAAAATTATATAAATTAAAAAAAAAAGAAACATCGAGCAACAGACAATTTTTCTTTTTAAAAATAGTAACTGGAAGTGAACCAACCATATGGGAGTTACCTAAGGAAATGCAAATTAGTTTTGGAAACATCTTCTAAATGGCAGGGATAACAGAAATAAAACTTACTTTTTAAAATACAAAAGCAAATTAAATTGTTTTAATTAGTCTACATTTCTTTGAAAAATTGTAATTTTCAACTTCTCTTAATGGACTTAAGCATCATTATATCCATCTTCATATCACTTTTTATATCCAAGACACTACCCACCTCCAAATTAAAAAAAAATCAATGTAAAACTTTGAAGATACATTAAAAACTTATAATCGGGTTATCTCTACGGCCATCTGGAGGAAAAAATGCCAAGGGAAAAACCTCCAACCTCTAGGTCAATGTCACGAGTTACTTACCACTTTAAGCATTAGGTTCTTAGGTAGTGTTATTTTACATATGCTTCTAAAGAGGAGTTGGACAGATTTTAGATAATTTGTTCATTATACAGCAGTTCATAAGACTGGTATTATATTCAGGTGCTTGTTTCATCTTCTATATTTTAAAACTGTTGTGGCCTATTCAATCAACTGTCTATACTGAAAATTGAGGGCCATCATGGATTCCCATACAAAATTCTGCACAGAACCCTTGAACTCCAAATAGTCTAAAGCCACTCTTAGCTGCTAAGATGCTGGTGAATCATCAAAATTTACCTCCCAATCTTCTATTAAATCAAGTCTAATTAGGAAACTTCCATTAGCTCCCACATCATATACCTTTTTCAAGATGTCAGACATTAACTCCTCTGATTTTGATAAAGAATTAAATTAAGTCCTATACTAAAAGTTCTGAAAGAAAAGTTAGATAGGGCTAATTTTTTTGAAGATTCGTGTCTTCGAGGGAAAAATTTGGCCCACATTTGTTTCCCATTCTCCATTGAAACAACCAAGTATTTGCACATGCAAAAAGTGAACCAGAAAGGACATTAAATGTAAACCAATTGCAGACATTTTTAAGACTATCGAGTAATGTAAGTAAGTTGTCTAATTGTACTTGTCCACCAACTTTTGTTTGAAGACCTATGGATCTTTAAATCACAAGTAGCAGCTAGTCAACTGACAATCATTTTTTGGCAGAACGTTGGCAATATCACCCTAGGCTATTAATGAAATTTCAGTTTTGTTTTAAGCACATATATTTTGAGTTAGTGTCCCTTAAATCCCTCACTCTTCAAAACACTTGTTGCTTTGTTGTTAACATTCTGCTCTGATTAAGACAAATTTAAAGGTTCCATGTGCTTCTTAAAGAGGCATAACTTGTTCAGAATATAGAGCCTGTATGTGTTTAAACTTAAGTTTAATATAAGATGACACAATAAACAGATAAACTATGGAATACAATGATGCTTAAAATCATAAAAGCAACTGAACATGATTTATCAGAAAGAAATTAAAAATTCCCACTAAAAAGACAGATTCGCGTTATTTGATAATAATAGAGCCTAACAAAATATATAATTTCATTAATACCACTCAATGAAGGTAATCACTAAAAGCAAGAATAAAAATTTGAGATTTCACCCTTCCAAGATATGGAATTAATGTCTTTATTCCTTGTATAGGTGAGCATGTCATGAATTTTCTTAACATTCACAATTTTTAGCTTAATATTTTAACTCCTTGGACATTTAATTATGTCTTGCAGTACAATTGTGTTATCTTGTACTGAGCTGTCACAGCTTTATTTCAGACTGACAGAGAAAATATATATATATATATATATTTCTATTTTGACAAAAGTTTTTTTAGAAAGTAAAATGAGTTGAATTTCAGTTACCTCAATGATGCCATCAGGTTCCATTCCAGCTGGCCCATCATGATTACGGTCTCTATCCTTCTCACGATCGGGGCCATTCCTGCTTTCAGGCCAATCTCCACCCCTTTATTAAAAAAAAAAAAAAAATAGGATTTAGAATTAAAAGTAATCTAAATATTAGGATTTCATGGAAAAAAATACATTTGATTTATTCCAATTAAATTAATGAAAAGCAAAATATTATAGTTTTAATTCCTGAATACTTAACATTTCCCATAATCAACGTTACAAGTGCATAAAGTCATCAAAATATAATTACTTTTTGAAACACTGCCATCAAATGACCAAAACTAATCATTTGTAATTTGACAAGTTTCCAAATGCTTGACTTGAAATTGATATTTCTTCACAGACCTTAAGTTTTTCTTCAATTTTATTTTGGTGTTAATATTCTGTTTTATACTTAAAAATCCATTTTTCTATATAACAAGGACAATTAAAAAGACTAGAATTTAGTTTTTATTTTCTGTAATGAACGATAGAACTAGCCTTTCCACTTCTAACAACCTCAGCATTTCAAAAACAAAACAATAGGTTATTAATTAGTGGCAAGCAATTTTAATAGAACTATTAATTTGAGAACCTGCTCCAAAATAGCCCATTTATATAATGCATTAATAAATTCTGTAAAAATAAATTCAGTGAATTTTTTATAACACAACTGAAACAGCCATCATGAAATCTTTAAGTACAAAAATGACATTAAATGTAAGCAATTACATTTATTTCAAGGCATGAGTCTACCATTATAATCATTTAATAGATACTGAGGAAAAAAAAACATATTTCACACGCAAGAAACAAAGCAGTTGGAATGCATTTTGAAATATATGTACAGGGATTGCTCAAGACTTTAAAATATAAGGAAAAAAAAATTATCTTCCATGAATAGTTTAGTTTGTGATGGTCTTAAGAATTAAAAATTGTATGTTTTCTCCCTTATTTCTTTTTAAGCAATTTTTAATTAATGAAAATTTCAATAAATATTTGAAACAATGATTACAAACAGATGAAATATAGCTTATCTCAAATTGAAAATATCACAAAATATGCTCACAAAATTTAGGGGATATTGCAAAATGAATATAATAAACCCAAAAATCGGAGGCATTTCAGTTTATTTAATAAAAGAACATTATCAGAGAAGCAAATGACATGAAAATGGAAGTTGTTTGAATATGCAGATGTGATGCAAAACGTTATTTTTCTGTTTGTCCACAACCCTATATAAAGAGATTGGTGCTGCTTTCCATGATCAAGAACAACTGTCACCCGAAAATGCCCCTGCAACATGATTTACCCGAATCTGCAGCATGGACAGTCGCAGGGCATCTTGAAGCTGGCCAAACATAGATGACAGTGGCAGCAGTGGTTGGAACCTCCCAAAGCAAGATTAGCAGACTCTGGAATTGCTTCAGATACTGGCATAGTACAAAGAAGACCAGAGCAGGGCTGTCCACGAGCCACCACTGTAAGATATGATCGCTACTTGACGCTAATAGCACAAAGGAACCGGCCAAGTACTGTGACTGAGCTGCGGGGACAGCTTCTCGCTGTTCCTGGACGACGGGCGTATACTGAGGACCGTGCAAAATCTACTCCGTCACAGTGAGCTGTATGCCCCGCGACCAATGGTATGCATTCCGTTAACTGCTGAACATTGCAGAACCTGCAGAAGGTGGGCTGAAATGCATCTTCCTTGGACCAGTGAAGAGTGGTTCACAGTTCTCTTCAGTGACCAGTCAAGATTCAACCTTTAGCCTGACAATCATTGTGCCCTGATCTAGCGTGAACATGGGAGAATCCACTTTTCATGCAAGAAACATTCCTTTAGTGGAGGTGGAATCATAGTGGCAGGAATGGCATTGGTGGTTGTACCGACCTCCATGCTGTTAGAAATGGAGCGGTGAATGCTGTGTAAGATATTGGGATGAAATTCTACAGCCTTTATTGGTACCCTACACTGGAGCAGTTGGGATAAATTTATTTTTATGGAATCCCACCGTGTGCATCTCGTCAACAACGTGCTGTAAGAGGCTGGAATCGAGCACATGGACTGGCCTTCACGTTCTCCAGACCTGAATCCCATCGAACATGCTTGGGATGCACTAGGAATACGTGTTGATAGTCGCAGAACACTCCCATACCACTTCTTCAGCTGGAAGTTGCTCTGGGGTGCAAGTGACCACGAATCCCACAGGAACTGAATGAGAATTTAATCCTCTCCATGCCTCAACGCTGTCAGTCGTGTTGTAGCAGTCTCAGGTGAACATACTGAACAGTCAATGTGCAACACATTAGTGTTAAAGTTTACTTCACTGTTACTTATTAACAATTGAATGTTTGATGACATCATGATTAACTTTAGGAATAGAATACCTTTGTAAATATTGCTTTTTAACTAAGAACCAGTTTCACTCAAACTGACGACTAAAAACACTACTGCACTTCAATGACTTATATTTAACAAATAATGAAAGCAGTAATAGGGTAAAAATAAAACAATCTGAATCAACTAAACACCAACAATAGCTTTGATATTTAAAGATTGCAAAATAACATGTAATAGTCTGCTGTTAAAAGATAAAACTATTTCCATTTCCTTTCTCTTATGTAGATTAAGGATTTAAATTTATATATAGTAAAACTGGTTTGTATGTAATCCAGTTGTATGTAGTTCTGCAGGTCCTGGCAAAAATTGTATTGAATTACATATAAATTATTTCTAAGATATACGTAACTGAGTTACACACAATTCTTCATATGTAGTATATCTTCGAAAACAAGATTGAATTGTATGTACTTTCAACTATAAATATTCCCCAGGTGCACTGATATACGGCTCTACAGTCCGTATCAATATATAATCGTCGCGTTCATGAGGTTTATGGGCAGTTTTTAATGAAAGGTCAGTTAGAGACAATAACTGAATGAATGTTCGGAATTGATGAAACATGTGTTCCTTCATTTACTTCAGTCTCTCTCTTGCAGCCATGGATAATAGAAGGAATAAAAGTTACTTTTTAGAAAAAAAAAAGATTATTCGACCAGCAAAAATCAAAAGCAGAAATAGCAAGTAGCTTAAATATAAGTTACACTACATTATGTTCAGTCATTAGTAAGGAGTCAATTTTAGACGAATGTTGAAAGTTAGGTTCAAAATATGTAAATTGTAGCCGTCAACAAAAGGGAAAATTTGCAGATATGGAAAAGTGAGTAACAATGTGATGAAAAATTAATTGAAAATTTGTTGAGTCTTTGCTTTTCCTTTAGGACTGTAATTATGTAATGGGTATACAGTATTTTATTCAATCCCTTAAAGTTTCTATATATACACAGGACTTCAATTATCATGAGTTTTGAAGTGATATTCATTAATGTAAGACCACAGAAGTTAATACTGGACTTTCAAGATACACTGTATCCTAATTAAATTACATTACACCTTCCTAGCATCTCAAGCAAAGAATGCAACTGATTTTGACAACTTGCATTGCAAGCTTATGTACCGTTAAAAAAAAAAAAGGTTCAAATTTCATCATTCCAAGAACATCAAATAAAACATTCATTTGTAAATGAAGGCAGGCAGTATTACTGCTTTACAAAAGCAACACAAATTTCAGTGCAGTCTAAGGTTCAATCTGACATGTTCTAGATTTCTTACCAACTTTGGGATATACGAGAGATAATATACTGTAGATTCCAGTTACTTGGACCTCCAGACAATCTGGGCAGCCATTTATTTGGGACAAAGCTCAATTAAAGAACCCAATAAAAATGTTTTCTTTGCTTAACTAGGACAGGTGACTTGGTAGAGTCAGTTGTGTGCACATGTATTGTCATTCATATTAAGCCAATGTTGAATCAGCAAGTATAGAATACTGTAGTTTTACAGTGTTTTGAGTTGTAAAATTCTTTTTCCTGAAAATTTTCAAATTTTGGAGACTTAACAAAATGCCACATAAAAGCCTGTCACTAGCTGAAAAATTTGCCATATTGGACAAAATAAAAGCCTCATAAGTCATCATCATTTCTCGAGATAAGTGGAGTGCTGCAATCGACAATTGCATGTCTGATACAACAACAGGATAAACTGCAAGAAGAATGGACATGCAATGGAAGACAGGCAAAATCAAATGTCCAGGTAAGCATTTGATGTTGAAGATACAATGGAAAACCACTGATTTTGGGTAAGTGGAAGAGAAGTGTCCATCAGGGGTTCAATGACAAAGAAAATATTTAAATCAGCAACACTTTAAATAAGTGCTTATTTAAACTGTTGTTTTCCTTATGTATCCCAAATAACAGGAATCCATTATATATTACACAAAATTATTGATCCTTAATATCTTTATCTGGGAAAAAAAAAAATAGTGTTTTTTCTCCCCACTCCCTTCCTCAATGATGTTTTTGATTTTCTAATTACTATGAAGTAGAGGACTACTTTTTGTACTGCAAAAACATTTAAGTTAAAACATGATGGCAGGTTGCATAAAGATCTTTAACTGGCAATGAGTTTGAGACCATGCTTTACAGATATTTTTTTTTGTTTTGTTTCCAAAAACTCAGACTAATCAATTTACTACTAGATATTAATTAGATAATTTTTCTATTATCTAAAAATTAAATGAACAATCAAATAGTTAATAACCCCCCCCCCCCATCCTCTTAAATACAAAAACTGATAATGTCTATGTTTAAGCCAATATAAACAACATAGGTTTCTACAATCTAACTTGATACTAAATATAAAAACAATTTCTTTAAAAGTGAACTGCACTGTGAAACATTCCTCAATAGCAATTCCACTAACTGTTAAGATTATATTTTGCTTGGGAATATGCTGGCATCACAAATTAAAGCCACTGCACTGTTAAATTTTATTTCACTATTTAAAAGGATTATACAATTCAAACTCTGCATTATTATATCTTCAGATTTATATGCATATGGTATATTTATTGCATTCATAAGAAAATTGAGAAAAATAACGAAATCTTTGGATTGATTGCTTATAAGTATCGAAAAACATCCAATCCCTTCTCTTTCCTAAATCAAATTCACCAAGTGATACAATTTGTTTTGCCATCTGCAAAATCGCACTATAAAGTTTAAGGTAAGCAGAAGTGAAATGATGACAGTCTAACAAACTGATTTTATAGAATTTTCACAAAAAGGCAAAGTAGGATATTCCAAAATTCTGAGAATGAAATTATTGTTATATCTTCAATTATGTTTATTATTCTTTCAAATGACTATTAAGCTGTTAGAATATAAATACTTACATTCTTTGGATCTACTAACACACACCCTTTCTTTAAAATTTCATGGGAAAATATAGGGAAAGGGAATTTATGTGGTAAATACCAACTTTAAGAAAAATTCAGTAAGACAAGCTTAAATAGCTAACAGCAATATTTCCCCTGTATTATATATCTTCAGATACATATTTCACGGTTTTCTTGGTTATTTGAAGCATTTTCTGTGCCACACTTCCCTATGATCAAGTTGTCACACAAGACCAAAAAATTAGGTTTAGTTTCTTTTTTCCCTCCCACTTCTGATTCCTCCTGCACAGCCACCTACAATGCTTCTAATGAAATCAAAATCCCTTCTGCCACATTTTGTTTCAATTTGTTCCTTTTCAGCAAAGATAAATCACAACAACCATTGATGTCAAGATTTACAGACAGGTCAAAGTATATCAAGTGTTGGTATTTTAGATTAACCCATTCACCAATAGCAATTTTTAATATTTCTAATGCCTTTTGGTTACAATAGTTGCAAACTGAATGTTTGAATCTGGCATCTAACAGTTGTGTTATTAAATAATTGATGACAGGGCAATTTGCTTATGTTATAAACATTGTTGTTTTTTTTTTTAATCAGAAAATGGAAGCGAGAGGGAATTTAGCAAGATGAATTAAAATCCAAACTTTAAAAGTTCTCTAAACCTAGGGTGGGAAATTTTGCAAGGGGCAAATTATGAAGTCAATATCGTAACTGCTTAATAAACAGAATGTTAGGCATTTTGTTTTGTCTAATGGTAGAGTGAAAAATTGCTGGGATACTATTGTTAAGGTTACCACAAACTAGTTATGTTTGGGAACCTCTGGTTTAACACACTCCTGCTACAGCTGCCAGCAATGGTTGTTTATATGTCAATTTTCAGACAAGGTTGTAAAGAAGCTTTGAAAACAAAATTTCAACTTCTCAGAAGCAAAAAAAATGATAACTATTAAATGAACTTCAGATTTATTTCTATTTGAAATTAAAACAAGGATTAAGATATTTAAAACTATTTTTGGAATAAGCTTTAACACATTCAGGTCGCTACCCGTAGATTCTACAGGCGGCTATATATATCCCCTAAATTTACGTTGCTCAAAATTCCCATTGCTTTGCTTTACTTTGGAAGGAGTTTATTCAAGCGGCGACCACTTGAGATTGTTTGTATACTACTGTATAGTCAAAAGTCACTATCGGCACTCCTTGAATTCAGGATCCTGTCACTCTCAAAAAATAAAGCATTTAAAGATTAACTGCACTAGTCTTTAACCTTTGCATTGAAATAAAGATGTAATTGTAACGAAAGTTTTATCAAGTTAGATCTATCTTCACCGACAATAACACTTCAGTACAATATACAGTATAAATAAAATAACTGCAAATTATGAGATAGCATCTGAATCTTCATAATATTTTTCCACTTTCCTAAGGTTCATTTCATTTTTAATTAGATATAAATACTTTGACCTTATGAGTTCTAGAGTATACAGTAGAACCTCGATTAACCGAAGTGGTCGAGACTAGACCTCCGTCGGTAAATCGAAAATTCCGGATAAAAGAGAGCACTTAAAAATGGCCGTCAGGAGACCGCAAAAATGTTATTTGGATTTTAAACATGTACACATACACAAAATAACTAAAAGTCATGTTTTTAATTATAATACTTTAATTATAAATTTGTTCAATAGATGTTACACAAGTCAGAAAATGCAATGTAAATGTTTGTATGACATACGATACATACTTTACATTGGCTTAAATGGAAGTTTGCTCTGTCGTAAGCATGACTGACATCGTTTAGCTGCTCTGTCCCGAAGTTGTTTCAGTAGCTTAAGTTGTGTAGAATCAGAGTCAGTCTGTTGCTTCAATCTCATCAGTCCTTTAGCAAAACATTCAAAAGCATCGGAGTGGCTTATTTAAAAAGTTTCACCTGCTTCAATTCTGCTCACAGTTTGGAACTTCTGTTCCACTGTTAGCAAAACGCGTTTTTGTTTAGTGAGCTCCATGGCATAAATGAATGTTCTACATTTTGCTAAAGCCAACACTTTTGAGTCGGACAGAAAGTAGCCAATAGAAAGGCAGATGTCTTGGAGACGAATGGGATTTCCGGCAAAGGGGAACAATAGAATGAAATTTCCGACAGGAGGAGAAATTTATTTATTTACCAAAAAAAAAAAAAAAACTTAAGGAAACCGGCGTTGGTTAAACGAGGTTCCAGTTAAAAGAGTTTCGGATATTCGAGGTTCTAATGTATAGTAAATAAGGACATATTTGACTTTTTTTTTGGATCATATTTAGGGATATGTTTAATAAATATTAAAGAATGTACTTGGTCCCAAAATACTGCTAGTTTTCCTTTTCTTTAAACTATTTTTTTGTGAAGTGCAATAAAAAGCAATTCCAAGCCAATTAAATTAGTGATCTAAATTTACGGGACTGAATGTAACATTTCTGTATTTCGTCGTTTTATTTTGCTGCCATACATTCTCTGAATAATGAAATACAGCATTCAGTTTAATACTTTAGTCTAGAAAATGCTGCAAAATTTATTCAAAAATGGGAGACTAAGGGATAGGCTGCATATTCAAATGTGGTTTTGGGAGGAAACTTACATAAGTAATAGATTATATTATTAATAAATTGAAAACTCAATGTGATAATAGTTATTTTTTTTTTCCCCACTAATAGCAATTTTCCATAAATTGCTCTCCCCCCCACATCAAAAAAGGACAAGATTTTTTTTTTTTTTTTGGTTGAATGGCTTACAGCTAACCTCTCCCATTGCAAAATGTCCAAAATCCTGGACATGCCGAAGTGCAGCCTGATGAAGTCTCGGCTACTAACGTGATCTTCCAATGATAACATGTTCCCAACCCTTGTTTTAAGTAATAAAAATACTTTGTACTGAATTTATTAAGAAAGAAAAAAAAAAAAAAAAAACGAATGGCCAGACATTTGAAAGTACTAAAAGCCAATTTCATTAATATTTTTTTTTAAAGCCTGAAAATGACAAAACAAAAAGCCTACATTTTTAAATTACAATATTTTTTTCCTGCTAAATACAAACAGCGTAAGGTCTGTCTGTGTGGGGAGACAGACCGATTTGATAAACCTCCCTTTCTTATCAGAAAATAGGCTAAAAATAGTTTTACATATATAATATCCTTTAGAAAACAATGTCAAAGTAATTTTTAAACACCCCTTCAGCTTATTTCTTTTTCATACCTTCTTCCCTTAAAATTATCCAAAAACGAATTCTCACTAAAACTTGAATTACTAACCAAAGGAGAGAATATATTTTTACTCAGATTATCAAGATTTCTTTTAATCTTATCATTGCAAAGTTCAAAAGACTAAATGCTATAGTAACTTAACCCCTCTCCTTTTATTGCCTTGAACTATAATCAGCCGTGTCAAATTATGATTCCATCCACGAGGAAAGGTATTTATAGAGTGCCTCCAATATATAATTTATAACTGAATTTTATTTACGAATTGAAGGACTTATTTACACATGTAATTGTGTAATTAACGTAATCATCAAAATTAACTTTCATACATTATAAAAAAAGCATCCTACATTGCTAGTTTTATATTCTGTATGTAATAGAAGTACGACCTGATTATTCTAAGTTTTAGGAATATTAGTGCAGATTAAGCTTGCTTTTAATTATTTTTCAAGCTTTTAAACTTTAATTGGATGTATCCATCCAATAAATTAACTTAATTTAGTTCATAATTAACTGGGAATCTATATTACTAAAATCTTTTATTTCTCTATCTGTCCGGCGCAATTGTTAATTTCCTGTGAAACAAATTACTACAGTGAAACGTTCGCGACGGGAATCAAATCTGCAACCTTTTGATCCGAAGTCAGAAGTCTTGTCCATTAGGCCACGGGGACTACATTCAAGTTGTTTCAAAGGGAGTGCCCTTTTGTGTGTCTGTGTGGCACAATGAGAGAAGAGCCAGAGAAAAAGAAAATAACTTGTTTATTTTAGCCTACTAGTTTGAAATTTAGATTTCAATGTTCATTTTTTTTTCCAGCGACCACTTGAAGAGTCGTTAGAGATATCTCAACATGAATGAAGAAATTACAAATGACCAGAGTAAATACTCTATCTCACTAAAAGCAGTCACACTGTTATCCAGTTGACGGGGTATATATAGAATCACGAGTTTCATATAAGGACATTGCCAGGATGCTGAAACCAAAATCATCCAGCCAGCAGTAGGATTATTGGTGAAAGCAATGACAACACAGTAAAATAACGCAACTATGCAAACCAGAAATTACATTAACTACACCTCTTAAAGCTTTCACAGATGGAGTAACTGCTATCACTTGTGAACAAGATTCAAATGTCAACTGAAGCCATATTGCTGATGTTGAAGAAACGGAATACTCCAATGATCCCTCGTTCCAACATTATTTGCTGATGGCAAGATCAGAAAGAACAACAATATTATATAGACAAACACCCTATCTGGTATAAACATAAGGCTAGTTAGTAATAGCGAAATAACTTTAACTTAAGTATATTAAATTACTGCACAATACATGCATCCATTTTTTGAATACAACAAGGAAAAATAAATATTTTCAGTAGCAGGATAGTACGCCATTTAACAAAACCATTCTCAGAAAGATACACGTAATTTTTTTCATGAGTTAGAGCTGCAATTCCAGATCTCAATTTAAAATATGTCTAGGATGAGATGAAAAAAGTTGCTGAAAGCATGATTATACTATTAACATTATAGGGCAATCACTTGACGGCATTGTCCTGCAGGACAAGAAAATATGTCTCCCCCCCCCCTTTCAAATCAAAATTAGAATTACCCCTGAACTGTATTCCTTATAATACTTATATAAAATTAAAAATCTAAGATGCTTTTAGTTTAAAAGAAGTTCCTTTCATATTACATTTTTAACAGTCTTATATATTTTCATATTGTTATATAAGCAACAACCTTATGTGCAAACCGATTTTAATGTTTTACTTATTTCTTATGAACAAAATTCATAATCTTCTACAATTTAGATTATCCCCATTGAACAAACATGGGGAAGGATGTTTGCTTGACTATTGGGCTTGTTGCTTATTCGCCTTCATATATATACAAATGCAAAACACCACACAAACATCTTTTCCATGCATTCCAATTTCATTAGTAATGAAATACAAATAATGGACTTGTCAAAAACAAGCACTATCGGTCATGAAGCATTCCAAAATTTATCACTTTGCAAAGTTTAAGTTTACTTATTTGTAGTTGCAGCATTATTTTCAAAAACTGAAATACATTTAATTCAATTGCCGAGACTGATTTATTTTTAGCTTTCTAATTATTTCAGGCTGTAGCTGTAAAAATGTTTTGTTAACGAGTTACCATATTTAGAAAAATAAATACTTTCTCCAAAAAAAGAAAAAAATAACGGTGAGGGGGAGACAAATCAATTTTATAAGTCTACAGCAATTCACTTTCCAAAAATATTCTACATAAGTTATTGACAGAAAATGGGCAGAACTTTTTTTTTTGTAAATTACCCTATTTACTTGTGTAATCCCCCCCCCCCCCATTTTCCAAGCAGTGTCTTCACATAACTTATCAAGTTTTTTATCCTTTTTATTTCATAAACTTTAAATCCTTGTCCAGACATACCCAAGATAATCCACATTCCAACGTCCATATCTAAACCCAACCCAATTAACAACAGTGACTGGCATTTTATTTATTATATCGAGAAGTATTGACATGTTGTAAAAGCTCTTCTGAAAATGGGAAGAACGAACTACAGTTTCACTGTGGGTTTCAAAATGCAAGTTGTTACAAACACTGAGAAAAACCGTGTAAAGGCAGAGGGATAACACTTTGCAGTGGTACCCAAATTATTATGCTACTGGAGAAACCAGAAAGAATAATTACGAAATCATTTTAAGATCCGATGTGAGGAAAATAATCGATCATGTATAGTGCAGTCGAAAGAGTACATTATGGAATTACAAAATAAAGGGATGGCGGTTACCCATGAAATTGATCCAGATGAAGGCCAGAGAAATTCTAAATGCATAAAATGGTGAGAAATGGCACTTCATCTGAAGATTTTAAAGGTTGAAATGTCTGATTTATGAGAAGAACTGATCTAAGTTTACAAAGGATGACAACTTTGGTTGACTTTCAGTGTGTTTCGCCAACATGATTTCATTCTCTCAAATTGGTAACACTGATCCAACTCCGGTGCTCTTCGATGTGCCTTGAATTTCGCTGTATTTAAAAGAAAATCTCTTCTCCCTTCAAGGAATTCATATAAGAGCCAGGAAAAGGGATGGAGACTGCCAATTTACTGAAAGACTAGCTGAAGATGGATCGGCAGCCTGGAGAACGGAAAGCAATGCTGGTTCTTGATAATTTTCACTGCCCTCTTATGAGCCAGTGAAACAAAAAAAATGGAAGCATTGAATATCTCGTTATTCCTGGAAGTTTGACATCACTTTTATAGCCTTTTAAATACCATCTCATACACAGAATGGATGGCTATGGTCACCCCATAACTTCACATATCTCAGTGATATACTGTGCTCTTGGATTCTTCGAGCATGGAACTTCATCAAAGAATCAACAATTCAAAACAGATTTAAGTGGAATTGCAACTCCATGGATGAATTAAGAGGATCACCTGATAAGGGTTGATGATACATATATTGGTGAGGAAAGTATGGATAAAAGTGATATGGAATAGGAAAGGTAAAATCAAACGTATTTTTTACTACAATCTTTTTTTGTAATATTTACTTACAGTCGTCGAGCTGAATGTTGAAACCGGAAACACATTATCATTGACTAAATTTCTCCAGTATCAATGCCGTAAGCTTTACAGGAAATATCAATCTCAATTATCAGAAATAGGAAATATCAAAAATCTCACATCTTCTTGAAATCAACGAGCAACGTTAAGAATAATTTCCCTACTTGACTTTTGAGACCTTTTCCTCGTCAAAATGTTAAATGTGAATCAGCGACCGCCATTTTCTCTTATATTTGAATGTGATCAACCGGCCAGGAAAGGAAAATCTATAATCTACGTTGCACTCTGGCGGCATTGATAATAATCCTTATGACATAAAAATTTTAATATCGGTACTTATTTCAGGGATGTATTATGAATCCTGATTTGATGACGCATCATTCTTCCAAATGTTATTAAAGTAAAAATAATGCTTTAAAGATTTTTTTTTTTTTTAATTTACTTCAAGAATCAAAATTTCAAAATATATTGTAAAATGACAGTTATGATGTTTTTATGGATAAAATTAAATTGTATAAGTTAATAACTATTTTATGAATAATGTTCTATAAAAACAAAATCCTAATTTACATCTATTTCAGCCGTAGTAATTTATACTTGAGTTTTCTTAACATTGCTATTCACTGCATATTTGAGGTTTATAAATGGACTTTTACACTATCTGGGTCAACCTCCTAATAATAAAAGCCTATCCTAGAAGGAAATATTTAAATTACTGCAGTGCTTCTGAAACTGAAATGCAAAATTGATGTTTACTGATTAACCTTCAATTAATTTAAGCACAAAAATGTTTGTTCCCTTCAAAATTAAAAAATTAAACCGATTTGAATGTGGTTTTCACCATTCGGTGGAAGGTATAGCGAGAATTATTTATGTTCACAGAATTTAGTACCTAAAGCTAGGCGAACAAGATTCAGCCCGGTCGTGCGTTTTGAAGGGACATGTCTGGCGGAAACTTGTTTCATGCGACTTCCAGGACAGAACATTCAATGCATGTCTTTCAGGAATCTAACCAATTAAAGCACGGAATTGAAATACATCATTCAAAGTTTGCTCCCCTGAATATCTCAATTCCACTGCACTGAAAACCATCAAAAAGCTATTATTGTAATAAGAAATATCATTTCGACAGGATCATTTAACAATCTTTACACTGAACTACAGTAATTTTATGCAACAAAATACACTAGAAAACATTTTGAAGGAGTTTCGATATTGTGCCTGTTTTTCATCTATGAATCAAACAGCGAAAATAATTTTAAGTTTTGAATTTGATAATTATTGAAGCCTTTAAGTATGGCAAAATTCACATTCAGAATTTAACAGAAATTCAGCAAAATCAATCCTGAGATATTTTCTTTTTGAATTTCTTAGATTTGTTGGAGTTAATTCTTTAACTAGGGAGCGATTGACTAGCCCAGAATTTCGTGTGAACACAGCTGATGCTGTGGAATTATGAAAAAAAATCTAGTTTTAAAAACTGAAATTCTGATACAAAATTAATGCATTTAAGTGTAAACTTTATTTTTGAAAGATAATCTCAATTCTGTGATAATTTTGTAATAGCTCTCCTTCCAGTTGAAGTGGAGACAATCGAAAGGGACGACCATTTCTATGAATGGGCACGATGTCACAACTGACGAGTTACAAAGCTCAACTCCGATTGGTTACTTTCTGGCAAACCAAAGGTTTTGCCTGATCAAAATAAAACCATACGGACAACTTGTTGGACAAGCAACTGTTGAACATTATGATGCTTACTCAACTAATCACTATCTGTAATTAAAAAAAATACAAATCCAAGCGGGGACTGAATAAATAGGAACCACAGCAAGTATTTCAATTACTGTTTTACAATATACCAAGATCTACAACTAGCTGAAATAATCAGTGGTCTTGGTTTCCATTTAAATAGGCTTGAATTTTTTTTTTTCCGTGCGTGTTTCAGACTATGTCTGAAGTGAATGGAACTATTTTATTTCAATTCCAATGCATATAATGGTAGTAACAAGTATTCGTAAAGAATCCTAACCTTATTATTTTACAAAGAATACTTGAAGGCAAAGAAAATTCTTTCAATTCTTTTTTTTTTTTTTCCAACTGTTAAGTTTTCAGAATTTGGTATGTTATTAACCTTGTGCAAAACTGCAGATGTGGATCAATAACCAAAATCCTGCCTTCTCTTCTAAGCAATCAGAATTGTACTGGAGGAAAGTCCATCAATAAAATTGATAATGTAATAACAGACTTCAAATAACCAAGATCGTAGATATCTTTGCTTCCTAATATTTACAGAAACCATTTTTATATGGTATAAACTCCAGTCCACTAAGACTGAAAATAATCAGCTTTAATAGCTAATTTCAGCTGAGGATCAATATGATCAAAAACTGCATCTGTATTGGCAAGCTAAAATTTTTTATTTCAATGCCTGCTGTAGTAACAGATTTAGGGCAGTGTGCATCAAAACTCTGCTGAAATGGTGGTCACTTGATGAGCACCACTACTTTCATTGAAAGCTCTTAAAGGTCTTCAAATAAAAATTTTGCATCAACCACAATTAGACAGCACTGTTCAATTGTTGATAACATTTTTAACTGGCTGCAGTTGGTAAACAACATTTTACATTATTTCTAGATCATGTTTTGCTTGCAGTATTTCTGAAAATGGCAGCGTCCATGGTAGAGAGAAAAAGTCTTAAGGGAAAAATTCGGTTGACAAGAATTTAAGACTTTTCAATTTTAATCTTGAAATGAATTAGATCTACGTAGCACATTTACTCTATTTTCTGGAAATATTAAATTCATTGTCAAAAATCACAGGAAACAGCATCAATGTCAGCCCATTGTAAAAGGACAACAGTGAAGGGGCTGATGGAAGTTTTCTGTTAAATCATTCCTCTATTACAGGGGTAGGCAACCTTTTGTTGTAAGAGAGCCAAATATTTTATGTGGGGATTACTGTGGGCCGAACTTGGGCCAAAAAAAGGAAAATCTTAAAGACGCCCCGCAGGCCTGCACCAAAGCTCTGGTAATCCAGTGGTTTAGGAGCTGGACTGAAGAATCGAGGAGCCCAGGTTTAATTTTTAGCAGTGGTCAGGGATGTATTTTTCCATGGTTATTTCTCCCATAGATGGACCCGAGGGGTTCACTCAGCCCTCAGTCAAATGGTTGTTTTCTTATTCAGATAGCTAAAGGCAGGAAGACACCTCAACTAGTTGTTGATTGAAAATAGCTGGGAGCCTAAACTTCCTGCAGCAGTACGAACCCTTCCTATAATACTGAATTGTTTAAACATTTTGGTTTTAAAGTAAACTTTAGAATTTGGCTGAATACTTGTCAAATGCAATAGACAATGTTCCATGTTATTCTATTAAATCTGAAAAATTGATGGAAGCAACTGCCAATTCAGTAGAAAAAAAATCAGGGAAAAGGAAATCAAATAAACTTATCAAATTAACCCTCAAAGGACAGACGTGGCTTATTGACTGGGTAGGAGAGGACAGGTGTGATATATAATCTACATTTGAAAAATTTAAAGAATTGCTTATTTTTTGTCTTTTTTTACATTCCGCACAGAAAGACTCGCTCAAAATACCCATCCCCAAAGGGTTAAGCAATGTAAAACGATAGATATAACATTGATGTAATGGTAGGTTCTTTGGAATAAAATATTAAACCTTCATCGTACCACTGTCAATTTACTTTCAAAGAAATTTGCCTTGCAAATAAAGAAAAACAGGAGCACAGAATAAGCCATCATTAACTATAAACAACTCGATCCAAAATTGCTTTTGATTGCAACTCCACAGCTTTATTACTGAAATTCACAGTAAGCATTTGAATCTAGCAAACTCAAATTCTTCTAACATTTAAAATTTTATTATTAGGGAATGTTTTTCTTTAATTCTGCAGTTTCCAAAACCAAACTTTTGATCTGTTCCGACTTAAAACAGTAAAGCCACTTACATTAGAAATTTGATCTTTACAGAACTTCTTTAAAAGAGAAAGCTTTTTTTTTTTCCTAAACATATATTTTTCGATTCCTAAACAAAACATTTTCTGAGCAAAAACTTGGAAAAAAAAAAAAAAGAACAAGACCCTCGAATTACGTGAAAGCAACAAAACATGTCTGGCTGACCAAATAGGGCCGATCACACAACAAAAAATATTGACAGATCCGAATGATAAAACAAATCATTTATAAAAAACTATCTTTTCTGTAAAGGGTTACTTTTCTATTAAAAAAATAATTAAAGATTACTTACCTGAAAAGTTATTAAAACAGTGTTATATGTTGTATGCCCAGTTGATGAATGTTAAGTGAATTTTTTAATGAGTTAACAATAGGATTTAGTAATCCCCAGAAATACAACAATTTTTTTCAAACTGCAGTTTATTGCGCTCAGGTTAAATAGTGTTTGAAGCTTTTTTTTTTTTTACTTACTTTTCTATTATTATCCCAAACACTGAATTTGAATAACACTTGCAACAAATTTTGACATTTTGTAAGAAATTTGATCTTAAGAAATTTGTAACAATAAAATTATTGTCACCAAAATCTTATTAAAAAAAAGGAGCACCCCCGACCCTTTGAACTAGTTACAACAATTTCACTAGTTACAACTTGAATTTCTACTACTAAGCAAAATTTGTTCTCTCATTCTCTTGTCACCAACTGCTACTAACTATTTTATTTTATTTTATTTTTGGTCCAATTTAGTGATTACCTTCAGATTATCCCCCCATATCATGGAAATTTTTCATTGCTAATTCTTCAATTCAGCCTTTCCTTCTGATTCTTCCAATGCACTGTATCTTCTTTTTAAAACTCTATCCTAATACCTTTACTTTATATCAGACCCATGCTTTCAATTTTGATCTCAAAACTCAATTCCACTTGAAACAAAAGGACAGAACAATTTACATTCTCTGAATTGTACACACTTTACTACTGTCCATTAGAAAAGAGAACTGTAATCATATAAATGCTGATCAGCAATTAACCTAATATGAAAACTTAGAAACTCTCCTTTCTTTATTCCAAAGAAAAATCAGTCTGGAGATCAACACAAGAAAACAAGAACTTGTTACCAGTTGGAAATGCTGTAGTTGGAGCCTTTGTAAAATAACACATTCTTGAATTATTTTATTGTAATAAATGTTCTGACTTATATTAACATTCCCAATTGCCTACAAGGAGTCGACCACCAATTATTACATTTAATCCACATCCACTTAATGCAGTTAAGAACATATGTACACTGATCAGTATTTATTTAATACCAATCGACATATAAGCCTTTTCGTTTGTCATGAACGAATTCAGTTAATAACAAATAAAATCATAATTTTGCAGATATGGAATTTAAGGATTTTCTCCCTCTTCAATATATTCTAATTCGTCCTCTTCTTCAATCTTCGGGAGGAGGAAGTGGCAGCAGTAGGCACACAATGGTGCCTCCTTCGTAGGTGGGACAGTTTGGTTCAATGGGTCCCTTTGGCTCATCGGGAGCCAATCCCAAGGCTCTGTAGAGGAAGTGACACAGGAACAAAAATGTCAGAAACATGGTGCCGGGCCTAACTTATCAATTATCAGCGAGGATAAAATTTCCACGTAAATGAAAGACACCGATAACCGATAAGTTAGGATCGGCACCATGTTTCTGACATTTTTGGTCCAGTGTCACTTCCTCTGCAGGACTCTGGGATTGGCTCCCGATGAGCCAAAGGGACCCACTGAACCAAACTGTCCCAACCACGAAGGAGGCACCATAGTGCGCCTACTGCTGCCACTTCCTCCTTTTCAAGGTGAAGAAGCTGCTGATGCAGAAGATGAAGAGGACGAATTTAAGGATTTTGTTCCCATAATTACAGTTAATTCAAGAAATTATGAAATTAGCTTCACATAATAAAAAAAATTACTGAAGACTTTCATAGTAAAATTAAAATTTATCTTAGTGCAGTTTCCCTATTTATCAAAATTTTTAATTTAAGTTTAGAATCTCTACAAAATTTACAAACCTTAACTTGATATATCAATGGACTCCAAGGTTCAAATATGATTCACCATGAAGTAGAAGGTATCTAATTCAAATCATTACAAATTAACTAAAAGCACAGGTTGGTACTACTAGAGAACACATTCAGATAACAGAAATTTTTCAGGACTTTATTAACGATACACTAATCAATGAACAAAACTAGTATGAACTGTTTGTTAATATTCCCTTTATATATCCATGTATTTGTTTTGTGACCCCCCCCCCCAAAGAAGAAATGCAAATAGTATTTCAAAACTGTCAAGATACTTGATGCTTTGCTTCCATCTTTATTGAATTGCAATATATTTCTTTTTATTCCTATGTTTCATTAACACATTAAACCTTTTTATCAAAATGTACCATTTACAACCTCTTCAGCAGTAACTATCCATATCACAATAAGGCACTCGCCAAAATATTTTGTATTTTTCATTCTAGTGCACTGACAACTCCCAAGATTCAATTCAAATTTATTACCTAGTAAATCTCTTCTGTCACTACTGAGAGATTCATGTAACCACTTTTTCCCTTCCATGTTAATTTATTTGCTTCCTATAACCTACTTTTCTAAAATCTAAGTACTGGTTTAAATTAAGTTTCTTTCGTCCACCCCCCAAAACTGATAACATTTCTGTATAAATTGGATCCTAGTTTCTAATTATATCAGATGCTTAAAAAAAAAAAAAAAAGGTGATTTTTATAAATGAAATTTATGGACCCACTCTTCCATATTACATCTATTTATAAAATTATAGGATTCGTCAAGCACGACACTTTCTAGGAACAAAAGCCATTTTTCCATTCATTTTGATAATGACTGCCAATGCGAACAGCCAAATCAAATATTTGTTTTTTCATCAATGTTTTCGGTGACAAATTTCTATCATTGTTCTTATTATCCAAATCAAACAGTCACTGAAATGTGAAGCAATGTTTGAAGAGATTGGTGCTGCTTTTTAAAGCCTTTTAGAGCTATGAACCAATCAGCGACGAGCTATAAAACTCAACTTTTTTAAGTTACTGCTTAAAAGACACCTTTAGGACAACAATTTCTGTAGACATTAAATGACTTTTAGCAAGCTGTCCTATCTATTTGAAACTAATTGTGTATTGTAGTTTAGCATCTCTACTATTTAAGCAGAATCACAGTGCACTTCGACTGCAAAATTTTAAGTTTTCAAACAAATCTCCTACAGTCCTTTGCGAAAGCAAACAGGATTCAATAATGGTAAATCTCTAAAAAAATTGATATCTGCACATTCCAAACAATGAATTTATTTCAATAAAAAATAGTTTATTTTTGAAAGAATCTTCTGACTAACACTTAATTCATAATAACTTTGGGTTCAATCGAAGTGGTACCCAAAATGGTATCAACTGGTTCTTTGTCGGCAACTTTGGGCATTCCTTTGTTTAGTGGTACATCACAGCTTCACCAGTCCCAATTGGTGCTCACTTAGCACCAGTGATTGAAATTCCCCGAATTTTACAGCTAGTTCTAAAGCCACTTCAATGATAGAGTCAGTGATCATAAATATGACAAAAAAAAAAAAGGGACCGATTTGATTTGGCTATAATGAATCAGCCACATGTTTTCCTTAAACATAAATGTGCAAAAGACTGATCTGATTGTTAGCCTACACGACACAGTTTTGGGAATTCCTTATTGCTATCATACCATATGAAGTCCTTACGGAACACTTTTCCATGGATGTAAAAAAGCACAAGAAATGCTAGCTGAAAATTTTTAGGCTTAAAAACATCAAGCAGTGGCCCAATGATGAAAAGCACACGAATGACCAGAAGCTTTAATAGGGCAAAAAATTCACCCTAATTCATCGTACTGTTAAAATTTTCTGTTACACTTTGTTTTCCATGTACCATTCATAAATAAAATAGTTGACTGATCTATTATGATTGGCTGCCTGCCATTTACAAATGTCACAACTGTCCTCTCAGCTTCCAATAATTAATGCAATTCGGACAATCTTTAAAAAAGAAAATTCTTCTTGATGCATTAGTGTTTCCAATTCTCAGTTATGTCTGAAATTCAGAAGATGTGAAAGCCAGAAATTGTCTCAAAAGAAAAATTTCGATGACCTCAATGAAGTCGATGGGAAGTGCACCGAGGAGAGTCGTTACATAAAAAAAAAATGTAACAGGTTTATGATCACTCCTTTTCTACCTGATGTAGAACGCCCCTAAATTTAGATACGTATAACATTAAAAAATTAAGTCCTAGAATAATACTTAATATTGTTTTAAACTCAGATAATGATCTTGTTGAAATGTAGATTGTGGTAAATTGAAAGCTCATCTGTACAAGTTTTCTTTATATTATATATATATATATATATATATGCTATAAGCACCGTTTCAAGCTAAGCTCAAGAATAAACTTACACCAAAGCTATTTAAGAAATAGCTGGATGTACAACTCCACAAAGTTACTTGAAATTTCTTAAACTGAAATTCCGAAAAATGCTCAAATTTTTCTTGCAAATTAAATTTGGTCTATTCCAGTAAAGATATAAATTTCTAAAAACTTGAAATTGCAATAATAAGGGATGGTTTCTCATTGCCTTTATATGACCAAGTCATTCTAAATTAACTGGCACAATAATAAAAATTTTCTATCCAAAAGAAACAGGGCACTCACATAATTAAAGTAGCAGTAAGAGTGAAGGGAAGGGGAAAAGCACTGACTATGAGTCATAGACTGATTCAGCCATTGTAACCATTTTGTTACAAAGATAGGATTTACCCAAATTTAGATCAGACTAAAACTTCACTTACAAGACTTTTAAGCCAAATCAAAAATTAGAATTATACGTTTTGAATTTAATTCTAATTCAATAATTAGAATTATCAACAACACTATACGTAAAAATTGTAGAGACTGAATTTTAAAACTGCTCTTTCTGTGGAAAAAATATCTTAAAAAGCTGAATAATTTCCTTTTATTCCAAATCTACTTAAAGATAAGACATTTTCAATATAATTTTCTTACAGCATTAATTTCAAATGGAGACACAGCTATTTACTATTACTTTAATAACTGCTCTATAAGAATTACTGCAGGATGGAAAAAAAAATGGCCATTTTACAAGGGACTGAAAAAATGAAATACAAACTCAAACCTCTTTCAAAATAAAAATCGTATTTTACCTATGTTAATACAAATCTGCACTGCCTGATGCCTTACCCTTATTTTAATCAAGCCTAAAATTCAGTCTTCACTTTCAACATATTTCATGTTCTTTATAAATTAAAGCAAAGGGCTTTGTGCAGCATGCTTATTCAAAGCAGACCAATGCACATTTACGTTTTATGCTGCTGTTAATTTCACAGATTCTAATAAGTACTACTGTTCCAAGCTTTATTTCAGTATGAAATTGAAGTTACGGGAGAAAACCTGGCAGCAGACTTAACATTTAGTAATTATATTAGGACTTATCAATTAGGAAACAAAATAGATGAGAATTATGTAATCATTTTTTACTTAAGTGAAATTAAACGTCATCACAAAATAACAGTATCCTCACAATTTTTAGGTAAAGGTATGTGTTTCACCAAGGTTCTCATCCAATAACGTCTCAACGCAACTGCACTTTAATAATTTAAATTTGTATACATAATTAAGAGAAACAGGAAGAAATAAAACTTATGCTGACAGTTGAGACAAGAAATTTTAAACCGTATAAATTTCCTATTTACCTTCAATCACAAACCAAGGAAATCAACTTTATATTTTAACTTTCAACTTATAAATTTGGGTAAACTTATCTACTCAATCTAGTTAAATTTCAACGAACTGAAATAAAAATTTATTTTAAAGCTGTGTTTTCTGAAAACATTTTTTTATAAACGGCTGCTAATTAAACAAGAAATGTCGTCCTTATAAACAGCCATATAGTTTTTATTATCAGAAAGTAATCGGGAATTTATTCTTAACAAAATTTAAATTTATAATTAAAGTTTTTGTTTTTTTTAACAAAGTTCTGAAAGCCCCCCCCCCCCACTTCAGTTTTTAAACAACGAAATCGAAAGGGTCAGACATGGGAAAGGGAAAGGGGGGGGGGGGAGAGAATTCAATGAAAACCTAGATTCTTTTAAATAGTTTAAAGAAATATCTACGGGTTTGGTTTTTTTTTATCTTTCTGAAATGCAAATATTAAAATTTTCTACTTTCTTTACAAAGTAGGATATTAAATGGCTGACAGGTCTAGATTAAGCCTTAATTCCAGGAAATACAAGTGATAAGCATGTGACCTTGAGCATATAAAACCGCTAAATCTAACCTATCTTAATTTATTTTTTTTAACAAGATTTTTCTCTTTATTTTAAAATTCCAAGATTTATAACCATAACCGAAAAATAATTACAAGTTTCTTTCAAACCAGAATACATAAAACTCCCCACTGAAACGGCGATCTAGAAAATACTGAAAAATGAGGTTACCAAATTACGTTGTAATCTGTTCACAATTTTCTATTAAAACGAAAACCCAAGCCTTTGTTGTATAATTTAATTATTAGTCTAAGTTTTTACTTTCACTTAAATAACTACGCATTGGCTACACTAAGCTACTACATTAGAAACTGAATTTTCTTTGTTAACTTTCAGGCAAACTGAAATTGAACCCGATAGCAAAATTATAAAATTCAACACAGCTGCTGTTTTTAAGTATCTGGATTTCTTATTTTGTTTCGAGTAATTCTACTCCATTGGAAAGCGAGTGAGTGACTAATGAAGGACTTGTCACCTGCTGCTGTGGTTGCAGAGGCGCCGGTGTCATGGCTGACCCACCTCCATTCATTCACTTCAATGACGTAGCCACTACTTAAGTTTAGGGCAAACGATTTTCAGTATTTTCAATACGAATTTAACACAAATTCGTTCCTAAAAACATTCCTTTCTTATTCTAGAATCGTTTCGTATATAATGAAGAAGTCTCTACTCGAAATAAGTCGAGACTTTGGCTGATTTTCTTAGGCTACCGGTGCCAGCCTGAAGGAGCCAAAACCGGGACGGAGACCTTGGCCTACTTTAGTCTGTTCAATTTCAATATGGATCTCTCAATTAGGGATTACACAAAATACATTTTCTGTTTCTTACCTTTCCATTCTGTTGAATTTTGTTGTAGATCTAGTTGTAGAGGAAATGGTTAGACATATGGAAGCGCACGTGTTCTTTCACAAAGGCCATTGGCCGACCGCCATGTTGGCGTTCAACCAGTTAGGCTTAGCTATTCCCGCAAAAATTATCAAGTCCCTACCAAAATTTCGCTAGTTTCCCGTCAGTTTCGTTCCTTACCATCTCATAAGCCTTAATGTAATTGAACATTACAAATCGAAAGGAATTTAACTTCAATAATTTCTATAATTAGCTTACCTTGTATCATCGGATGCAAAAGACATGTTCGCGTGAAATTAGCGCGTAAGAAAGGAAGGTACCGGTATTTCGTCACCAATAATGTTCGTTCGCAATTTGCGCAACTCCATGTTTAACTTCACTGTTACTCATATCGAATAAATATTATTATTATATGACAAATAAAAATTCTAAATTCTTAACTTAATTCATAAATAAAAGGTTTAAAGCAGATTTGCAAAAAATGATGTTACAACTTTTTGTGCGTAGATACATCCGGTCAATTTGAGAAGTTAGGCGTACTTCGGATACTGCGTCAGACATTCCAAAAGCATGACGTCATTTTTCCGCGAAATTTAATTTGTTGGGATTTTCCTGCTTATTTGTTGCGCAAGTTTTATCAAAAACGGCCAGTTTATTGTTCACGTTCCATATTCAGATATTGTTTTGCTATTTCTTTCAACAATCAACAAGTAAATGTCAATCAGCTTAAATTTACCAAAAGGAGTTAGATAAAAACAAATGAAGAAAACGTGATGGCAGAAATAAAATTCCCTATAAAAAGGTGAAGGAAGCGAAGAATATTATTTTTATTTTCTATTTCTGCTGTTTTACAGCAACTATTTGAAAAATAATTTAGTGAATACACAAAAGATAAAATATTATTTAGAATTTATTTAAAGCGAAATGTTTTAGTAAGTTTTAAAGAATGAAAAATAGTAAAAACTATCGTCGTCTGAAGAACACACACACACAAAAAAACTATAATAAAAAATACCGAAGACATTCATTTTTGTTAAATATTCACAATAAGTTAACACAATATTTGATGCAGAAAACAAGGAAACAGGTTATTTCAGCTGTAATAAAATTTGTTGTTGTAACTCATAAATTTTTGAACTTGCACCTCTAATATTAGTAATGACAAAAAAAAATTAGTAATGCTTGTAAGAAGCATAAAAAATATCGTAATTCTAGAAAACCTGAAGTAGATTTATTGATCATTTAATGTTCTGATAAATTTGAAATTTGTATATTTTAAATGTTAAAACTTAAAAGTTATGAAGTCAGCTGGATGAAATAAGTGTAATTTAGAAGGTTAGTGGCTTAAAGTTTACTAATTGGTAATGACGTAATTAGGAAGCAATAATTACATAGATAAAAAACATTTAGGTTTTTTTTTGGGGGGGAGGGGTTGGTTTTAAATGAAATTTGATGACTGCTAGTTCACTATACAGAGATAATGCTTTGTACTTTTCATCTTAATTTAAAATCTTACGATTATGTTAATTTTTCTAAGGTATTTTGTTTGTCTTATTTTGATTTTTCACGATAAGTAGTCACTTTATTTTCACATTGGTTTTAAAATTATTACTTAAACGCAAAAATCGTTTAGTTATAAAATATTAATTCTAAATCGAGGATAAAATCCTCTGCGAAATAATGCAATTTGTTTTGGTTGTATTTTTAATACCACATAATTATTTGTTTCATATTATACTTCATATTCTATCTTGTACTATTAAATTAAATTAGAAACTCCATCTACGGATAAATTTCATTTTATTACTGGTGATATTTCGCGGAGAATACCATCTTCCCGCTTTTTCAAACCGTTTTAAATAACAAAGATTAACTTCCATTACATTCACTGGTTTGCACGATACAGACATATCAATATAATATATTAATATGTTTGTTTCATATTAATTTATTTCAAAATAGAACGTAAAAGAATAGGTGAACAAACCTATTTTAATTGCAGAGAAGATTTTCGCCACTGTCAAGTGCCGTTTTTCATTTGATTTGCTGCCAGTCCAAAGCATAGTCAGTGCTATTATTTGAATCCAATCAACTTGCAAACCCTTTTGCGACGATAAATGCTAACATCTTCCACCCAATCGTAAATCCATTAGGCTAAAGAAGATTGAACAAGGGTATCGTTTTACTTTGATCAGTCGTACTTATAATCTGACGAAGGTATTCCCGTTGCTTCCTTGCACAGAAAAGCTTCACAAATACATCAATTCACTAACAGGCATTCGAGCGTTTTCTTCGTCCATTGTTATGACATCCAACAAACATCGTCTGTTGTTCACGTGAATCACTGAGTGCCACGTGCGTGGCAAACCTTTTAAAGCAATGATTAAATTCTAATTTTTTTTTGTTTTTTTTTTTATTATTTTAATCGCGAAATGCCTGGCGAAATTACTAATGTGTGTTCACCAATTCAATTAAACAAATCCTTGCGTTATTCTTCCTCTGCGCATAGAAGCACTGGAAAAAGATGGAGGGAAAAATTAGGGAGGAGACGTGCTGTTCAAGAGAAGACGAAGAATTTGTTGGTTATGATCCAAGGATTCGGTTAAATTAGCGTCTCAATATGAAATATTAATGGCGAATATCACGACCGAAAACCAATATGAAGTCATCTTCAGAAGGTAATTAAAAACACTTGAGTTTTAAAACCCTATATATTTTTGTATATTGCATAGGACTAATGTTAAAAAAAAAAAAGAAAAGAAATTAGTTAATTAGCTTCACTTAATCTTACTTTATTCCCATTAAAACGTTCTTTTTAAGATTTATATTTTGACACAAGCAAAACATTAATAAAATATGAGAATATAAATTGTTCATGGATTTAGTATATTCGCAAAATAAAACAGATGAAAACTAAATTTAATGATTGAAGCATCTAAATAAAATAACTTTTATTTTGATAATAATTAAAAAAAAAATTAAGTTTTTTCAATGTTTACTTTTAATTCCTATGTTGTTTCATTGTATATCAAATTGATTATTTTTTTTCCCCCTTCTCACACAAAGTAGAATAGCCTAGTATGATTTACATAGAATAATTCTACAAATCATTATTGCCATATTTAGAGAAATGTAGAGGGTTACATGCATTGCTCAAGAGATATAAACTTTCAATTGAGATAGGAAGGCGCAAGGGACCATATGCTGATTCAATTCTTTCGGTTGTACTCATAAACAATAAACTGATGACTGCTCATAGCTGATGATCGCCATATTAGCGTGAAACAGCTGTTCTAGGATGTCATTTAGTAAACAATTTGGTCTCACCCATTAATATTTAAATTTTTTTTTTTTTAAATATAAGTTTACTTTAATTCATAATTGCTAAAATGAAGTAACAAAAGCCGTTCCGCCATGGCCGAGCGGTCTAGACGGCGGTCTGCCGTGTGGCCGATGTATCGGAAGCTGGGTTCGAATCCCGGCATGGACATGGCTGTTTCTTTCTTTCTTCTGTATTTCGTCCGTTTCCCCCTGGGACTTCTCAGGGTTATTCTGGACGAGATGTGAATTTCCTAGCCTCGCCCTGACGTTGTCAGGTAGGACTAGCTCATGGTCCAAAGTTCACGGTTGTCGATAAAAGAAGTAACAAAAACATGAAAAATAGTTTGACACCTTTTAAAATATCGTTAAAAGGCATTCATACAAATGTTGATTATATAGCTGCTTACCCGTGTGTCCCATATATTCCAAAACATATTTGATTATTTTATAATTTTAATTTTTTCTTATATAAAACAGTTTTTTTCACCCTTAAATAATTACAGCTTATCTGATTTGTAGCAAAAAATCTGTAGAAAAATCCAATGTCATACATAGCCTAAACTAAACAGTCATCATAATAAGTTTCAGTTTTCTATAGACACTTTTGGGAGTTATCTTGATCAAAGAATTGGATGAGTTTTTTTTTTTTTTATTAATATTTCGTCTTTAAATTGTTGAATAGCCTAAATCTTTTTTTCGCTTTTTTTATTTTTGATACATAGTAAGCAAAACTAATCTTTCGAACTGCGCTTTCTGTGCTGGATAAACAGTAGCATAACGTTTATAGGTTTTAAAATGATTAGAAAATTGCCTTGATGTACTTGAATCTGAAAATCAAGTAATGTTGTGCATTTGTGAATCAGAAATTACAGTTTAGAAAGAGCAATACGCTTTGCAATGTAGAAATCCAGACAAATACGTGTGCTATATATATTCACGATATCCTTCGCCAGTAGGACTTTGGTCAGAGTTTCGCCAGAGGGAAGTGTCTTGTTATTTGCCCACTGGCGCAAGAGAGTAATGCTGGACGTACGTGTGAGTAACGTTTTAAGAATGCTATCCAAAAAAAGCAAAAATCAGTTTGAAAGTGTCCTAAAGATTATAAAGAGTGCCATCATTTCACAAAAGACAATAGATTTGGATTGCAAAACCTTTGGTGTTGTAAATCAATTGCAAATTAATTTCATCAATTAAAGATTAGAGCAGGCATTAAATACAGTACATCTCGAAAACCTTGATAATGTCGAAAAATTATTTTTCCCCTTGATATTACATATTCATCTAATGTTAATTTTAATTCTTATGTCGAAGAGTTTTCACTCAAAACCATGTTATGTCGAATATTTTTCGAATAGAAAAATTGGTTGAAGAACAATTTCAAAAGAGATGTCGCCAGGCCATGATACTGGACTTTTTTAAGAAATTCTAGCGATATAAGTTCATTGTATTTTACTAATTCTTTTCAATTTAATGTAATTATTTTCGACTACTTTTAAAAATTAAAATTATCATTGCTGTGTTTAGACTTATTGTCAACTATCACTGCATATTTATGCTTATTCTCATGATTTATGGTAAATCCGTTATGTCAGCTTCACAATGGATCCTATTTCATTTACAGTTGCTTTTCATTTTGATTACATTGATGAGTAATTACATGATAAAAAAATTCTGTTGTTTAAGGATTGGCCCGTAAGAACTTCCTTTTCTTGCAAAAATAAATAAATATTGATTCAGGCTCTAATATAATTGAAGGACTTGTATTGTCCTCAAAATGAAAGATGACCGGCGGAAGTTTGAACTGCGCAGCCCTTCCGGTAGCTGATCAATTATGTTTTCCTGTCACAATGGATGACGTAGTCTGTTTTCACTGAGAAAGACATGTTGATAATGCCAAATTAAAACTTCTCTCAACTATTTAGCGTTATTTCAATACCAGTTGCTAATAATAAGTATTTATATAAATAAATAAATATATATTATTTATAAATACAATGCTCTTTTGCAAAGTACCAAGCGATTCGCATAATGGCGGCGTCCGTCTTACAATCAGACGGAAGTGCCTGACCAGACTAATCGATGATACATGCGCAGATCTCACAAAAACAGGGCGGCCATCATTCATTTTTTTTACTATATGGTATGTTAAATTTTTCGAATTGAGGGACTCTAGCTTCAAACTGAAAGATTTTTTTTTTCTCAAGTAACCTTCTTCTAAACATCAATGGATGAGACTAAGTGACATCCTAGAACAGTTTCACGCTAATATGGCGATCATCAGCTAGGGGCATTCACCAGTAAACAATGAAGTCTCTATACACAGGTCTGTAGGAAATATCGTCGGAAATAATTGTTTATTTAAGCTTTGCAGACTCCACATTCATTCTGACGATATATCCTTCTTTTAGTTAACAATAAGAGATCTCATTGCCAACTTCCTTTGTTAGTTCTAATTCAAGCAAGCATCATTATAGCAAGTGGATACGTATATTTATACGGATACAAACAGCAAAGTGACTTTTAATAATATAGAAACAGTTACAAGATGTATATCCGAAGCGAAATAGTGTTGCATTATAGTAGGGTGACCAGACGTCCCGATTTTGGCGGGACAGTCCCGATTTTTAACAATTTGTCCCGCGACCCGCGGCATTTTAAAAAAGTCCCGATTTTTTTTTTTTTTTTTTGGTTATGGAACTCCTTTTTTTGTTTGATTGTCGCACTGGAGATTCCGTGTTTTTTTTTTGGTTGTTGAACCTGGAGATTCCTTTTTTTTTTTCTTCCGGTCCCCCCCCCCCCCCCCCCGGGGTCAATGGTGTCCCGCTTTGCCAATGTAAAAATCTGGTCACCCTAATTATAGGGATGTTGTTGCAAAAGAGAAAAGTGTAGCCGTGGCTGATGAGAACCTAGTATTGCTATTCTTGGGACCCAAGTAGGCGTTCTAATGTATGAAAGTTCATTTTCCTTTGACCTGTTAAAGGTTGTGCTGTATTTTCTTTCGTCCGTTTTGTGGACAAATGCTTTTGGTGGCATGCGTTTAGCTGTCCGAGGATTTTATTTTTCCATTTTAATCTTGTACTTATCGTTGTATTTTATAAGATTAGCCTGCCTTTCTCTCTTTGAATCTTTGAACGCTTGATAGTCTTGGCTGTGAAAGCCTACCAAGTTCAAAACAGGTGTACCAACGTTCAAAGGCGTCTTCAGCTACAAAAGAAAAATGATAATTAAGAGAGTCAGGCAAATTTAAAAGTAATTTTCTGGTATTACAGCAAAGTTTAGGGAAGCCGTACTATTGATATTCGAGTATAATAATAACTATTTCTTTCGATGTTAATAATATGTAAGTAGCAGATATAAATTGAAAATGTGTTGCATTTACAGGGGCGTAGGAATTATTGATATAGTGATAAACATTTATCACTAAATGAATAGATGCAAAAGTTTGTAATAATTTGTTTATACTTAAGTATCCTTTTTTTTTACTTGTTTTTGAATTAAAATTTGTGGATTGATTTAAAATAATTAAAGATTATTTTTTTTTTTTGAATAAAATTTTAAGAAAGTATTGAACGACGCACCAACATTAAATCAACTAATTTTTCTTTTCAAAAAGACATTTGTTAGTGTATTTTTAATTTTAAAAATAAACTATTTGTTAGTGTATGTTTGAAATTAAAAATACACTAACAAAATTAAAAACACACTTTAAGATATTCTCTCTCCACTTTGATGACAAACAAACATCCGTTTTTTTGCCTATTAATAGTATGATTTGTCGGATTTAGTTTTCTCCATATAAAACATTTTATTATGTAACTATTTATTAGGAAAGTCCGAAGGCTTCCAGATCGGGAAAATGGCAGAACTCAGAAATAGTTATTTGTGTCTAAGACAAAGGTTCAAAATTGCCGTCCCATCTATTATCAACACGGTGAAAGATGAACCTCCCAGAATGCAAAGCAGATTATAGATTGTCCTTTCCTGGCCTTTCGCTAACATTGAAATAGAAGAGAAACGACCTCTTCTCTTTCAATGTTAGCGAACGGCCAGGAAAGAACAATCTATATTCTGCTTTGCATTCTGGGAGGTTCATCTTTCACCGTGTTGATAATAATGATCTTTATTTTCATGTGAATTCTTTCCAAATCTCTCCCCCCTCCCCCGGTCACATTTACCAGACATGAATAAAGATTTGAAACAGAAAAAGACAGAAGCCATAATAGGTTAAATGTAAAAGATACCTACCATTAGATATTTAGAAAGTTACTCTCAGCAGAAGAATTTTGTTGGTAGAAAGGCAAAGGAATTTGTACTTGGTATTAGAAAGACGACTCCGACAGATGGTAACCTCATTAAAAGAAGTGGTAAAATCTTCGAAGAGAAAAACTCAACAGCGGAGGATAGAAAGTTTCTTTTCAAATGCATTAATATCGTGTTTCTTTTTTAAAGTTTGAAAAATTGTTGAGAAATTCTGCCAACACCACGATATAATATATTAACGATGTCAAATTTAAAATCACGCTTAAATTATTAAAAAATATTTAGAGTTGTATAAACTCGCCAGAAGAGACTTTTAGAAAATATAATTTCGGGTAAAAAAAAAAAAAAAAAATACACGTAAAAACAATGATCAAATTTTTTTTTATAAAAATTCAAAAAAATTATTTTGATTATTTTTTTTTTAATATTATTTATTTGCAAATTTTATTAGGACAATTCAGTCGTTTTTTGATAGTTTAAACAAAAACAAACTTTTATTTTCAAGAGATCGTTTGGTGTAATAATAATAAAAATATTTTTTCAGCAGCAGAAAGGAAAGAATAAAGTTTATTTTTTACTCACAATATAACGGTAAGAGTAGGAATAAAGAAAACAAATTCTTGCTTTTCGTGACTCTAGAAGTCTTCAGTTGGCATCGTTTAGATCTAAATTTTTTATGAATTTCCTCGTTTTCCAAAGAATTTTCCAAAACACGAGACAGTCTTTAGCTGCAGAAAATGCACTGTTTTCTCTGCTCTTTTCGATAAAAAAATAAATAAATAAATAAATGGATTTCTGTCATTAAACACAGCTGCTAATCATTCAACTTATGAATCATTGAAATAAAATTGTCTTTAAAGAATAGTCCCACGTAAAATCATTTCATATCTTAATCACAAGCATACTGAACGTCACACTGAATCAATGTAAGTAAGTTCTAATCAATGAAAAAGAAACTGAAATTACAAAGAGGTGATTTTTTTTAATCATTTGTCAGTCAATTGGAGAAACAAAAAAAGTATTCTTCAACCACAGATCAATTTCTTGTAAAATCCAAATGGATGTTGAAAGTAATAGAAACATTTTACAGATGACATGTGATAGTGTGACATTCTTGTTTCCTCTCGGGGTGCGTTTGTAATAGACACATCGATGACTTGGGAGGAGGTCATCATCGCGACAAATAATTGTCTGGAAAGTATCGTCTACATAAAAATAGTGATAACCTTTTTTTAATGTGAGCATGCATTTTTCTATTATTATTACTTCGATAGACGAAAGTAATATTCAGGCCTCCCTATTCCAAATTCCTGGGAACATCACTTCTCTCTCCAGTCAATCAGAGCACTTGACGCTGTGTGAAAACAAATGTTATTGTTTCCAAAATTTCAGCAACGTGTATATTGCTGTGTGTGACATTATAAACATCCCAAGTTATTTCTATGTATGAGTGACTTCTGTTAAAGCCCACCTTTATATAGACACAGTTGTGATTGTCCTTATCAATTCTTCCCTCCTACACCCTTTTTTTTCACGTGCTCGAAAAATATTGATTCTTGCAAACCTTTCCTTTCAATTGCTTCAGCACCAACTATACGAGACTGTTGCAACAGTATTTACATCCACTTTGATCTTCAAGGCAAATAAAAGGTTGTTTCCTTCCATTTTCATCAGGGCAGCCGACTATCAAAAATCTTAAAGCGAAAACCCCAGAAATAACATTTGCTATCAAAATTTGCCAATGATACTTTTACTGATTATGTTTCTAACAATTTTATCAACTGTGTTAAAATATGTTCAGGCTTTTGTTAGATGCATAGGACAGATTTAAAATTTGTTCTTTTTGAATCATTATTGGATAGTTTTTATATTTCTTTATGAATGGTAGAAAAACTTGCCTCTATTGTACAGTTAGTAACAATAGTTTTAAGAAATTTCAATTGAAATGGACAAACCATTCATATCCAAACAGATTTTATCCGAATGTAAATAGATGGAGAATTATTGATTCAGTATTTTTTTTGAAGCTTAAGTAAAATGAGGTAAGTAAAAAAAAGATCTTGTTCCAGGAATTGCTAAGTGCTTAGAACGATAGAAGACATCTATATTTTGTTCTGTGAAGAACTTGCAGGAATTCACTAGTTTGTGTACATATACAAGCAAAATTGTCTCACTTATAGTCCAACAGACGGTTCTTGATGATCTCGTGTTTTCGCGATTTCACGTAATTTACGCGAGAATAGCCTCTATCCAAGTCTTCTCACAAAATGTCGAGAAACAGTGCTACACGAAACAGCTCACGGAAAATAAAATTGCAAGTTGAAGAATATTTTCGGAGGGAATTAATTAATGGAAGACCTCTCATTCCTTTAGAAAGAGTTCAAGACAGAGTAGCTGAAGCAACCGGTATATCCAAACCCTCCATCACCAGGATACGTCGACAAAGCAAGCGGCGCGGGAAAGACTTATTGACTCCACTGGACGATTCCTCTGATAGTTCTTTGAGAACAGCAATCATAGTGCATAATTCCAATGTATAATTAAATGAAAGGGTCGGAGAAATATTTAAAAGATATATTTTTACAAAATGAAGCCAAGTACTGAATTCGAAATTATTACTTGACATTTCGTACATCTCCCAATTTACGCAGTTATTTACTGGAAAAAAAAAAAAAAAAAAAAAAACAGCTAAAAGAAAAAAACCAACCAACCAGAATTTACCTGTTCAGGGCCTCAAATTTAGACGGAAGAGCTGCCAAACATACTGATCGCCCACAAAAAAAAAAAAAAAAATGCTAAAATATTAGAAAAACATTAATTTTAAATAGGGATGGACGGGATTGGATTTTTAGGTCGGGACGGAACGGGACGGGATTTTTTTTCCCTCCCGAAAATCGGGACGGGATTGTCCTTCCTTCAGTAAATGGGAAATAGTTGTTAATATTTTGTTACTTTTAATATTTTGTTACTAAAAATGTTAGTAGATGTTTACTGCAGTTGAGCAGTTGATACTCGATAAACGAACAGTCTCTTTTGTCTGTCGCTAGTCGAAATCACGAAGGCCGTCGTCTGTTGTTTATTGGTTTCGCCGGTCGATCGCTAGCGCCATGACGAAAACACTTATTGTTGATGTAATATTGGGAGGTAGAAGGAAAATAAATAGTCCAGAGTATTTCTCAATGATTTATTGTAGTTTTCAGTTGCCAGGATTAATAATCCCAGCATTATTAAGCCTTTTGTTGAATTTAAATAAATCGCGAAATCCCGTCCCGAAGAAATCCCGAAGTAAAGCAAATCCCGCCCGATAAACGGGATTATAATTTTCCCAAAAATTTCCCAAAATATCGGGTCCCGTCCATCCCTAATTTTAAAAATTTCTTAAGTAAACAAAACAAAACTAAATACAAAAAAAAAAAAAATACCAGATTACGTCAATACATTTATATAAGACAATCCATTTTAATTTTAAAATGCAACATTACATTAACGAATTAATAATCAAAAAGGCACAACTGCAAATTTCTCATTTATTTTATTTGCTAATCAAAAAAATCAAAAACAAATAAAAAATGCATGAATATATATTTATGTTTACATTTAATTGAAATATTTAAATGAATTATAATAAGGGGAAATGCATGAGACTTTTGCTACATTTTAATATACTTTTCATAAATTGAAAACAGTCAATAAATAAACATTAAATTCATCAGGTGGCATTTTCCTAGTGACAGACATTCAAAGTACTAAATTCCTTGACACCTCCTGAAGAGGCTAGTGGCCAGATCTCGTGTTTCCGTAATTCTCACGGAAACGAGATCGTCAAGAACCGTCTGTTAGACTATAGTTTACAACGGAGCTGCTATCCGTGAACTCTTTATTTGCATTTTTGTCAGTAATTACATAACGGGATTCTGAATTTCTTTTTCCACCAACCATAAAACAGAAAAATTTATAAGTGAACTATTAGCTAGAAGACGGGAGGAGGATGTGACGTCGTTAAAATAATTCCTCTGCAAGAAGAAAAGAGAAACAACATATAAATAAAAAAATAGTAGCGTAGGCGTAATCAGCATTTTGGAATGGCAATGGTTGTGATAATCGTAGTCTTTCAACCAAAAAAAAAATCGTGATCTTTTCCGGATGGGGGAGGGGATGGGTGGGGGCTACGAAGACCTTTCCACCAAAAAAACAGGTGGTCCAAAATTCTATATTTATTCCATTTTCGGATGACAACCCCCCTCCCCTCTCGGTACTCCAGTAAAGTAGTAACGGAGAGAAAGAAAACTGAAAGAACAAAAATTGTAGGTACAGCCAGTGAACGAGAAGAGCGTATGTCAAAGCTGACATTCTATATCTGGTTACTCTTCAATGCAAGTCTATCAAAGAAGATGGGAATCTTATTAATAATAAGCGCGGAATAAACGTGGAAGTTATCATCCCTTTAAAGCTCGTTATTTACAACGGAAAATATCTTCTTTTGTTTTCGTCAAGTAACTTTCGTTATTTTATGTAATTATACGAAATTATTGGAAGCGAGTTTTGAGCAAGGCGATTAATTAAGGTTGCAGCCGACCTTCAATCGAGATTTTCGGTAAGCGAAGACCACAAACGGGATTATTCGCTAAACTACCGTGCAGTTAGGGTATGAGAAGTTTCAGAAAATGAGTGTTCGTCGAAAGACCAATAAGCATCTTCTAAATAATCAGAATATTAAATAATTTTCATTTCCACACAATTTAATGTTATAATAGTTAATATAACGTTTTTCTTCTCACTTTGGTGATTAAAAGATCAAATATCTTAAAAAAAAAATAGACAAGAAGTTCCTGAAATAACTAAGCCTTTTTTTCCTTATGTCAATTTTTTTTATCCTGAAGTGCTGTAAACGACATATACCCAAAAATCTAAATTTATTCTTTGCCGAATAGAAACATTTCTGCAAAAAAAAAAAAAAAAAATTAAATTCGCTTTTTTACTTATAATGGATTAATTTTAAATCAAATAAGCTTTAACGTGCAAAACGTATAAACACACAAAAATAAAATAAAATGGAAGACTGCACATAGGTTTGCTTTCGCACCTTGAGTTTCGTACTTATTAGGACTCATCAGCCAGATTTACCCTCGATGATAAGCTCAGAAGGCGCGAAATGTTAAGGATTCCGCTCCCGGAAGTGGGACCCCACTAAGCAAACAACAATGAAACGTGTGTGTGGTTGGGATTAATTTTAATCATATCAAACCACAAAAGCTAAAAGGGTGAATTTAAAATATTGATAGAAATCCATTGTTTACGTTGCTTTTCTATGAGAATTTTTGTTGTTTTCTCGCGGTAATTTCTCCACAAGGATCCGCTCGAAAGAGATTTTAACTATAAAAGTTAGAGGGACTAGTTCTTAAATACGCATTCAAAAGAATCCTCCAGCGGCTCAAAAGTTATTAAGAGAACACACCCACACAGACTGACTGATACGATGAGCCTCACCTTTCTAGGTGAGTACTGAAAGAGCCGGGTTCAATTCCTGGCAGGGCCGGATTTCCGCCTAGGCCTGGGGCCCCAGCCAGCCGAGGGGCTCGCCGTATTTTTTTTTTTTTTTGGTTGTAGATTTTCGGGGGGGGGGGGGGGGGCGCAAATATCAAGTGGGGCCCTGGGTGTTTAAGTCCGGCCCTGATTCCTGGTGGAGAACGGGAAGTTTTCTCAACGTGTTTATCCTCCACACGGGTCCTAAGGTTTACCCAGCCCTCTGTAAAACGGAAACTGTTTTTTTTTTTTTTTTTTTTTCGTGAGACTAACCATCCGACCCCACTTTCATCCCAATGGTCCCGAATCGTTGATCGCCGGTCCCATTTCGTTAAACAAAAACAAAATTCCTAAGAAAAGTAGGCTAAAAAGGAATAACAAACAGCAGAGAGAGAAAAAATTATTTTAGAATTCAATTTAGATTAGCAATTACTGTTGTCAAACTATTTTAAAATATCTTATAGATTATTATTACTATTTCTTTTAAACTGATTTTTTTTAAGGCATTCGATTTTAATATCTTCGCATATTCTAAATGATTTATCTGCTTTTTCTTCATATTAGTTTTTCCTATCTAAAAAAATAAATAAATAAATCTTTATAAAGAAGAGATACGGTAAATAGTACTGGGGCAGAAATACAATTTTGTTTTTTGCTTGAAAAACAAAAGGGGGGGGGGGGCAGGTAAAACTATTTTAATTTTCTACTTTTACGTAATCACTATTAGTGATTATATTGTGACTGTTATTAACTATTTTAATTTTGTAATCCTGTATTATTCTTCCGTTACTCTTCCTTTTATCTCGCGTATTTCGTAATCTATTGTTATTAATATAAATCTGGTATCCCACCAATTGGGTATCGTTACCTGGGCGCCATATGGCTTTCTTGTCAACCAAATTATTTGTAAAATCGTAAATTTGTAATAAGATCGTTTGAAAACCTCAAATTGTTCTTAATGATCCATTCTAAAACTGTTTTGTTTTTTGTTCCTGGAACTGGTATAGTTTCTTCACATTTAAGGTTCATAAAGCAAGAGGATAAACTTTCAAAAAAAAGTTCCACAATAAAAACAAGGGGATAGTTCATTTGTGGACGGAAGATCAATGACCTCTTCGTCACAAACAAGTGATTCGTCTTCGCTGACGGAACGTTTTTTTCCCTATGCTGTAAAATGGCTGCTTTGACTAAAACTACGGATTATTATATTGGTTTGAAGTGAGTTTCGTATGTTGCGTATCGTGATTTACCACTACAGCTGACGACCTTCAGTTTGAAGCGTCTTTTTTCAATGTGGATTTTGTGATTGGCTGACGACATATCTGCTGGCCAATAGGATGGAAACAAGAAAGAAGAACTTTTCCCAAACTCCCCGTTGGCGATTTCGCGGGGAGGTGGTTGTTGGATCGCGGGTTGTGGCAATGAAGCATGTGATGTAGTCGTTCACGTGGGCTCAGTAACCAGCAATGTGGGACATGGTTGCACGGAAGTAATTACGCCAAGTTACGAAAAACTACCGACACTGCAATGTAAGTCTTAAGCTAACCGTTTTGTGCTTGTGGCTTTATTTAAATAAGCGCTGTTGTTTTGATTCGTGAAGGAAAAAAAAAAGAAATAAATAAAAACCCGGAGTGAATAAAAAGAACGTATCCTGGGACCTGTTTCAGAATAGTTCGAAATTTTCATAAATTTGTCTTTGTGATTTTGAAACGACTTTAAAAGAGCAGAATTTAGCAACTGTCCCTCCCCTCAGCCCCCAGTATCTTGTCAAACAAATGGCAGGAAAGCGAAGAAGGGAAACTGCCATCTAAAAGAGCTGAGGTCATTTAGAACAGGGATTTCGTAAGTGTCTCACATTCCAAAGCTTATTTGGAGGCTGTAAAATCTGGTTCACCAATTGTGTGACCTTCATATTCATTTAACTGGTTTTGTTTCTTTTCCAATAACCATTAAATGTGCCATTCTGGCATTAGTTTTTTTTTCCTTAAGAAATATTACGGAAGGGAGCGTCAGCTAGTGGTGGAAATACATAACAAATAAGCCTTTCGTTTTTTTTTTAAACGTTTCTTTCCATTAGCTTTAAAAATATTACATATTATTATTATTTTTTTTTTTTTTAGCATAATAGTGTTATATTTTTAACATAGTTAGAACTAATAAAGTATGCAGCTGTGAGAAATTCAACATTAATAAAATATCTTTATCGAGAAAAACAATGTGTATGAATATTGTTTGAAGAAACTAATATGAATATAATAAATATTTGAAAATTAATTTACGGGCCAAACCGTGGTTTTGAAGAATTTTCTACTCCTACAAGACATTCTTAAAATTTAGCCATTTGTTACTCATATTGATTGCTTTGTTTTAAATTATTATTTAAATTATTCTTAAACTGAGTAAAAAAAAACCAGAAGAAAAAAAAGATAAAGCCTATACTTTTCTAAATTTTTTAAAGAAATCTCTCCAACCTGCCATATTAGTTACGCAGGGACTTTTATTAGGCAAACTCTGTTAGGCTTGGAATACAGCGGGCCCCGTCTCGAACGTTGTGGTTTTCAGCATAAAATAAAATATCAAAATTGGGAGAAAAAAAATATAGTCGTGTTTATGGATGAATGAATGTGTAATTAACAAAATATTGATTTTTGCTGTTTAACTTTATTGTGAAATGTAAGGGCACTTCCAAATGCTAGAGATTACTTTCCTGACTATGTGTTTGGATATATTTGCAGTGGGTATCAGATCAATGAAAAAACATCACTGAAGGTCGATACGAAAGTTGGGGAAAAAAAAAAAAACCCTCCAAAATGAAATGGTTACTGAATAGGTCATCCTCGCGATATACAGTGATTAATACACTTCTGAAATCTGAAAACAAACTTCGTTTTTCGCTACAGCACTCTTTAATTTGCAAGCGAAATTTGACTCGCGCTTCCCAACAGTGACATGTCGTGAGATTTTTTAATGGTTCGAGAGATATCAGTTTGGCTCATCAGCCAGCCAGTCTTCGATGTGTTCATCGAATATCCCCACTATTACCAACTTTTAAATTCCCTGTTCCTAGATAAAAAGTTTCATAGATCGGACAGTTGTCATGTGTAATATAATTCTTTACTTTCTTGAGAAATTAATAGCAGTACCTTCATTTTTTCGTTGTTATTTTTGTTACGTAATAAGCATTCAACTGTGTTATTAAATTAAAGCTTCACTTCTTTTTCTTTAACAAGTGAACAGTAATCGCACGAAGATATGGTATTAACACTAGAAATAGTTGCAGTTAAAGCAATTTCTCATTACATCAGATAACTTCAACAAAAAAAAAAAAAAAAAGAATCCAGCAAAAATTAAAGGAAGTAAAACGATCTTAGCGTGGGCGGATCTCTAAAATTGGGTCATATAGTGTGTCAGTGTAGTTTTAAACGTTACTTAACGGCGTTTAATTAGGGTAGTAGGATTATTTCTGTTGTATTCACTTCCAGTAAATTGTTTGATTTATTTTATATTAACAGTCGAAATAAGCTGTTCATAACCTTACCTTTTGTAAAAATTTATAAATTTTTGAAAACAATTTATAATTTTAGAGTAGTGTAAACATAGGCATATCCAGGATTTTGGAATGAGAGGGGTTATAAGGTCATAATCGTTCAACCAAAAAAAAAAAAAGTCGTGTTCTTTTCGGGATGGGAGGTTGGGGTTACTAGTTACTAACAAACTGGTTATCTTTCCAAACGAAAAAAAATATTTTGTCAGCGATTTAGCCACCGATGAATATTAGTGCCAACCAAAAAAAAAAATAACGTCGTATCCTTTCCAGGATGGTAGGGGTTACTGTCAAATCGATATTATTTTCGAAAAAAAAAAAAAAAAAAAAAACCCAAAAACTTTCATTTTAAAGGGGGAGGGGGGGGGGGAATTTTAAGCCTTACAATCCCCCCCCCCCCTTAACTGGAAGCAGAGTTGATTTTCCTAATAAATGCTGTTTTTACTATATTGCATGTGTTTTGTTTAATAGAATAGTAAGGGAAGCATTATTAAATCACCTTTTTAAGTGTCGGGTTAAAAGGTTTGAAAGAAAATTGAATTCCTTGTGTTTCTTTGGTTTAGAAGAGAAAATCGGTTTTATATCGTATCCCTACGAAACTTACAACTGTACATATATCGAAGCAGATGGCATTACTGTCAATCAAAAGTTTTTAATAAAAGATTAACAAACTATGAAATTAATTGTATATGAGTATTTTTAAATTTGACGTAGCTTTTAAAATTTGAAGGTTAAACTGCGGAAACTAATATCTTAGCAGTGGAAAATTCTCGAGATTGTTTTCTATCGTTACATAATTGTAATTTAGATGTTACAGATTTTCATTTTATTGCTACATAATAAATATTTTTTACGGAATACTTAGCAATATAAATTTTGATATGAAAGAAAAAAAATATTTACATTAAGTATATATAAATTAAATGGACCAATTCGGAAATTCTTCATGCATATAGTACTTCATAACTTGAAATTTGATCAATTTAAATTTTGTATATGACTAGCCGGGTAGCGTCCCTTCGCTCCGGAACCCTTGCATACATAGCATAAAAATAAAAAAAAAAAAAAAATATTTATTTAGCAAATTGATATCAAGATCGGAAAATATACGAGCTCCCAGCCCGTTGTGGCTTTCTCCGGATAACTCTGATATATTGCGGGTTGGCGCCATACGCCTATATATCGTTAAGGCAACTTTAAATCTTCTCTATTCCCTATCCCGTGGGAATTTCGTAAAATCCGGCCTTATTCCTTGTCTACGTCATAAAGGGAATCTCTGTGCAACATTTCAGCTTTCTAGGTCCAAGGGTTTAGGCTGGGCGTTGATGAGTCAGGACTTTTCTTTTTATATGTGTAGATAAATGAACTAAATTTCAATTAATTTGTCGTTTAAGCATTGATGTTTCTATCCATTAAAAATAGCAAATATTCTAAATTTTACGAATTTTTGTTTTTCATTTATTTTATCTGTACTTACTATTATAAAGCTGAAGAGTTTGTATGTATAACGCGCTAATCTCAGAAACTATCAGTCAGATTTGAAAAATTCTTTTTGCGTTAGATAACCAGTTTATTGAGGAAGGTTATAGGCTTCATAACATCACGCTACGACCAGTAGGAACGTAGCAGTAAACATAAACGTCAACAAACGGGGGCGGCTTGGCTGCACGACGAAAACCGAACATTACCGAGAAGGGCCGAATTTAACGCGGGTGAAACCGCGGGGCAGAGCTCGTTTTATATAAAGATTAAGTTTACTGTAAAAGAATTGTATCAAAATTTGCTGTTTGATACATATAGAAACGTTATTCAACAGAGGATTTTTTAGTGTTTGAATGTCGAGAAAGATAAAAATCATATGGTGAAAACTGAAAATTTGGTTGAAAAATTCTACTACATGATGTGTAAACACATGTGCATAGAACATTGGCATGAAATTCATCGGGCCATATTCCCAAATAGGGTATAACCTCTTAGAGCCAGCGACCATCATCATTGAATGTCAGTGAATATCTCTGCCTCAAGAAATGAGACCAGTTGTTCCAAAGTCTGTATCTTTGTAAACTATATAATTTACCCCCCCAAACCCCAAAATAAAGAAAGAACGAAAAGAATGTGTCTGTATCTTATTATTTTGGAAAGTGATCTTTGAAACAATTTGTTTTTAAATAGACCTAATTTGAATGGACTCTATAAAACAACCTCTCCCCCCAAAAAAAAACAAAACAAAACAGAAAAACAAACCTTAACCTCTTGGATGCGCATATGTACTGCAGATCTACAAAATGTAACAATATATGCTTCTCCAGTGGCGAATATAGAATATATTTTTTGGGGGGCCAAGATTAATGTAAGGGCCTCGGGCAAGATGAATTTTAACAACCAAAAAGAAACGGCAATCCTAATTTAACAACCAAAAAAAATTTCGGGGGGGGGGGAGGGGCCCGGGCCCTCCGAAATAATAAATATAAAAGGAAAATCCTATTTTATCCTCTTTCTTCTTACCTATTTACTTATTTTTTTCTTTATGTTCATTATTTCGGGGGGAGGGCCCTCGGCCCCACCCCCCTTATATTCGCCCTTGAGCTTCTCGATTTTCGTAATATTTTATGTTGATTAAAACAAAAATACCGAGATTTGGTAAATACATTTATTAGAGATTAATTTTATCAAAATTTATATTATTTGAAAGTTTGTAATTAACAATCAAAACACTGGGGATAATGGAAAAAAAAAAAACTTTTTTTATTTAAAAGTATTTAAGAAAATGGTAGCTGATGAAAATATTTAATATTTTCAGTGCAAGAGTTCATTTTATTGAACGGTGAAATCTAAAACCAAACTAATTTAAAAAATGATTCTCTTCATTAATGATTTTATTACTTAATTTTGAATTAAAAAAATATCCAGTTGAGTTTGAAATTATTTAAAGCAGCAATTTTATAAAGTTAACCTTTCCACTTGTATTGACAATAATATTCTGTATTGAAGAGTGCAGTAAGTTTTGCTTGAAAGTCACAAACAGCTCACAGATGTTTATGAGCCATAATTGGTATTTTAATAAATGGATTGCTAGTGTATTTACAAATTAAGTTGGCCTCACAAATAAGACAGAAACACTATTGAAAAAAATAGTAAAGCTTTGCTATATTTGTATTAATTAATTTTATATAACTTGGGCTACTCTTTATTTACTTATAATGTCAAGGTTTTTAGTATTGTCGCTTTATTCGTAAATTTTCGATGTGACCTCAATTGAAGACAATTGTAAGTAAACTTGGCCTATTCAGCAAGTGAAAGAATATTTAAACTAAATGGTGAATTTCAGTGACTCAAGAACGACCGTTTTAACGATAAAATTATCTCAAAATTAATAGCTGAAATACGAGAATAATAGTCTTAACCATTTACTGCGTCGAATTTTATTCGAGTATTCGTTGACGCCATTTCGTCGTATTCGTGATAATAACTTGATTCAAATTCAAGACGCATTTATGGCGTTTCATCTGCTGTTGGAGGTCTTTCGCGAACTGAAATGGGTTTTTCTTCAGCATGAAATGGCATCCTGCTTTGTTTGGCTGAATTGGATTGCTTCTGTGTTACTGTGGCTAAATGTAAATAAATAAATAAATAAAAGAACAACCATAACCACACATTTTTTATCGGCTTTTTCAGTAATGAGAATAAAATCAGTTTCTGATGTAATTTTGTAATGCTTTTTAGGTTAACGGAATTATATGTTTGGGCTTGTAATTGCTAAGCTGAAGATTGCTATTACAGTTCGAAATCCCTTGAGAGAAGGAGAAAAATGTTTTTAATACCGTACATTTTCTTATAGCCTAACGAGCTAAAAATTTCTGTTGAATTTACATCTTAGAAATACCGTAAAATTAATTAATATCTTCTTAAATAACCACAAACTTTAATCATCTTTCCGGCAATATTTCGTCCTATATTACCAAGG